>QEPC01007921.1:194413-239371 GCA_003113815.1 Sphenodon punctatus
CTAGAGCGTCTCTGACGCCGGCAGCCACAGCCGGCGCTGAGGCCGCCGGACCGCCCGCCGCCGCCGCACCCGGAGCTCCGCAAAGGTAAAGCACTCAACTTTAGTAGGGGTGATCCCTGGGATTGGGTCTATACTTACCGGCGGCTGCGGGGACGCCGCGGCCGCTGGTGCTGGGGGGTGGGCTCTTTTTTTTAACAAAAATCCAGGCTGGGCAGGGGGGTGGGGGGTGTCCCCCCTTCCACCCGCGCAGCCTGGACACAGGGAGGTTTGTTTTTTTTTTACTTTTTTGGTGGGACTTTACATTGCAGCCATTCATTTAAATGGCTGCAATGTAAAAAAATCCGGTACCCGGAATCCGGACCGGATTTACCGGGTTGAATCTGATAATGCCGGTACGCCCAGTACCGGCATTATTGGATTTCGGATTTGCCGGTATTCCCACCCCTTATAATAATAATAATAATAATAATAATAATAATAATAATAATAATAATAGAAGGTGAAGGTTTCTAACTTCAGTTTATCAAAGCTGATGTGTTTTAGTTTTATTGAGATTTTTATTTGGTATGTTATTGGTACTTTGTATTGTGATTTTTGTTACGACCTATGGTCAAAACAATAAAACTTATTACTTACTTACTACTCCCTCATCTCTGTTCAAAACTCTGCTGCCAGGATCATCCACCTAGCCCGTCGCTTTGACCATGTGCAGCTCTTCTCTCTCCACTGGCTCCGCCTTCCTGAGCATATTCTGCACAAGCTCGTCTTCACCTACAAAGCCCTTCACAACCTTGCTCCCCCCTACCTCTGCTCTGATCTCCCTCCGAACCCCTGTTCGAGCACTCCGCTCCTCTTCCATCCCCTCCCTCACCCTCCCACGCCTCCTCTGCTCCCCCAACTGTCTTTGTCCCATCTCCCTCGCTGCTCCGCACACCTGGAACTCTCTTCCTGTCCTCATCTGCCTTGTTCCCACCCTCCATACATTCAAGCCCCTCCTCAAAACCCACCTCTTCCATTCCGCCCTTCCTAACTCCTGCTAATCATCCCTACCCAGGATTATCCCCCACCTGTTATCTGCAAACTCCCAATTTACTGTAACCAAGACAATAATGTGTACCCGAGTTCTCACATCCTCATGAATGTTGCATCCCTTGTCTCTCCCTCTGTTCCCCTTCCCTGTTCCCCCTCTCCGTCTTTAGATTGTAAGCTTTCGGGCAGGGACCATGTCTATCTTATCCTCTGTAAAGTGCCAGGTACATCGCTGGCGCTATATAAAAGCTTATAATAAATAATAATAATAATAATAATGAAAATGCAGTCATCCAGCCCTTAAGAAACCATCTTTAGTTGCCGACTCCCCAGGCAGCTATCGCCCTGTCTCTAACTTTCCCTTTTTAAGGAAGGTTACTGAACAGGTGGTTGCCCAAGAGCTCAAGGCTCATCTCGATGCTATCCAATTCCTGGACCCATTTCAGTCAGGTTTTCATCCTGGGTATGGCGCAGAAACTGTGCTTGTGGCCTTAGTCGAAGACCTGCGCCTGGAGACTGACAAGGGGGAAGTGCACCCTATTGATCTTGTTAGATCTTTCAGCGGCCTTTGACATAGTTGATCATGAGGTGGTGTTGACATGGCTGTAGACTCTGGCAGGGGTGCATGGGACCGCTCTTGGGTGGTTCAGTTAGTTCCTGATGGGGAGGTCTCAGCTGCTGGTGATGGGCTCATCATTCCCTTGTGACCTCCCCGGTGGGGTCCCACAGGATTCTATCTTGTATCCCTGCTTGTTTAATGTGTATATGAGACCGCTGGGTGAGGTGATTCAGAGGTTTGGATATGCTATGACACGCAGCTCTACCTCTTTTTTTCATCCAACCCAGGTCCTGCGGTCTCGCTGCTTATCCGATGGCTGGATGTGGCTGGGAACTGGATGAGGGTGAGCCGACTGAAGATGAATTCTGACAAGACTGAAGTGATGATGGTTGGCCGGCCTTCTGTCTTGGGGGGCGGGAACTGGGACTCCTGTTCTTGATTGGGTCTATCCCCCTTTGGTCACTCAGGTTTGCAGCCTTGAAGTGCTTCTGGACCCCCTGTTGCACCTAGATAATCAGGTTGCAGCAGTGGCCAGGAGTGCTTTTCACCAACTTCATCTGGTGAGGAGGCTGCAGCCTTTTCTTTCCAATTTGGACCTGACTACTCTCATCCATGCTTTCATCACCTCATGGCTAGATTACTGCAATGTGCTCTACACGCGAAGCTGCCCTTGATGAGTGTTCGGAAGCTGCAGTTGGTGCAGAATGCAGCAGCTTGGCTCCTTTTGGGGATGGGTCACTGGGAACACATTACACCAGTGCTCTGGACACTGTACTGGTTACCTATAGCTTTCCGGGCACATTTCAAGGTGCTGGTTTCGACCTTTAAAGCCCTAAACGGCCTGGGCCCCATATATCTAAAAGACCACCTTTTCTTCCATGCCCCATTGTGCGCCTTGAGGTTGGAAGGGAGCGCTCGCCTGTGGGTTCCATCTGCCACTCTTGTCCGTACGACGGGGGCATGCTGGGATGTTTTTGGTTGCTGCCTCAGTGCTGTGGAACTTCGTCTCTCTGGAGATTCGTATAAGTCCAAGCCTGAGTATTTTTTGGAGGGAGCGTAAGATCTTTCTTTTTAGTAAAGCATTTGGCATGGGGGGAGGATAAGGATTGAGTGGGAGGTGGTTGGGGTTGGACTGAGTAGGTTTTTTTTGTTTGAATTCTATTTTAATGCCTTTTAATTGTATTTTATGGTTTTTAGCCCTGACCCTTTGGAGAAGGGTGAGGCAAAATAATTAAACAAACAAATAGATAGGCATGCCAACTGGAAATAATGGGTCTGGGTCTGCAGTTAACAAGTCTTTAATTGGCTGTGAAGTAATACAATGAAGCTACATTTTGGGGAGTGGAGGGGCAAGGGTGTGTGGAATGATAAAGGAAGGCACCAGGGAGAGTGAGTGGAATGACATGAAAATGGCTGGAATGACAGGGAGAAGGCCATAAATAGTACTGGAATGACCAGGTTTTGCTGGAAATGACAGGGGGACAAGGAGAGGGCCATGACAAGTAGGAACAATAACAAGGGTCTGGGTAAAATGGTAAGTGATTGGGAGGAGAGCCTAAGAGATCATGGGAAGCATTCTTATCATTCCACCCAGTCCCTTGCTACTGCACTTAATCTCTGTAGCCTTCTCCATGTTATTCTACCCATTCCCCAAGCCCTCCTCCTGTTTTTCCGCCCAATCCCTTTTCACTTCCCTCTCCATGGCCTCTTCCTTCTCATTCCATTCAGTCTATCACCCCATCCACTCACTGTAGCGTTCTCCTCATTATCTCACCCCTCTCTCTCCCTGGTTCCTTTTTTGATGTTACATACACACACATACGTGCACACACCACACACACCTTGTGACAGGGCAGAGTCCCTGTGGGCCACTGGCCCTTAAAAGAGTTAGCACCCGCCTGGTTACAGGTGCTAGTGGGGCTGTAGGCACAGCAAGAAGCGGAGGACAGCACCTAAGGGAAAGCAGCTGTGTGAAAGGTGTGGCAGAGCTAGCTCAGAGACAGATAAAGCCTGAGCCAGAGCTCAGTGCTAGGGCGTTTATAGACGAGACAAAAAAGGCGGCTGATCCTTTGATCAGCCGCCTTTCTTGCCGCTCGTCTATATGCCTGGGCTGCTTTTTAATCCGCGTCGGAGGGGGCAGGCGATCCTGCCCCCTCCGACGCGGATTCCCGGAGTGCCGGCTTTACGCCGCACTTCCTGGTCCCGTGCGAGAGTGCGCATGCGCAGAAGGGCGCGCATGCGCACTCGCACTCTGCGCCGTNTGTCTGAACATCAGACACGGCACGGAGAGACGCCGCGGCGGGGAAACACGGCGTTTAGCGATCCCGCTTGTAAGCGGGATCGTCTATAAACGCCCCTGTCAGAGATGCTGGAGCTGGGCTCTGCATCAAACAGGCTGCTTGGCTGGATGGCTCAGAGTTAAGCTAAGAACTTTTGAAGCCAGAGGGTGACACAGAGCTACTGTGACTACAAGAACTGAATATTGGCTAGAGATTGTATATGGTGGAGAATTAAAGAGACTGAAGCTAATTCCTTAAGGAGTGTGACTGTGGGGCTCTAATCCTGCAGGGACTCACCCAAGACGAGTCTGTCCCTGCTACACACCTGTTCCCAATGGAAGATGCAGCTCCACTGTATTGCTTTATAGCCCAGTGAGTGGTGCTCGGGGATTTTTCATTGCACCGAGACCTCTCGTGTGGAGTCACGCAAGTTTCTGTTCTCCTGTTCATCTCTCCTGTTCATTGGATAAGTGCAGTCGCTTGGCAAGGTCGTGAGGAGGTTTGGCGTGCGGTGTCATCAATACGCTGACGACACCCAGCTTTCTCTCTCTTTTTCATCCAACCCAGACCTGGCAGTCTCAGTGCTTACCCAGTGTTCGACAGCTGTAGGGGACTGGATGAGGGCTAACTGACTGAAGTTGAATCCTGACAAGATGGAGGTGATGCTAGTGGCAAAGGTGGTGGAGGTGGCGTCCCCCATTATTGACGGGGTTTGACCCCGGCTGGTTCCCAAGGCTCGGAGTCTAGGGGTGCTCCTCAATTCACAGCTCTGCTTGGATGTGCAGGTGGGGGCCGTGGCGAGGAGTACATTTCTTCAATTACATCTGGTACAACAACTTCGGCCATACGTCTCAGACTCCAACCTGGCCACTATCATCCATGCTTTCATCACCTTTAGGCTGGACTGTTGTAACGCGCTCTATGTGGGGCTACCCATGGTGACAGTTCGGAGACTACAGCTGGTGGAGAATGTGGCAGCTGCCTTCTAACAGGGTTGGGCCACTGGGAGCACATTACACTGGTGCTCTGATCTCTGCACTGGCTGCCTATAGTTTTTTGGGCCTGATTCAAGGTGTTGGTGTTGCCTATAAAGCCGTCAATGACCTAGGCCCTGCCTACTGCGGGACTCCCTCACCCCCTGGGCCCTGGATTGGCCCCTGCGGTCATCCAGGGGTGCCTTCCTCAAGGTCCCCCAAGTCTTATGGCCAGCCATGATGGACAGGGCATTCTCAGTGGCCACACCAAGGCTGTGGAACTCCCTCCCAGCAGAGGCCCAGCTGATCCTGGAACCCCCCCTCTTTCCAATCAAGTTGTAAGACCTGGCTGTTCTGCCAGGCATTTGGGTGAAGGGTAGGGGGAGTGGGTTAGGGTGGTGAGGGCTTTTAACAACCTCCTGTTTGATCTGTTTTATTTAGTTTTAATGTTTATCATTGTTTTGTAGGCCACCCCGAGATTGGACGTTACTGACAGGAAGGTCTTTTCTGCATCCTTGAGCTTACGTGCTTTGAATTATATGGCTGCAATGGCCAGATATGAGCATCATTTTTGGGCCTAAGCAATGTCTGCCTCTGCACAAGCAGAGAAACTAGCCCTGCAACAGGAGCGCTGTCAAGTAGCACAATTTCAGATAACTTCAGGCATTCATGTCGCTGATTGTGCAGTCAGGAGCATGGCTTCAGTTATAACTACAAGGAGACACGCATGGTTTTGCTCAATGGCTTTGACTCCAGAGAACAAGACCAGGATAGAAGACCTACCCTTCAAAGGAGAGGGTCTTTTCTCTATCACTACTGATGGAACTCTCTCCAAGATAAAGGAGACGTGCCACACTGCCAGGGCACAGAGTGTGGTACACCCTTTCAAGAGAAAGTTCTACCCCAGTCCTTCAGCATCTGCAACTACTATCGGATGCACAGGCCTTCTTTTCACTCTAGAAGTTTGTGTCCCAACAGCAACAACAGGTCCAGCAACCCCTGGCACAGAATCATAAAAGGTTCATGAAGGGTAGGAAAGACTCAGGCAGTGTTCTGATACTGTGACCTCACAGCCTCGGTCGAGAGTTTGATTTCGCCCATGTCAAGGGCAACAAGTCTGGCACCCCCTTCTTTATGGATAGGCTTCGCACCTTCTACCATACCTGGGAGAACATCACCAAAGATAGATGGGTGCTTGAAATAATCCATCAGGGTTATGCCATCCAATTTGATTCCCACCTCCTCTTTCTAATTCCACATCCCTGTCCCTCTTGAGGGACACCTCTCACAAGACATTGTTGATGCAAGATATCCTCTCCCTTATCTCCAAGAGGGCAGTGGAGGAAGTCCTTATATCTAGATCCTTTATGGGCTTCTTCTCTAGGTAGTTTCTTGTATCCAAAAAGGATGTGGGTCTACGACCCATTTTAGACCTCCGTAACCTAAATATATTTGTAAGGAGGTATAAATTCTGTATGACTACACTCAATTCTATCTTACTCGCCCTCCAAAAGAATGCCTGGCTCGTTTCCCTTGACTTAAAGATGCTTACTTCCATGTAAGCATAAGGAAATCTCATAGGAAGTATCTTTGTTTCTTTTTAGAAGGCTGCTGTTTCCAGTACACAGTCCTGCCCTTCAGGCTATCTGCAGCTCCCTGTATTCACAAAATGTATGACACCGGTGGCAGCCAAACTCCGAAGGAGAGGTATCAACGTTTTCCCATACCTCGACGATTGGATCATTACTAGAGATTCCAGGGAGGATTTATATTCTCATCGAGACAATCCAGCTCCTCCAAGAACTGGGTCTCATTATCAATTTTAAAAAGTCCCCCAGTGAGGATTTTACCATTCATATGGTTAATTATAGACACGGTTTCTGCAAGAGCCAACCTCCCACTCGAGAGATACCAGACCATAGTAGATATGACTGTGGAACTCGCAAGGAGACCCACACAAACAGTGAGGTTCTTCCTGAGACTTCTTAGCCTTTACTCATCGGCAACTGCCATCACACCATTTGCAAGGCTGTGCCTTCGCTTCCTACAACAGCAGGTCAGCGACCACTACTCGCCAAGACTTCACTGCCTCACCAAGAGGCTCACCATGCCGCATCAAGTTCTATACAAGTTGAGCTGGTGGCTTCGACCCAAAAACTCTCTCAGAGATATGCAATTCCTTCTTCCTTAGCCAACTATAACAGTCACTATGGATGCATCACCAGAAGGCTGGGGAGCTCACTGCTACTCTCTAACAGCACAAGGCATTTGGTCCCGGCAAGAGATCATGCTGCACATCAACCTGTTAGAACTTCGAGCCATTGGTCATGCTCTCAATGCCTTTGCTACCACAATATCAGAAAAACTGGTTCAGTTTACCACTGACAACACACGCGCCATGTACTACATAAACAAGCAAGGGGCACAAGATCTTGCCAGTTATCCAATGAAGCAACCGGCATCTGAATATGGTGCATTCAAAACAGAGTCTTGTTGATGGCTGTGCACCTCCCTGGAGAATCCAATCAACTGGCAGATCAACTCAGCAGGTCAAGACAACAGAGGCACAATTGGGACCTTTCCAAGAGTATCATTTATTTACCATTTCGCAGATGGAGCACCCCGAGGATAGACCTCTTTGCCGACAGGATGAACCACGCAGTGCCGTTATTCTGCACCGGGGAGGAATGGCTTCAGGATCCATGTCAGAGACATTCACAATCAGCTGGACAGAACATCTTCAATACGCTTTTCCCTCCTTCCCATTGCTGAACAAGACAATCATCAAAATTCGAAGGGACAGAGCCCATATCATATTGATAGCACCAGCATGGCCCAGACAAACCTAGTATCCAATACTAATCAGTATGGCGAGGGACAGATGGACACTTCCCGTTACCCGAACTCGCATCTCTCAACAGCAGAGTCAAGTGTTTCATTAAGACCTTCAATCCCTCTACTTGACAGCATGGTATATTGTCCCCTAACTCCCAACTCCTTCTACCAGGACGATGTGCAAAATGTCCTTCTCAATGCGAGAAAATCATCCACAAGAAACACATACAAGGCTAAGTGGCATAGATTCAACAGCTGGTGTTGACATTTCGGCTATACCACTTACTTCCATTCTATCTTATTTATTATCATTAAAGAACAATAATCTAACAGTATCCTCTATTAAGGTTTACATTGCTGCCATATCTGCCAGTCTCTCCTAATCACAGGGCCATTCCCTTTTCTCTAATCCTACAATGAGAGAATTTTACAAAGGATTTCTAAATCTATACCCTCCAGCATGTCCACCAGTCGCCCAGTGGGATCTTCCTTTGGCTCTACAATGACTGACCAAACCTCCATTTGAGCCTTTGATCTTCAGTACCGCTATCTCATCTATCTATGAAGGTGCTATTCCTTGTGGCTATCACTTCCACTAGGTGAGTTAGTGAGATTGGTGTCCTTAGAGCATCTCATCCATATCTAGCCATACATAAAGATAAAGTCGATCTTAGGATAGATCCGTCTTTTCTTCCAAAAGTTGTGACTCCGTTTCGTCTTAATCAAGTAATCTCCCTGCCAGTGTTCTTCCCTAGACCTCACACCTCGCAACTTGAACAATCTCTTCATACTTCAGATGTGCGCAGAGCTCTAGCGTTATACTTGGAAAGAACAAAATCTTTCAGGAAAACAGACTCCCTATTCCTATCCTTTGGTGGAAAGGTCATGGGTACCAAGCTGTCTTCGCAAAGTTATCCAAGATCATTCTCATGTTACGAACTAACCAGATCTCCACATGCTACGAACTAACCAGCAAACAACCACCTGCTAACATCAGGGCTCATTCAACCAGAGCGATGGCTGCTTCAGTGACTCTCCAGACACTTTAATAAACCACTATGCTCTGGACATGACAGCTAGGAAAGACTCACAAGTAGGAAGGGCTGTACTTTCAATAGTTTTATAGACTAGCCCTCCTTCGCTTTTCTCTCATGGGACTGCTGGTAATCTCTCATGAGTGAGAATCACAGAGCCACTTGAAGAAAGAAAGGTTTCTTACCAGTAACTTTGTTCTTTGAGGGGGCTCCAGGTATTCTCACTGTCCCCCATCCTTCCCCCTAGTTGGGCTGCATTCTGGATTGGTTGGAAGGAACTGAGGATATATCCCTGTCCTCTTCCTCTTACGCTGGCTCCTATTCTCACATGAGCTGGGAGATGACGAGAGCTCTCTAGGCTTCCAGACAAATCCTCAGGAAGACAGTGAAACTGCTTTGAAGAGACAAGCTCTTTCCCATCGCCTGAAGGCTACTAGGTGATCCCATGACTAAGAATGCAAAGAACAGTTACTGGTAAGTAACCTTTCTTGTTCCTCAGCCAGCCCTTGGATGGTGTCCCAGATCCCATCCACCCACCGCGTGGTCTCATCCATCAGCTCTTGCGCTGGATCCTCTTTGTGATACCATCTCCATGCCTGCAGGGCCTGCTTCCACTGGGTGCCCACGGATGGTCGTGGCACTACCAGCACCCCTTCCACTGTTCTTTCCGTACTGTGGCAGGACAGAAAGGAAAGCCATTGGTTGGGCTGCTCCACTCCCGCCTTCCCAGCCCGGTGTTTGCTCCTGGCAATCATACCTGTTGTCTTGGCATCCACTGTCACTCCTGCCTTCCATGCCCACCTGTTCAGCATGCTAGCCACCACCAGCCTGCCATAGTGCCCTCCCACTCACTTACCGCGCCTGCCATCCCCACATGGTGCCTATGTGCCCCTGATGGGCTTCCTCTTGCTCACCATCCTGGCCACCTGTGAACACAGTGAGGAACGACAGCCATGTTGGTGACTGGTATTACATGACCTCTCCATTCTATGAATGGGTCGCCTAACCCACCCTTCCTCCCTCCGGTGCATTCACTTACCGCTCCCCTCGGGCTCCAGGTCTCAGTCCCCTCTGTCTCCACCTTCGCTTGCTCCAGGACTGAATGCTGTCTCTCTGACTCAAGGGGGTAGGGGTTGAGGGTCCCAAGGATGGTGTCAGTGTCCTCCGAGTTAGAGTCTGGCTGGACACGGTGGGCTGTGTCCCTGAGGGCCTGGATGCTAGCAGTTTGAGTGGGTGCTGCATGGACTGGCAACAAGGGGAGAGTATCCACCCAGAGGCAGTCCTGGGAGAGACTGGTGCTACTATAGATCCATTCATACACAGGAATGTGTCCAGGAGGTTCATTCAGCAGTGTGTCTGGTGCCCACGACCGGACGTGAGGTTATTATCCTTAACTTCCTTGTAGCCTCCTAGGGACCTTTGCCGACACTGTCTCATGTCCTGGTAGTAACAGAGTTCCACCATCCAGGTGATGATCCCCTGAACACCTGCTCATTCCTGTGCATTTTTCACAGGTCATACTGTACCTGTGTGTCCCCCTACAGAGTGATGAATACCCTTGTCTACACCTCATTCCAAAGAACCTACTTCTGGCAGATGGCTCAGGGGACTTCTCCCAGCACTGCAGGGTTCTGCGCTTCCAATGATGTTCATGGGCAGCACTGCTGCCCCAGGGACATGGCGATAAACATGCACCACATATGACTTGTGCACACTGTGGGACAACTGCTGTGCCCCTCCCCCACCAGGTGCACTCACTGTTCTGGGCTGTCTGTCCTCCTGGTCCATGGTCCCTCTTTGACTGCGTTGTGGGACAGGCGTTGGGCACAAGCTTCTGTACAGACCAAGGATGCTGAACGCAGTTTTGCTTTTCCTGCCCATTCCCTTTAAGGGTTCTAGGGCTGTCTTGTGGGGAGGGGTGTTGGAGTGCGGCTGCACAACTGACTGTTCTGAGCTTTTTGCCCGTAGCGTTCTCATCCTGGCAGACCTCACCCCGTGGCGGATCTTGGTGGGGCCTAACAGACGGGAGGACATATGCTTAGCGTGAGTGGGCCTTAGCCTGGGTTGTGTCGCCATACTTTTCCAGCTTCTGCATCTTGTTGAAGTTGGCTGCCTGCTCTGGGGCAGACGTGGGCGAAAATCTGATGGTGACCGAACAAGCAAGCAGGTGACTCCCAGACTAACATGGGCTAACACAGGCTATTGTTTCACCTGTTTTCACCCACAGATGAGGGGACAACCCAGATCAGATAGTTGGGTGAACCTTAACACAATTTCTGTGACTGGAAACCTCTAGGGATATGGAGCAAGATAGTTACTCCATTACAAATTGGGACAGTTCTGGAGAACGCTGTGGCCAGTGGAGACTAAGTGGGGAAACTGAGTCATGGCTGGTCTTTTGGGGGACAGAGAAAAGAACCCCAATCTCATCAAAGTAATCCCTGGCTATATTTGAAATCTGTTCCTAGAACCTCGCCCTGGTGGTTATCTACACTCAGAAACTGCCTGCTGTTTATAGATCCCATCATTTCGCCTCATGTTGGTGGGTGACTTGGTCTCTGTTCTAGTGGACCCTTCAGTATGGAACTCGCTCCCTCCAGATGTTCATCCAGTTCCTCCCTCCTCACTTTCAAAAAGCACCTGAAGAGTTTTATTCTCCAAATGCTTTTAGAGGATCCGCTGCTGGTTCCCCTTAATGTATTCAGTCTTCCCTCCTTCCTTTACTTTTTAAAATGGTTTTTAAATGGATTTTAAATTGGTTTTACATTGGTTTATTGCATTTTATTTTATGGATTTTGTGAAGCACTCCATGCTCCCTTCAGCAGAGAGTGCAATATAAAATTATTATTATTATTATTATTTACAATATTATTATTAATTATTATTATAAACATTTATATAGCGCCAGTCATGTGACCTGGTGCTGTACAGAACATAGAATTAGACATGGTCCCTGCCTGTGGCTTACAATCTAAAAGGATGAAAGCAGGTTTGGGTTGTTGGACCTGCAACAAAGGAGAGGCATAGAGCCAAGAAATCAGCATTGATATTTTACATTCTTGAAGTTAAGCCATTTGAAAAAGTAGTAGAATTTAGCCGCCACTTGTATCTGAGTCTGGTCTGGTTACAGCTTTAAAATCTCAAACCCTAGGAGTCGGTGTCGTTTAAATTGAACAGCTGAAATTCACATGCCTCCATTTTTATTGGGTGAATGTAAATAGAATGCCAGACAAAAACTCATATTGAAGTCCTGGGTAAGGTCCTGGACTTTGACTCTGCCTTGCTGAATTAATAAACATAAGGTTGCAGTTTCAGAGACAGATATGCAGCCAGCAGCCAGAAACATTCCTATTAGGCATTCACTAATCCTGGACAGCAACTACAAAGAACTACGTGTCAATTGGTACCATTTCTTTTGGTTCAAATCACCTATATTTAAAAGGCTGTTGAAAAAAACCCCTCTGTGCATATGTAAGTTTGGGAGGAAGAAAGGAGAGGACAAACACATACCTCTTCCTGATAGCTGCTCCTGTAGGACAACTCCAAATCCTGATCCAGGAAGTTCAAGCTAAGCTTGTTAATAGGAGGCTTAAAGAAATAGTCTTTCATCAGGCTAAAGAGAAAAGAGGGACAATGAACAGTTATTAAAAGAATTCAAAGAACCACCACAACAAAATGAAATTATTTCACAGCATTCTTACTTTTGTTTCTTTACTACCAATGAGATATTGTCGCTCTTAACATTTTTGATACTTTGAGATTTACTCATAGCTTCTCACTGTTAATCAATATCTGTAGGAACTATAGTATCCTTTAGAGTGGAAGCACAAAGCTCCTGAAACAAAATTTAGAAGTGTTAGACATGATAAAGAGTTCAACTCAATGACAGAAAACCAGAATATTAATAAAAACCTTAACTGTTGTTGAAAAACAGGAATATGAAATTGCCCAACCAAGAATTAGAAGAATAAAAATACAAAGTAAATATTCAGAGCTGGAGATGGCAACAATAAAAAAAGGCTCAAACAAGATGAGGAAGCTTGGTCAGCCTTTCTTGACCAGATTCTGAAGCACAGATAGTGTTTTTTTCTGAATGCAGAAAGAATAAGAACTACAGAAAGGCTTGGTAAACATGCACACAAATGTGAGGTTTCTATACAAACCTCTCACAGAGACAGTACTGGGAGACTGGCGTACACTACTCTGCCTAAAGTGAAACCAGCTGCAGAACTGTTAATCAATTATGAATATTTTAAGTCATTCATTTTGCTCTTGTAATTAGAAGTAACTATGAATATAAATTGAAGTGAAAATCCAGTTTCTAAGAACTTTGAATTGTTTATGAGTAAAATATAGGTATCTTTTTGTATGAAACTTTTGGAGATGGGAATGGGAAAGGCTGATGGCATTTCATTTTAACTAGCCAGTCATTCTGAGAGCTTTCTTCCCAGGGTATATACGACAGTGGAATGGTGTATACCCTAAGGAAGCTCTTGGAATGACTGACTAGTTAAAATGAAATGTCATCAGTCTGAATTTTAAAATCATCCAAATACACTTGCATTTTATTTAGTATAAAGTGGCAGCTCAATCACTTTAAACTAAAGTCTGAAGCTCATTCTGTTTAAGCTGAAATAACAATCACCAGGTAATTTTCCTTCTCTGCAAGAAATTAGCTGGTCGGTTATGTGTAGATTAATGCACAGTCAGGACTATTATAAAATATGTGAAGCCATACTCAAATCGCATGACAGAGAGCAACCAGATTGTGTGCAGCATCTAACTAGTTTATATTAGGCCAAAACGGTGAACTCGTGACTACGTTCTTCAAATATATTTGTTTGTAGATTCATCTTACGTGCCCCAAGTGTCTTGTGTTTGGATTCATCTGAAAAAGCAGTGGCCACTAGGGCAATAAAATCTCCCTGTCACAAATACATTCAGAACAATATTTACAAGACTTCTGGCTTTGTTAACATGAGCAAGTGATAAAAGGTTATCAACAGAGTTCCTGGTTTTTTGTTTAGCGTGGAAAACCAGAGAAAAATGCAGAATTTCCATTTTAACAGAGAAAAATGCTGAATTCCCATTTTTTCAGAAAAAAATAAGGAATTCCCATTTTTCCAAAGAAAACACAGATTTCCAAGATTTTCTGGGAAATTTCTGCCTGCAGAAATTCACAGGCGGCAGCAACAACAGTGGAAATTTAAAGGAGGCAGGGAGCTCTGCGGCGGTTCTGGTGTGCATGTCCAAGAGAAGAGATTTGGCACGCGAAGAACACATTCATGTCTGGCTTTTTGGGAGACAGAGGTATGTTGGGATCCATGCTGGGGCTGGCGGGGAGAAGGAAGTTGGAACGGCCCCCTCTCCCCCCCCACACACACAACCTGCAAAGGGAGATACTTGGGCTCCATGCCAGGGTTGGCTGGTGTGGGATATTGTTTTATTTTGTTGTTTGAGTGGCAGTGGCAACCAGTGCATCAAGTTGTCACAAAAAACAATAACTTGCAAAAAACAATTTCTAACAGCTGAAAAACAGATTTTGGATTTTTTTAATCAGAGACTCTAAGGAGGGGGTTTTCAGAGAATTTTCAATTTCTTGGAAGAAAACTAGTAACACTGGTTATCATTCAAGTGAAACAGCCACAGAGCTGTAATCCTTGCCTTCATATCTGTTCAGATGAGCACACTTGCAAGTAAGTAGAAGCAGATCCCCTCCCCCACTTGAATACCCCTGCTTATTAAGAAAGGCAATAATCTCCCTTTTTGCTTTCTACAATCCCTCTCTCATGTGAACAGAATGGAGCAGTAAGTTAAGGGTTATCACCTTTTATCATCTCTCGTGTGAACAAACGCGGTCTCAGTCAGCTACTTCCACGGATTATTCAGATGAGAGAACGGTCTCCAAAGCGGGAAGGAAGATGAATAGCATCAATCTGCAGAGGCAGCATTCTTATTAATAAACTTTCTCTTTAAAGAACTCCCTCTGCAGATCCCGCGTTAATGGAAGCAATTATTGTTTTGAAGGAGGTGGGGGACAAGTTAATTGCTGAACTGCTTTTTCATAACTGGCCTCAGAGGGAAAATCCAACTGGGAAGAACAATGTTGGTTGAAATAGGGCTGACTGAATATGGAAACTGAAGTTTTGAAAGAAAAACTCAATTCAAAACTTCAGTATTTGTCAATATTTCAATTGATGGTGAAATTTAAACTGCTATAGTTTAAAGTTATGGACCAGGCTACAAAAGGTAATCTTACATTTTCTTATTGTGGTTACGCACCAGGAACAAATTAAAAGGTAACAAACTCACCCTGTACATTAAATACCTAATGCATTCTGCCCAGTGTACCATTGAACAGCTTGCCTTGCTTTTTTTCTCTTTTATGCCAGGATGCATTAGGTATTAGGTATTTAATGTACAGGGTCAGTTTGTTACCTTTTAATTTGTTCCTGGTGCGTAACCGCAATAAGAAAATAACATTTGCTGAATTTAAGAGTACCTGGTTGCACAAACCTTGGTGGAATTATCAGCTGCTTTGTCATTCCATTGAGCCACTGTTCTGTATATTGTTTTGCTGTAGGGATCATTTTTGTACAACAACATTATACTTTTGAGAGCACTGTTGCACGAGTAAGAACAGCAGGACAGCATATTCTTGAGGAGGCATTTCAGCGAAACGTCAATACCTTCACCTTCATTGAAGTTTCATTGTCTCCTGTGTCTTTCCACTCTTCGCTCTTGCATTGTGTCTCACAAATTCTGTCTGTGTCATGTTGTAGTAGAGGAGTTTTCTCTGTCATTTGGTAGATCTTGTATATCCCGTTTTCTTGTGCATACTAATTAGTTCAGTAATACATTTTAATGGATTTTGTGGGTTAATTGCCTCATTCATTCTTTTAACATTTGTTGATATTTTTGTACACGTATGTTTGTTCATCAGAAACATTCTAGAACAGTCCCGCCCACCCCTGCACAGTGTGAGGGAGGTGGCAGTTTTCCTGATAGGGAAAGGTTGAGACTCTGGAGGCAATAGTGCTTGCTCGTAAAGAAGTCCTTCAGGATCGTAATTGGTGTTTGGAAGGAAACCTCCCCAGCCTAGATCATCACAGGGAGGCGAAGTGCAATGCCTGTCCCACAACAGGAACACCCTAGGCACAGCCACACCCATCACCCACACCAGGACCAGGACCAAGGGTATGGACACTAGGAGGTGGGGGGGGCAGTGATATGGGGTCCCGAGACAGGGAAGGAGAACAGGACACACACGCAAGGAGGGAACATCCAGGTAAACAGGGTGAGGGAACAAGGTTGCAAGGAGAACACAGTTAGCCACAATTACTCACGCACCACATTTGTGCTCTCTCACACACACAGGTCTGGAATCTACACACAGTTGCAATAGCTAAAGGGTCTGGGGCCAGTCTCACAGGCTAAGAGCACTGATCACCGGCAAGGAAGGGGAGTTCATGGGATCCTTTTATCCCCTGTGCTTAGCACTGAATGCTGATACAGGCGCTCTGAGTGCCGCGGCTGGGACTCAGGGGGCATGGCCTCCTGAACAGAGCAGGACGTGCCTGGGTGGGGCAGAGCGCTCTCTGCTGTCCCGCTAGGTCCCACCGCCACTTGTGTTCTGGCAGCAGGGAATAGTCTCCCTGTGGTGCTTCAGGCAGTTCCGGGGCTGCGGTTTGGATTGTCGGGGCGGTTTCGGGGTTTCTGCTGTTGTGACCCCCCCCAGGGGTTCCACAGGTATGGGTGCATTGGTGGGTCCCTGACCCCACCTTACCCCATACCTGAAGACTGTGGAGGCAGGGTCTGACAGTACCCCCTCTCCATGAACATCGTACTGCGAGGGGGGGCAGCTTTCTGGGGTGGCGAAAATGAAACTGGACCAACAGTGGAGCATGAATGTCAGCTGCCTTTTCGCAGGACCTATCAGTAGGTCCACAACCCTCCCAGTCTATGAGGTAATACAACTGGCCGTGTCGAAAGCAGGAGCCTAAAATGTTGCGTATTTCATACTCTGATTCCATGGCTATGGGAGGAGGTTCTGGATTCCTATCTGCAGGTGATGATGGCATGACTGCGGGTTTGAGGAGGGAGACGTGGAAGGATGGGTGTATACGATACTGGGACGGCAGATCCACAGTGTAGGTCACGCCATTAATCTTCCGTTTGATGGGGAAGGGCCCCATATATCTGTAGTCTAGTTTGGACGAGGGCCAGGTAGTAGCGTAATGTCAGCGATCCACCCATACCAGCGAACCAGGTTGATACTCTGGGGCCGGTCGACGGTGTTTGTCCGTGTGTCTTTTATATTATTGGCGAGCTAAGGCAAGCAGAGACTTAGCCTGGGCATGTGCTTGTCGTATCCGTGTGACAAGGGCTCCGCTTCAGGAACGTTGAGTGGACACATATTGGGTATACAGATGTGGGGTTGGTATCCATATGTGACGCAGAACGGGGATGATCGAATGGAGGCATTTAAAGTGTTGTTATAAACGAACTCCGCCACAGGCAATAGTTCATACAATAGTCTTGGGTAATCGACATAATATCTGAGGTATTGCTCCAATGTTTGGTTCATTCTTTCCACTTGTCCATTGGCTTGGGGGTGATAGGCGGTAGTCAAGCTGCGCTTGATTTGAAGGGCAGAGAGAAGGGCTTTCCACAGCTGGGAAGTAAATTGTGTCCCCCAGTCGGACACTATGTTCAGGGGTATTCCATGCAGTTTAATAACCTGTTGCAATAACAGGTGGGCAGTCTGGCTGGCGAAGGGAAGTCCCTTACAGGGGACAAAGTGAGCGAGTTTCGAGAAATGATCGGTTACCACAAGGATAGTAGTATGCAGTTGTGATGGGGGGAGGTCAACAATAAAATCCATACCGATCCATTGCCATGACCCTTGTGGAAACGGGGTGAGGTACAACAATCCCTGTCATTGTTGTTGGGCGACTTTAGTCCTGGCACAAATGCTACATGCGTGTTCGTATTGGTTGACATCCTTTTTCATAGATGGCCACCAAAAGTGTCTTTGAAGAAAGTTGAGTGTTCGTTTTGTTCCCGGGTGCCCTGCTAGGGGGGCACTGTGGTGGCTCCATAGAGCCCGCT
Organism: Sphenodon punctatus; assembly: GCA_003113815.1. Lineage (NCBI taxonomy): Eukaryota > Metazoa > Chordata > Lepidosauria > Sphenodontia > Sphenodontidae > Sphenodon > Sphenodon punctatus. Next base: position 212,235 of record QEPC01007921.1, read on the forward strand.
GCCAGGCCCCCTTAGGCACTATTTTCTCCGCGTGGTAATATAATCCTTGCCATGGTTGGCTACAGAGGGAGTGTATTAACCTTTGGTCCTCGTTGGAGAGGTGCTGTAAATGGGAACGGGCTAAGCAGGTTGCTGCAAAGGTTCGCTTCTCAAGAAGCAGTTCCCCTCTATCGCGGGGGTGGTCTCCAGTCTCTGTGCAACGAGTTGGTGCATCGGCTAGGATGTTCAGTCGCCCTGGCCGGTATTGTATTTTAAATAGAAGCAGGCGAACAACAAGGCCCAGCATCCATGACAGGCGTTGGAAATTTGGGCAGCTTGTAAATAGGTTAAGTTTTTATGGTCCGTGATCACTGTTACTGGGTACTTTACTCCTTCAAGATAGTGGCGCCATGCTTCAAAGGCGGCTTTTACGGCCAAGAGTTCTCGGTCCAGTATTGTGTAGTTTTTCTCTGCACTAGTCAATTGTCTGGAATAAAAGGTGCAAGGTAATAACTGACCTCCCTCAGGTACAGTTTGTAGGAGTACCGCTCCTACTGCCTCATTGGATGCATCCGTTTCCACAATAATGGTTTCTCAAAGTCAGGATGCCAGATTTGGCTCATGGAAGGAGCATGTTTCGAAGGCAATTCTGGCGGCTAAAGGGCCTTTATATGCTTTATTCAGCTTCTTCACCGGACAGGGTAGAGATGCTATTTTCCTGGCGCTACAGGTCTTTAACGCCAAGATCAGAGGGCAACTGCTATATGGGACTGAGCTCTGGGCCCCTTTTCATGCCCAACACCTCAACGTGGTACAGGCAAAATTTTTGACTACCCTTCTGGGGAATCCCAAAGGCACACCACATGCCATGTTTAGGGTAGAACTGGGCCAAACAATGTGGCAACAGCTTGCTATGGAATATGCCCTAAATTTCTGGTGGAAAACCTATACCAATCAATGTTCCGACCTATCTAAAGAAGTTACTAAGGATGCTTGGGTTAACCCCTGGCTGCAGAAAGTAGATGTCCATTTAAGGTCAATTGGTTTATCAAAAGAATATCTGGCTCATAAACCCACTGGGCTGATTTGGAGGGACATTTTGATGAGAATCAATGACATTGGTTGGCAGTTAGAAGTTGGTGCCATTAGGGCCTCTCCCCATATGAGGTCCTATCTTTCATTGATTCCAGAACGGGGGCAGATGCCCAAATATTTGGCTTCCTCCATTTCTGTGAGAGCCAAAAGGATCATATTTTGAGCCCAAGTAAATGCCCTACCTTCTCAGGTCTTGGATGGGCGTATTCGGGGTGTTCCCTTCCCTGAAAGGTTATGTTTATTTGATAACAATGCTGTTGAAATGGTTACCCATGGTTTTTTTCACTGTCATCTTTATGACTCCCTGAGGGAAAAGTATCTTACGCCTTTCCTGAAGAAACACCCTGGTAGGTCAGATGATGCTTTGCTGTGCCTGCTGTTGGATAGTAATATGCCACAGGTTATCAAAAAATACGGCATCCTACATCACACAGGCTGTGTTGCAGGAGAAATTTCGTGGATTTCAGATCTATTCCAGTAGTTCTCCTTCACCCTTCTGAGATAGATCATTGCGTCTGAGGATGGGGGCTTTTTGGCCTGCCTAGGAACTTGGTTCCAAGGGTTTGTCCTTCTAGCCCCTCTCCTCAACTACTGTCTTTAGTTTTTTTCTGTTCCAGTGTTTTAGGTTACTCTATGTGAGCTTGACGCTGAGGGGACATGGGATACTGGATTTGGCGGTACTGCCCTCGGCCTCGGAATTACGCCTTATAGCGGAAGGTTTTATGCCTACTATTGGTAATTTTAGCTCACTTCAGTCTTATTTTATTATTTGTTTATCGTGATATGATGAGGCAGTCCCCTGGCCTCCTTGTCCTTTGTTGGATGTTAGACTGGTTGTGTAGCTAATTCCTTTAACTGGCCTCTTGCTCCAGTGGTTATTTAATATACTTAACATTTTTCGTAGTTCTGAGTATTTAAAATGATGTTTACGTTTATCACTGGTAAGGCTTACTTTTTTATTAGTTTTATTTACTTCTTTGTAATATACCAGTGCTATGGGCTGCTTATATAGTGGTAGCTGACCAGCCTGGCAGTGCTCTGCCAGCCGTAACAGACCACTTATATGTGCTGTGTTGTTTTAATTGCTTTATATTGATATGTACTGAAGAAAGACTTCTCTTGGGGTATCAGGGTGTATTGTATGCTATTTCTTAGGCAATGGCCTTGTGCTACGCCAATAAATATTGATTGATTGATTGATTGAAGTCAGGGTGCTGTAAAACAGGTGCGTTAGTGAAGCCGGTCTTTAATGCTGCAAAAGACTTTTGCTGTTGCTCGGTCCATTCGCATGGTGTTCCTTTACGTAACAATTTGGTGAGTTAACCTGGCGTAATTAGGGATGTATTATCTGTAGAAGTTGGTGGTGCTGAGAAAGCATTGCAGTGCCTTTACTGAGGGAGGGGCAACCCACTTCAAGATGGCGTCCACCTTTTTGGTATCCATGTTTACTCCCTGAGGGGAAATGACAAAGCCCAAGAACTCTATAGTATTTACGTGGAAAACACACTTCTCTAGTTTACGGAACAACTGATGTCAGCGTAAGGTTTGCAAGACTGTCTTCACGTGTTCTAGATGTTCTTCTTCTGTGGCGGAGTAAATTAGAATGTCATCCAAGTACGCGATCATGAAGACATCCAGGACATCACCGAACACATTGTTAATAAAATGTTGGAAGGTCGCTGGGGGATTAGCAAGGCCAAACGGCATTACCAGGTACTCAAATTCCCATATTGGGTCCGAAAGGTTGTTTTCCATTCGTCCCGTGGTCGCATTCTCACCAGGTTATAGGCCCCCCGTAGATCCAGCTTCGTGAAGATTGTAGCATCTTGTAGCCGATTTAGTAGTTCTGGAATAAAAGGAAATGGGTATCTGTTTTTAATAGTTATTGCATTAAGTCCGCAAAAATTGATACAGGGTCGTAACCCGCTTTCATTTTTAAGGACAAAAAACAAAGGTGCCCCTGCGGGAGAAGATTAGCGCGGAATAAATCCCCTTTGTAAATTGTCGACGATGTATTCCTTCAAGGTAACTAATTCAGGTCCGGAGAGGGCACAGATACATCCATAAGGGGGTTCTATTCCCGGTAGAAGATCAATATTCATTATTTGTTTCTGCGAGGGAACTGTCGCTGGTACCTCAGGGGGGGAAATCTACAATCCGATTGCGCCAATCAATAGTAGGGTTGACTTGTTGCAGCCACGGCATGCCTAGGACAAAGGGAAAGATGGGGTACAAACCACATCAAATTGTATCTGCATCGAGTGCCCGCTAATCATAATGGGTAAGACTTGTGACTGTGTAGTGATAGGCCCCGATACTAATGGAGGGCCGTCGATGGAGTGGACCAGTTTGGCTGAAATTCGGCGGGTATGTGGAATGTTATGATGCTGAAGAAAACCTTCATCCATGAAGTTACCCGAGACCCCTGAATCGATTAAGGCCCATGCAATGAGACTACGTGCAGGCCCTAACCCCAACAAAAGGGGGAGTTGCACGTACGGAGCAACCATTGGCCTGGTGGAAAGGGCAACAGTAGGAGGTGATAGGGGCAATACAGGCCTTACTGGGAAGCCCCCTATAAGTCCCGGGGCCTGGCGTTTCCCGCATCCTGTCACACTTAGGGGAGCAAAGGACAACTGCGGTCGAAATGAGAAGGATCTCTGCAGTAGAAACATAACCGCAACACTCTTTGTTGTTCTCGTTCCACAGCAAAGGTCCCCTTGATGCTCCCAGCTGCACTGGCTCTCCTTCATCCCCTTTGGAGTTTTCCTCTTTTGCCTGTAGGGCCCCTGGCGGTCTCGGGAATGGCGGATAGAAAGGCTCCTGTTGGCGCTCGCATTGCGTTCACTCAAACGCTCGTCAATCAATTCAAATTCAATTTATTTGCGTAGCCGAAGCCATTGCAGCACATATAACATTACACAAACTGTACAAAATAAAAAAAAAAAAGTACACTGCTTGGTAGAAACCATTCCAGAGCTTAACAATAACTGAGGCATTAAGATGCATTAAATTCGCCATCATGGTTTAATTTAAAGGCCAAAAATTCCTCCCTTTTGGTGAAAGCGTGGGTCAGGAAACGCGCTGTACGCTTGATAACATCAGCGTCAGCACTATTCAAGAGGTAAGTAAGTATAGTTTGATCAGATCTACCTGGGAATGCTGTTATTAAATCAGACAGAAATTTCCCCCTCTGGGTATCATATACATGACAGTGAAGGACTACATGTCCCACTGTTTCCACTGTCAATCTATCGAAAGGGCACAACCTGTTAGTAAAAGGGGTACCATCCAAGCGCCCCTCTAAAACCCGTGAGGGCAAAGCGTTAACCCGGGCAGCCAGGATTAAATTTCTTCCCCTTGCCGATATATCTACTGAAAGATAGTGAGCCAGCTGACCCGACCCTGGGGCTAAGTCCAGATAGGACCGCATGTGAGGGGATGCTGCTATTTTCCCCAGGTCCAGCTGTCTGCCTATGTCTTGGACCCTCGTTTTAACTTCCGTAACGAGGGAAGCCACTGGCTTATGGGCCAAGTACTCTGCTGAAATGCCCATCGATGAGAGAATAACCTGAGTTTCCCTCATCCATGGGTCCAAATAGATATCTTTGCCTGTGCTGTGCAACAACACCGGGCAGTCAGGGTCCAAGAGTCTGCACCACAGACGCTCGTCAATCTGTAAAACCAAGGTTACTATTCCCCCCAGGTGGCAGGTAATGTCATATAGGCCAATTGAGCCTTTAATTTGTCGTTCAAGCCTCTCTGGAACATTACTCTGAGAACACTGTCTGGCCATTTCAAACCTATCGCTAGTTGCTGGAATTTAGTGACATACTCTAATAAAGGTCCTTTCCCTTGTTTCAATCCCATAATCACATCCTCTGCGTCTTTAACACGATGGGAATAATCAAACAGAAATTTAAACTCATGCACAAACCCCTCATAATTGCTTAACAAGGGGCTGTTACTGGTTAGGAGGGGTGTTTCCCACAACAGGGCTAGTCCATCTAAGAGCCCAATAATAAAAGCTACCTTTGTGTCATCATTTCTATATGACTTAGACTGAACCTTAAAGGTCAGTTCACAGCAGGGCCGGCCCCAGGGTTTGTGAGGCCATGTGCGAAATCTTGGTGCGGGGCCTAATTTGCATAATTAGGCAACACCTAATTATGCAAATGTATACATTTACATAAAACTTATTCCCTCTGGACAGGAAGGATTCCCATTCTCCACCTCTCCGAGCAACCATGGAGAAGCATGGTCTCCTGAGGCATCCCCCCCTCCCCAGCCAAGTGTCTACCACCACTCCCCAGGAGTGGTTCCACTGCAGGGGCAGCCGGGCGGACAGTGAGGCAGGCACAGAGAGACTGACTGCGTCCACTGCCTTACTGGAGAAGGGGCCAGGGGGTGAGCTTAGCCAGTCTGGCCTCCAGGGCCTGTTGCTTCTTGCTGCCAGTGCCGCCTGTGCCTTGTGCACGCATGCGGTGTGACCAGTCCAGAGGTGCTGCTATCACACACACAAGACACCCAAAATGCAGCTAGCTTATTAAGCGCATTATGCCATGAAAAGAGACATATAACCAGTTCAGTTGTGCCCCCATAATCAGTTCATGCTGCCCCCACCCCATAACCAGTTCATTTCTGCCCCCGCCCCCATATAATCTATTCACGCTGCCCCCACCCATAACCATTTAATTTGTGCCCACGGGGCAGCGTGAATTGATTATATGGGGGTGCAAATGAACTGGTTATGGGGTGCGGGTTTAAAGACAGTATTCCTGTTAGCAATAACTTCATTAAGAAGAGTTAGTGAAATAGCAGCCATAATAATCTCAGAACCATATTTGCAGATTTATTTTCCAAGACAGAATAGATATTGCTTTACATCCTAAATTCCTACCTAAGATAGTATAAGTAAGACAGTTGTGAGAATGTGGCCCTTTTTACACGGGTCTCTCCTCCCAGCCGTAAACACGCAGATTTCTGTGTGTTCATGGGTGGGGGAACCCCATGTGAATGACGTGGTGCACGCGCCCATGGTGAGTGGGGGTGCGTGCGCGCTCGCCTAACACGCATCCCCACTCACCCCCCCACTCATCCCCACGCACGGAGCAACCGGGGGAAATGGTGGTTACTATGTGGGTGTGGATGAGTGGTGGGTGAGTGGGGATGTGTGTGCAGCTGTGTGCATGCCCCATCCATGCACTGGCGCGCCCACGGACTCCCCACCCGGCGGAGCCATGTAAAAATATCATGTGAGGAGCCACTCGAAGAAGAACAGAAGGTTGCTACCTTGCAAACAAGGTTCTTTGAGATGGCTCCGAACATTCTCACAACACCCACCCTTCCAGCCCCGCATGGAATTCTTTTCTTATATTTCTAGAAAGGGTTGAAAGGAACTGTCATTCAGAGGGGGAGGGTTCTTTTTATACCAGAGGAGCTCAAGACCATCATGTGGTCTATTATTTGAACAGGGTGAGCGCGCACAACCCAGTTGTGAGAATGTTGGGAGCCATCTCGAAGAACCTTCTTTACAAGGTAGCAACCTTCTGATCAGCACGTGGGGAGGAGCTGTTTGTAAACAGCCTTATCTCCCAGCCCAATCCAGTGTCCGCGCTGCTGCCGCTGCAGCACTACTAGAAGGCAGAGGCAGGTGAGGGATGGGGTCTGGAGCCAGGGAGGAAAGGAAGAATCACTTTCTGGGGGAGAAGCTGGCTGCAGCCTGCTGCCCAGCCGGGCAAGTGCGGGGCCCCTGCTGGCGGCGGGGCCATATGCGGCTGCACCTGTGGCACATGCCTGGGGCCGGCCCTGGTTCACAGAGAGCAAGAAAGCTCTGGAACTGACAACGATTCCCTGTGAACTTCATTATGGTTGGACCCTTTGGTTCTCGTGGGGCTGTGACCTCTGCAGCTACGGGAACCGCAGGGGGAGGGAATGGAGGGAGGACCCTATCCCCGACCCTGCTGCTCCTTTAGGTCCTTGAACTCCAGGGCCAATGATTGTATGGCCCTGGCTAGGTCCTTGACCTCAGCCAACATTTGCTCCATGGAGTCTCATGTTCAGTTTTAGAGCCGATGATACTGTGAGGGAGGGGGCAGTTTTCCTGATAGGGAAGGGTTGAGACCTTGGAGGCAATAGCGCTTGCTCGTAAAGAAGTCACTCAGGATCATAATTGGTTTTTGGAAGGAAACCTCCCCAGCCTAGATCATCACAGGGAGGCGAAGTGCAATGCCTGTCCCACAACAGGAACACCCTAGGCACAGCCACACCCACCGCCTACACCGGGACCAGGACCACCACCCACACCGGGACCTGGCGTCAGGGAATAGTCTCCTTGTGGTGCTTCTGGCAGCGCTGGGGCTGCGGTTTGGACTGTTGGGGTGGTTTTGGGGTTTCTGCTGACCCCCCCTGGGGGTCCCCGAGGTACGGGCGCGTCGGTGGGTCCCTGACTCCACCTTTCCCCATACCCAAAGACCCTGGAGGCAGGGTCTGACACATAGTCCCGCAGGCGCGTCACCAACATCTCCTGGTCAACGGTATCAAATGCAGCTGATAGATCTAATAGGATCAACAGTGTTGAATGACCCCGTTCCCGTTCCAGATCATCCATCAAAGCCACAAGCGCAGTCTCGGTGCCATGGCCCGGTCGAAATCCTGACTGAGAGGGATCAAGAAAACCGACACAATCAAAATGTCCCTGCAGCTGCTGGACCACAGCCCATTCGTTAACCTTCCCTAAAAAGGGAAGGTTGGAGACAGGCCAATAGCTGGCGGGGGAGTCAGCGTCAAGCGATGGTTTCTTGAGTAGAGGCTGCACCACTGCCTCCTTGAGACAGCCCGGCACTCTGCCCTCCCAAAGGGAGGCGCTGACCACCCCAGCCAGCAACAGACCCATTGTCTCCCGGCAAGATTTAATTAGCCAAGACGGGCATGGATCTAACTCGCAAGATGTGGCCCTAACTGCCCCAAGAACATCGACTGCATCGGCGGGTGTCACTGACTGAAATTGATCCCATACAAACGGACAATTCCTCATGTATTGCAGCGTCAAAGTCCTGGTGAATACGAGCAATTTTCTCCACAAAATAATCCACAAACATATCACAATGGGCCTTAAATGACTCCACTCCCAGATGAAGGGAGGCCGGACTGACTAGCCCCCGCACCACCTGGAAAAGCTCCGCTGGATGGGATTTTGCGGATGCTATGAGGGCAGCAAAGAACTCTTTCTTTGCTGCCCGCATAGCTACGGCATAGGCCTGTAAACTGGCTCTATGACGCAATCTGTCGGCTTCAGCATGAGAACGACACCACCATCGCTCTAACTGCCGCCCTTCTCACTTCAGCAACTGCAGCTCCTCGGAAAATCAAGGAGACCTGCGGTGCTGCCGTGTGGGTAGCAGACGCCTAGGAGTCGTCCAATCGATGGTCCCAGTAATCAGAGTATTCCATAATATGACACGGTCGTCAACATCAGAGGGTCTCTCACCCAGAGCCATCTGGTATTTCACCCAGAGCCATCTGGAATAGCTCTGGTTCCATCAGCCTCTGAGGGCGAACCATTTGAATTGGTTCTGCACCTTTCCAGGAGCAGACATGTGCCAGGAGCAAGGCCTGCAGGAGGTAATGGGAATTAAACAAGTTCAAAAACATGCAATGGTTACACAAGACTAATCTTATGCACATGAACAGAGTAAAAGAAGAACCAACAAATAAAGCCACATGAACCATAATCGGATGCCACAACTAGTCAAAGGTGCCAAAAGATCACAGAGAACTGATCTGAGCTTGGTTTTTTTTCCTGGTGTTGACTACTTGGTGATGGATGGGAAGCTTCTCTGGAAGCACAAGCCCACAAGCACAAGACTTCAGAAAAAAGACATTTCTTTCTGACGGCCAAGATGGAACAATAGCTTTTTTAGAAAAGGTTATTGAATGGGCGGTGGTTCATCAGCTCCAGCCACATCTGAATGCTATTGGATTCCTGGACCCTTCGCAGTCTGGTTTTCGTCCTGGGCATGGCACAGAGACTGTGCTTGTGGCCTTGGTCAATGATCCTCATCTCGAGTTAGATGAGGAAATTCTACCCTGTTGATTTTATTAGATTTTTCAGCGGCTTTTGATACCATTGATCACGAGGTGTTGTGCCTGTGGGACCTGGCTGAAGAGGGTGGGACTGCTCGAGTGGTTCTGCTCTTTCTTAGCCGGGAGATCACAGTGGGTGGTGTTGGGCGATTGTTCATCGTCTCCTCAGGATCTTCTTTGTGTGGTTCCACACGGTTCCAGTCTGTCTCCTCTCTTGTTCAATGTGTATATGCAGCAGCTGGTCGAGGTCATTTGGAGGTTTGGGGTGAGGTGTCATCAGTATGCTGATGACATCCAGCTCTACCTCTCTTTTTCATCCAACCCAGGTCCTGCACTCTCGGTGCTTACCCGCTGCCTGACTGTGGCGGGGAACTGGATGAAGACAAGTTGACTGAGGCTGAATTCTGACAAAACTGTGGTGACGATGGTTGGCCGGTCTTGTATCCTGTAGGCGATTGAGGCTCCTCTTATTGATGGGGTCTGGCCCCCTCTGGTTGATCGAGTTCACAGCCTTGGGAGTGCTTTTGGATCCTTTGCTGCACCTGGATTGCCAAGTCATGGCGGTGGCTGGGAGTGCTTTTCAGAAACTCCATCTGGCGAAGAGACTGCAGTCTTTTCTCTTGGACTCTGATCTGGCCACTGTTATCCATGCTTTCATCATCTCAAAGCTAGACTACTGCAAAGCACTCTATGTGGAGTTGCCCCTGATGACAGTCCGGAGGTTTCAGCTCGTGCAGAATGTGGTGGCTCACGTCCTTAAGGTGACAGGTCGCTGACAACACATAACATCAGTGCTCCGTACACTGCACTCGCTGCTGATAGTCTTCAGGGCCCAATTCAAAGTGCTTGTGATGACCTTTAAAACCCTAAATGGCCTGGACCCCATTTATCTGAGGGATCACCTCCCTGTGTTCCATTGCAGCCTCTGCAGTGGGCTGGAGATGCCCTCCTGGAGACTTTGGTTTTTCGTCATGTCTCAACTATGAGGAGAGCATTCTCAGCTGTTGCACCTTTGCTGTGGAACTCCCTCCCCTGGAGGTTCACCTGTGTTCAAGCCTTGCGGCCTTCCAGAGGCAGTGCAAGACCATTCTGTTCTGTCAGGCTTTAGGCAGTGGGAATTTAATTGGGAGGGGGAGATGTTGAGGAGGGGGGTTGGGGGAGGACTGTGAGGGAGGATGGATGAGGGAATGGGTAGTGATATTGGGTGGGTGTTATTAGGGGGTTGGGGTGGATTGGGGTTTTTGGGGTTATGTTGGTATTTTAACGTTTATCTTTTACATGTGTTTATATGTTTTATTTTGTAAGTCACCTTGAGCCTTTTTAAGGGAAGGATGGGATATAAATCTAAATAAATAAATAAAATAAAATAATTGCCCTGTTTTTCAGATCTGGCCAGTGACATTGTGCCCAAGGCGCTTCCCCCCACCCCCCTTTAAAAAAAAAGAAGTTACCTCCTCCTTCCCCACTCCTCTCCTCTAGCAGAGGGCAGTGTTGTGGTGTGCTGGGTAGTGGTGAACTAATAGCACCACCATTTATTGGCTGATTTCTTGGCCAGACTGACCAGATTTTGGCTCCAGCCAATGTTGGACCATCATGGGGAGATTTAACCCCCCCATTTAGGCTGTCTGGGCACTGCTTTCACTTGGACCTCATTCACCCTCTCCTTCCCTCCCATTGTTCATTTACTTTGATTTTGGGTATCCAAGAGCTGCTTGATTGGTTACTCGTTACTCACAATGGGCAGCAGCTAGACTCTTGTGAGTGGGTCTGGGGGTGTTTTTAAATGAGAAGCTACCACGCATGGCCACCCATCAACCACGCATCCAACTGCTTGTTTGAAGGTGGTGTGGGGATGCGCACCCCTGCACTGGTCAGTCATGGCCATGGATGGAACACTGGCAAAAAAGCCAGAGTGCCAAGTCAAAAAAGTGCGTGGCAATGGGCTCCCATACAGCCCATGCCCATATGAACTGGCGCAGCTGGCCACGCCACCTCATAGGTCTGCTGGTACCATGGAGAAATAAAGCTTACTTACCAGTAACTTTGTTCTTCGAGAAGCCTCCATGGGTTGGTCCGCCCTCGGAGGCTGATAGAACTGCAGCGGTTCCAGGAGGCCCTGGGGGAATTATTCCTAGACCCTGACGGCCACACTGTCGATGAGCTGGTCCAGTTCTGGAACACTTTGATGGAGGCGCCTATCGACAGGGTGGCTACGAAACGTCCCCTGCCTCTGCTTTGTCACCGCAGGGCCCCGTGGTTTACCACGGGGCTGCAGGGTATGAAGCAGGTAGGTAGGAGACTAGAGTGACGCTGGCGTCGGACTCGCTCTGAATCCGACTGTCTTCTCCATAGGGCCCATTTGAGGTCCTATGTTGAGGCTGTGAGAACAGCAAAGAAGTAATTCTTTGCTGCCCTCATAGCGTCTGCGAAGTCACGCCCAGCGGAGCTATTTTTGGTGGTTCGGGGGCTGGTTAGTCCAGCCTCCCTCCGCCTGGATGGGGACTTGTCCCAGGCCCGCTGTGAGCAATTTGTCACCTACTTCGCAGACAAGATTGCTCAGATCCAGAGCGACTGACACCGGATTGAAGGCAGTAAGTGAGGAGCGTGAGGTTGTGGAGGCCCCGTCTGGTCCATCTTCTTGGGTTGAGTTTCAGGAAGTGACGCCAGCCGATGCGGCAGATGTCCTGGGGTCTGTTAGGGCCACCAGTTGTCAACTCGATCCGTGCCCGTCCTGGTTGGTGAAAGCCTCCAGGGAGACGCTAGGGACGGTGCTGGCGAGGGTTATCAATGCGTCCCTTCGGCAGGGTAGATTGGCGCCCAGCCTTAAGCAGGCTGTGGTGCGTCCCCTGCTGAAGAAGCCATCTTTAGACGTGGATGCGCTCGCCAGCTACCGCCCTGTCTCTAACCTTCCCTTTTTAGGGAAGGTTATTGAACGGGCGGTGGCACTGCAGCTCCAGCGGCATCTTGATAGCATCGGTTTCCTTGACCCTTTTCAATCTGGGTTCCGCCCCGGCTATGGTACTGAGACGGCGTTGGTGGCTTTGGCCGACGATCTCCGCCGGGAGATGGACGCAGGATGGTTGACATTTCTGGTCCTGCTAGATCTCTCGGCCGCTTTTGATACCGTGGACCATGGGCTGCTGTTGAGACGGCTGCGAGATCTGGGGGGTCTGGACGGGACTGTTCTTGGATGGTTCCGCTCATTCCTCTCAGACAGAAGCCAGCGGGTGGTGCTGGGAGCTGAAACATCATGCCCCCGGGCCTTGACCTGTGGCGTTCCGCAGGGTTCCATTCTGTCTCCACTGTTATTTAATGTGTATATGCAGCCCCTGGGGGAGATCGTGAGACGGTTCGGGGTGTGTTGTCACCAATATGCTGACGACACACAGCTGTACCTCTCTTTTTCAACGGACCCAGGTCCTGCCGTCTCGATACTTTCCCAGTGTTTGGAGGCCGTGGCGGATTGGATGAGGCAGAGCAGACTGAAGCTGAACCCAGATAAGACGGAGGTGATGGTAGTGGGGAGGGCGAAGGAGGTGTCGGCTCCTCCTATTGGGGGGGGTCTGCCCTCCGGTTGCCCAGCAGGTACGGAGTCTGGGGGTGATTTTGGATGCGGACCTCCGCCTGGATCGGCAGGTGGAGGCGGTGGCTAAAGCCGCCTTCCGCCAGCTGTATCTGGTGCGGAGGCTGCGCCCATACATCTCCAGACCCGACCTGGCCACTCTCATCCATGCCTTCGTTACCTCGAGGCTTGACTACTGCAACGCGCTCTACGTGGGGCTTCCCTTGATATTGGTTCGGAGGCTGCAGCTGGTGCAGAATGCGGCGGCCCGTCTCCTTACGGGGACGGGTCGCCGTGAGCACATTACACCAGTGCTCCGTTCTCTGCACTGGCTGCCTATAGCGTACCGAGCCAAGTTCAAGGTGCTAGTATTGGTATACAAAGCCCTATACGGTCTCGGCCCCTCTTATCTCGGGGACCGCCTCGCCTTCCGTGACTCAGGACGGACCCTCCGATCCACTGGGGGCGCCTATCTGGAGGTCCCCCGTGTAAGGCGGGGGGCCACCATGGAGAGGGCGTTCTCGGTGGTCGGGCCACGGTTGTGGAACTCCCTTCCGAAGGAAGCCCGCCTGGCCCCGGGTCTGCTCGCCTTTCGGCGGGCATGCAAGACTTGACTGTTCGCCCAGGCCTTTGGAGGGGGGGGGAGGGAGGGGTAAATTGGGGAGATTGGTGGGGTGGGGAATTTGGGGAATTGGAGGGTAGGGTTAGGGTTGGGGGGGTTTAAAATGTTTTTAAAGTGATGTTGGTTTTAATGTATTTTATTGTTTTATCGTGTTGTTAGCCGCCCCGAGATGCCGTTGTCATGAGGGGACGGCATAAAAATGCCATGAAATAAATAAATAAATAAATAAATAAATTCTCACTTGTGGGATCACTTGAGTGCCACTGACAAATCAGGTGAGCTTGCCTTCTCTAGCAGTTCAATTTAAAGGTTTTTCTGGAAGCAGATAAGCTCCTGCCCTCTCTCTTTCACACCTCCAGGAGTATCATCAGTGCCCTGGGTATAATGGGAAAGGACGTAGCCTGCCCATCTCAGTTCCTTCTAACCCCACTGGATGAGTCTAATCCAGCTGAGGGGAAGATGGGAGGGTAGTGAGAATATACGGAACCTTCTCGAAGAACAAAGTTACTGATAAGTAACCTTTATTTTGTCTTCGAGTGGCTCAGTGATTCTCACTTGTGGGAGAATCCTAGCAGTCTCAAAGTCATCTGGAGAAAGGACAGCTCTTCCCACAGCAGTCTCTCTCCTGGTAGCTTTGTCCAAAGCATAGTGTTTAACAAATGTCTCAGTGGATGCTCACGTGGCTGCCCTACAAATTTTCTGTATTGGGATGTGGCAGAAGCTGGCCAAAGACACTGCTACCGCTCTAGTGGAATGTACTTGTAGACCTTCTGGAGGTTGTCTATCAGATAGTTCACAGCAAGCAGTGATGCGCTGAAGGATGATTTTTGAGAGTTGCGATGACAACTTTGCTCCCAGCACTTTCCCTCCTGTAAAAACAAAGAGGGAGTCTAATCAACAGAAGGGCTTTGTCCTTACTAAATAGAACGCCAGCGCCCTGCAAACATCCAGCATGCGTAGAGTGTGTTCTAGGTCGGAGGTATAGGACCAGGGAAAGAAGACAGGCAGCGATATAACCTGGTTCAAATGGAACAGCAACACTAATTTGGGTAGGAAGGCAGGGTCTGTTCTCAAGGTCAACTTTGTCATTATAAAAGGAAAGATATGGAGGTGTTGTCCTGAGTGTCCTGCACTCACTAACCCTTCTGGCAGATGTGACAGCTACCAGAAAGAGCACTTTCATGGTGAGTTGTGATATAGGTATAGATGCCAGTGGCTCAAATGGTGGTTTTGTCAGGCGTGCCAGTACTAGTGAGAGGTCCCACTGTGGTCTCTGTGCACTCAGAACGGTCCTGAGTACTATCAGAAACGCGCATAGAAGGCCGTTCCTTCAGCTGATGGCAAAGGCATCTGACAGCCACCAACACAACTTGTCCAGTAGATTCCATGGGGCCGTGACCTTTATGTATAACGGATGGATTTGAGGATCATATTGGAGTGCTAACCAGTGTTGTAGCAGTCGCATGCGAAGGTGTGCATGAAGTGTCACCATGGTAGCAGCAGCTAAATGATCCAACAATCTGAGGAAGAAGTGGATTGTTCTCCTGGGGCACTGGAGCAATCCTCCTATCATGTCTACCATGGTTTGAAATCTTTGTAGTGGTAGTGTCTATTATGGCCCCTATGAATGGAAGGACTCAAGCAGCTCTAAGTGGGACTTCTCAAAGTTCACTCATAATCCCAAGTTGTTGAGAAATCTAAAGTGGTTCTCACAAGTTGGGGCTGTCAGAAGCCAATTGTCCAGATAAGGAAATATGACAATGCCCCTTCTTTGCAACTCCGCTGCCACTGGAGCCATGCACTTTGTAAAAACTCTTGGAGCCGAGGAGAGTCCGAATGGAAGAACTTGGTACTGAAAACATCTGCCATCTATAAGGAATCGAAGAAATTTCCTGTGAGATTTTCTAATATCCACATGGAAATAAGCATCTTTTAGGTCAAGTGCAGCGAGCCAAGCACCCTTCTGTAGAGCAGGAAGAATAGTAGATAGGGATGTCATGCGAAATTTAACCTTCAGTACAAACCTATGGAGGTCTAGGAAAGGGCAGCATCCCCCATCTTTTTTGTCAATAAGGAAGTAATGGGAGAAGAAGCCTGGCTCTTCATCCCAGTGAGAAACTTCCACAATTGCCCCTTTCTCGATGAGAGTAGACACTTCCTGGAGCAAAAGCATCTTATGAGGTGTGTCCCTTAAGAGGGACAGGAAAGGGGTTTTGGGGGGGGGGGATAGAGGCAAACTGGAAGGAACAGCCCTCCTTAACTATTTCTAAGACCCATCTATCAGAAGCGATGTTACACCAGGATGGGTAAAAGGCTCGTAGTCCAGTGTCAAACCGGAAGGTGTTCAACTTGCTGCACTTGACCAGACATTGATTAAACCCACAACCGGAGACCCGATGAGGTTTGATTAGTGTTAGGTCTGAGCTTAGTTTTGCCCTTAGTGTATCTTCTCCCATTTTGAGGAGTGAACTGTTGCTGCTGTGGTTGCAGGACAAGCCTTCTTGAGTGGATAGACGGGCAATGAGTTCTATAATATCGAGGCTGGACTACTGCAACACGCTCTACGTGAGGCTTCCCTTGTTCCTGGTTCGGAGGCTGCAGCTAGTGCAGAATGCAACGGCCCGGCTCCTTTCGGGGACAGGTCGTCGGGAGCACATAACACCTGTGCTCCGGACTCTGCACTGGTTGCCAATAGCGTGCTGAACCAGATTCAAGGTTTTGATGTTGATCTATAAGGCCCTTTACGGTCTGGGCCCCTTGTACCTCAGGGACTGCCTCGCCCTCCGTGCCCCAGAGCGACTCCTTCAGTCTGCTGGGGGTGCCTTCTGGGAGGTCCTCCGCATTAAGCGGGGGGCCACAATGGAGAGGGCATTCTCGGTGGTCGCGCCACGCCTTTGGAACTCCCTCCCGGAGGAAGCTCGCCTGGCCCCAAGCCTTTTGACATTTCAGCGAAGTTGTAAAACCTGGCTGTTCGCCCAGGTCTTTGGGGAGGGGGGGAGGGAGGTTAGTGGGGTTTTATCTCCCCTTACCCTTATTTATTATTTTATTGTGATGCCCCGGTCCTGTTTTTATTGTAGTATTTCTGAATGTTTTAATTGTTTTTAGATGTATTTTATATTTGTGTTTGGGGTTTTTTGGTTTGTAAGCCGCCCTGACCTGTTTTAGGAGGGGTGGGGTAGAAATTTGATTAAATAAATAAATAAATAAATAAATAATATGCTGTCAAGGCGGATTGCGCCGGTGTTGTATAGTATCGCCATTTGTAGGCGCAACCACTTCTTGCGCCCTTGCGGTCTGGGATGTCTCCTTTATTTTAGATAGTGTGTCATCCATAGAGAGCAGCCCCTCTCCTTCAAAGAGGAGGTCCTCTATTCGCAGCTTGTTTTCTGGTGTAATGGCTGTTGAGCGAAGCCAAGCGTGTTTTCTGACTGTTACCGCTGTTGCCATACTATGAACAGTCGAATCTGCTGTGTGCCCAGCTGCTGTTAGCTGAAACTGGGAGACAAGTGCCCCCTCTTGGCGTATGATGGACTGGTCAGCCACGCTGCTAACAGTAGTAGATTTTTTCCAAAGGTGGTGCTGATAAACTGCCAAAGCAGCCACATAGTTCGCAGTCCTCAAAGTTGGGGTGGCTGAAGAAAAGGACTTCCTCCCATAAAATCAAGACATCAACTTTTTTTTATCAGAAGGGGTCGTCTTAACTAACCGTAACTGGGATCTGTTAGTAGCTGCAGAGATAACCATCGAATTGGCGTTTGGATGGTGCGCAAACATTAAGGGTCCTTCATGAGATACTGGGTACAGGGAGTCTGCCAGTTTGTTCACAGGTACTGGCGACAGTGGTGTCTTCCAAACCTTCTTAGATGGTTCGAGGAGCTCTTCAAAAACGAGCAACATTATGTGACCAGAGTTACCTTCAGACAGGATCCCAAAGATGGGACCTGATGGTGTTTTGCGCTTCACTTTTGCGAGTATTTCTGGCAAGGCTGCTGTTAGATGTTCGAGCATGGCCTGAAAACTTTTCACATCCTCCATGGGCAGGATGGATGCCTGGTCTGTGAGGAGATCTGCAGGTGGTTGAGTGGCTGTATTCTCCGACGAAGGGGGACTTAAGTCAGGAGCAGTATCTTTCTGTTCATTTATCATCTCCCTTTGTTCTGAATGTAGGCAGGTGTCCTGTCCCATAAGGTTTTGGAGAAAGGATGGTTGCTGTATAGGACTGTCCTCTCTCTGAGGATGAACTCTGTGTCCCCAAATCAGCTGCGTCCTGTGTATGAGGGGGAACTCTATCTCCCCTGTCTCTGTGTGGACTAAAATCAGGTCTCAAGCTGCGTCTTGAAGGAACTGGAGCTTGTATTGTAGGAACAGTATTCCTGGATCTAGGGCTAGGGGAGTGATGTCCATGATGAGGAGGGCAGTAGCCACCCGAGCACATACTGCATGTTGAGCCATGGCCCCTGAACTTAAGGTGGGACTGAATGTAGTATGGGTCATAGTCTCTGTCATAGACCTGCCTGTTGCAGGTAAGGCTGTCTAGTTCCACAGTCTCTGTATGAGCTATGGTACCGTGGTTCGTATTCCACATCTCTATAGTGCCTATAGCTTGTGGCATGGTCTCTGCTCTGGGATCAGCTATGGTGCCGATGGACATAATCCCTACTCCTGGAGTGGCTGCGGTGCCAAGAGAGGGAGTCTCTCCATGCTGACCTGATGTGTCTTAAGCGGCTGTGTCTTGGGGAGCGCAGTGGGGAGGAAGATTCCCAGTATCTGGATCTGCCCCTATGATTGGGAAGGTACTTCTGGTCCCAAGGAAAGTAATCCCTGTACCGTGATGGATAAGCGGCACGGGAGTCCTTGGAGTGGTGGGGCTCCTCAGCCTGATCCTCTCAGTGCCACACACTGTGTTGGGAGGGGCTACGACTTCTGTGCTGGATTGGAGCTGGGCGGTAGTCTGTAACCTGATTCTCATGGTGCCATGTGATGTGCTGGAAAAGACTGGCTCCTGTGATGGACCAGCGCCAGGCAGAGCTCTTCAGTATGAGTCTCTCAGTACGTGTTCTCACAGCGCCACTGGGATAGGCTGCAGATTCTGTCATGGACCAGTGACTAGTCTGGGAGGGGTTGCTGGCAGGTCTCCTCAGTCCGGAGTTCAATCATGGATCCCTGGCCTTCACTTGGGGATAAAGAATTTTGCGGCATTTCTCTGCCGACTTCTTCATCTTCAGATTTTTCTTGAACTCCTCCTACATCTATAATAGGCCCTTGAGTCTGAATGCTCTCTTCTTGGTCATCTAGGGTCCCTGACAAAGGCTGGGGAGCAGGAGCCAAGGGAGCATCGGGAACTGTGGACAGCATGGGTATAGCTGCTAGCAGAGCGCTTGAGGAACGTGGCTTGAGCGTGCACCGCTCCTTGTCTCCTCTCCACCCACCGAATGGGCCCTAGCTCGGCTGTGGAGTCTCAGCTTTTTTCTTTAGAGTGGACATAAGACCTGAACAGCCCTTCATTGCATCCCTCCAACAAGCGCTGTGTGAGATCAGTTAGACGCAAACTGAAGTCATTCCTCGCTCTTTTTGAGAGAGCTTGGCAGGCTGCACAGTCTCTTGGATTATGACCTTCTCCCAAGCATAATAAGCATCAGTCATGGGAGTCAGATGCCAGTACTGAGCGCACCTCTTGAAGTAAGCTTTTTGGCGGAAGGAGCCGCCATGATGGGCAATGGCTCTCACAGACTGCCGCCCGTGACAACAGATGAAAGAAGTTCAATATATACCTTATACTAACTACTAACTGTAACTGACCTAACTATTCTACAACTACAGAAACTATCTAAATATATAAACTATAAACAAGAAACTGCTATTAACAAAGTCTAATCTCTTGAAGAAGCAAGCAGTCTCTTTTATCACTGCAGCGGTTGCAAGGAACTAAGGAGGGAGGCTCCGCCCTTCCCATTTATTTATTTATTTTGGAACACTTTTAACCCACTCCCTCCTGCCTACACGGCAGCTAGGGGTGGCTCACAGCCCCAAATTCAACCATATAAAACAATTCAATAGCTAAATTCAGCTACATAAAATTTATAAAAAACTCATTAAAAGAGTGGAACCAAATCCCTCCCCCCTCCACAACCCTCTCAGTCTCCCTCCCCAAAGGTCTGGTGGAACAGCCAGGGCTTACACTGTCTCCAGGAAGAGGGGAGGTCTGGAGCTAGGCGGGCCTCCATCAGGAGGGAATTCCACAGCCTAGGCGCGGCCACCAAGAACGTCCTCCCCATCATCGCCACCCGGAAAACGAAGGGGGGGGGGGGGACTTCGAGTTGAGTGTCCCTGGTCGTCCGCAGGGGCTGCACCATGGCCCGGGGCGTGAGGCAGTCCCGCAGGTAAGCGGGGTCCAGGCCGTTTATTTATTTAATTTATTTAATATATTTTGTTACCTTGTCCCTCCTGTTCCAGGCAGTTCGGCGTGGCTTACACACATAAAAACAATAAAACATCAAGCTTTAAACATCACAATAAAAGAGAAGGAAAAATAATAATTAAAAAAAGAGATCTTTCTTCCCCCTCCCTAACCCACAACCCCCCACCCTAAACCCCATCTCCCCTGCCAAATGCCTGGTGGAACAGCAAGATCTTATTCATACACCGGAAGGGAGGGCCGGGGCAATCCAGACCTCTGCCGGAAAGGAATTCCACAGCTGAGGTGCGGCCACCGAGAACGCCCTATCTATAGTGGTTCATCGGGCCACACGGGGGGCCTCAAGGAGGGTGCTCTGGGCCGACCACAGGGGTCGCTCCAGAGCACAGAGAGTGAGGCAATTCTGTAGGTAAGTCAGGCCAAGGCCATATAAGGCTTTATAGGTTAACACCAACACCTTGAATTGGGCCCAGAAGATTATAGGCAGCCAGTACAGAGCCCAGAGCACCGGTGTAATGTGCTCATGGTGGCCTGACTGCATAAGGAGACAGGCCACAGCATTCTGCACTAGCTGCAGTCTCCAGACCATCACCATGGGTAGCCCCACGTAGAGCATGTTACAACAGTCCAATCTTGAGGTAATGAAAACGTGGATGATGATGGCCAGGTCATCTGAAACATACGGCTGAAGCAGACGCATCAGATGTAATTGGAGAAACACACTCCTTGCCACCGACCCCACCTGGAGATCCATGCGGAGCTGCGGGTCGAAGAGCACGCCCAGCGGTCAGTCACATCTTAGCAAAGTTGAACAAAAAGAAAGTACAGTAACAGTGCCCACAAAAACCACAGCAAAAGTGATCCCTCTATGGTCTCTAGCGTTCTGCCAACTTGCCAACAGGCAGTGCAAGCAGCAGCAGCACCCAAACTTGAAAGATATTTGGCAATTGGTGGCAAACCCTGCATTGGCTCTAGTATATGGACAGCCCAAGCCAGTGGAAGTGGAGCAAGCCAGACATCCCTCTGGCCTCTATGGTGCAAGCAGCAGGCAGCAACAGTGTGGCACCAACTTATTATTTTTTAAAATTCTATTTTTATTAATGGAAATAGAAATGTTATACATATGTATCACAGTGAAGAGTACATGTACCTATTTCACCACTAACCAATTTTAACATAGAAAAACAAATTTAAAAGGAAACCAAGAATTACACAAAATAAAAAGGTAGGCTGCAGGTGTGTCTACCTAGGACTCTATGTATCCATTTCTTTCTATTTTATAGAGTCAACCAATATGCTATTAGTCTTTTCCAGGTCCTTAATTTACCTTCAAATCGATTGGAGCTTAATTGAAAGTGTCTGTGAGTCAGTGTCAATTTGTTTCGTAATTAGAGTCCAGCAAGGGGACCAAGTTGCATAGAACTCCTCCAATGAGTCATGGATACCAGCAGCAATTCTGTCCATAGATAATACAAACCATAATCTTTGTAGCCAGTCCTCTATTGTAGGTTCTTTTGTAGATTTACAACTACTGAGGAGGACGTGAATAGCTGCAAGAAGCATCACCTTGCAGGTAGGTACCTTTGAATTTTTCCTTAGCTCCTCTGGCCATATGCCCAGCAAGGCGATCTTTGGATGAAATGGCAGTGAGTTCAGTAGATTTTTCTATTTCTTTCCAAATTTGTCTCCAAAAAGTCTCCACCTTTGCATAGTCCCAGCAGCAGTGCAAATAATTATCATTCAACCCACATCCCCTCCAGCACAGTGGACTATATGCTTTATTTATCTGCACAATACACTCTGCCGTTAAATAAAACCTGAGCGTAAGCTTAACCTGTGGTTTTCTGACCATTTAAAGATTTGGCACATTTTTTCATGTGTGACCACATTTGTATCATTTTATCCTTGGTTACCATAAAATGTAAATCATCTCCCCAAGCATCTAGGTATCCCACATATGGAGGGACAGTTTTCACTGTCTGGTAATTTATATTATATTATACCCTTGCTGGAGCCTCCTAAAAATAAGATCGCTTCTAATGGATATAATATTCTTTGGAATTCTTTTCTGTTATGTGGGTGACAGAAATAGCTATGTATTTTATAGTATAACCATTGGTTCACTTTACACTCTGTCCGGGTCCGGATGGTGTCAGGTGTCATAATGTCTCCTCCCACAAAGTTATTTCTAGCTTGGCTTAGACCCTTACTCTGCTAGTGCTGTAGCATTTTTTTTCTTTTGTATTAAGTGCTAATTTCCTGCAATTTAATGGAGTAAGTGGGGTGATATCTTGTCTAATTTCCACTGGCAGGTTTTCCAGATTTTTATTGTTAAGTAAGCAAAGGGGTGCGAATCCCTATCTTTCAATTTAATTTGGTCTCCCATTTCTTCCTGAAAAATATCTTTGAATCTGGATATGTTAAATATATGTCTCTCTAATTCCACCCATTGTGAGTCTTTTGCTGAGTCAAACCACATTTTAACTCTTCTAAGAGCTGATGCCCAATAATATGCTTTACAATTTGGTAGACTTAGACCTACAGAGTCTGAAGAAGTAAATAAAATAGATCTTCTGATACGGGGTTTCTTTCTCTCCCCCCCCCCCCATTATACTAAAGATTATATACTAAAGAGCATTAAAAAATTCATTGGGTACTCGTATAGATAATGCCATTATTATGTAGTTTAGGTAAAATAAACACTTTTATCAAGTTTATTTTTCCCATCCAGGAACATTGGAGGGAGGTCCACGTGTCTCTCAGTCTTCTGCATTCTTCCAATAGAGGTGAGTAATTACTTTTGTATAATAGATGGGTGTTTTTGGTTAAATTGATTCCTAGATATTTTATTCTTGGCGACAGCACTTTAGATCTGCAAGGACTACAGCCAGGACCACGTGCCAAGGAATCACTGACTTTTATTGGGCCAAGGGTGGGAAACTATTCAAGTTGGCTTTGAAGTTATTTAAAGCAAAAACGGTGCCCCAACTACTATATGGCACCTCGATTTGGAGCCCAGTAATGATTAACGACTTAGAGGTAGAGCAAAATAAAATGTTATGTACCATCCTACATGTTCCCAAAGGCACGTCGTTGATTCTCCTCAGAGCAGAGACAGGAGTTAGTCCTGTGGCTTCACTGGCCAAATTGGCTATTTTGAAATTCTGAATCTGATCAAATTGGATTCTTTATCTCGGGTGGCATTGCTTTCAGCCTGTGGTCAGTGACCAGTCAAAGTTGAAGAGATTCTCCACTCTTTGGGATTCTCTACAACCTATATCCTCTTTTTCCCTTTTCAAGGGCTTGGGCGGAGATTAGAACACGATTAAAAGACCAAGAGCTTCAAACTTTAAGGGAGCATATAGTTAGCCAGAAGGTCTCAAAGATCTATAATGAGTTTCTGACTCTTATTGAAGGGGCACTCTTATTTACAAAAACAGCTGCTATGGCATAGTAGAGTAGCTTTTACTTTGATAAAACTCAATGTGTTTCCATGAGCATTTACTGAAGGCAGATTAAAAGGAATCCCTTACAAGGAGAGGGTTTGTCAATATCGTAATGCTAATGTGTCAGTACCTGAAACATCAACGCATATATTATTGGATTGCTCAGCTTACTGTTAAGAACATAGGCCCCCGGGCCTGGACACCCCCCCAAAGAAAGGTAAGGGCAGCAGCCCACATGACCAACTCCCCAGGGATCCTCCCGGGACCCAGCGGCACCTCAAACCAGAACGCTGCTGCCACTAACAAACAGGACTCCCCGCCGCCGCAGCAACAGTCACCCAACGCAGCAGGGGCTTCCCCGACACCACGCAACACAGAGGCATGGCCAACAATGCTGCGATGCTCCCAGCGCCTCCAGGCACGTTATGGGGGCGTGGCCAACAACTACGCAGAAATCACTACACCTCTTACCCTTCTTCTGAAAAAGAATCAGCCCTACTTCTGAGGACCAAAACAGCAGCACAGCTTCACCTTTTTAAAGGAAGCATTCATATCGGCCCCTCTGCTGCATCACCTGGACTTTCAATTACCATTCCAAGTAGAAGCAGATGCCTCCAACAAGGCTATCGGGGCCGTACTGTCCCAGGAAGATCCGCTCCACCATCAAATGCTACCTTGCGCGTATTATTCACGCCAATTAACGGCAGCAGAGAGAGACTATACTATCTTTGACAGGGAGCTTTTAGCAATCAAGGTTGCCTTTGAAAACTGGAGACACTACCTTGAAGGGGCATCTTGTCACGGTGAGGAGGGGAAGGGAAAGGGAGCAGAAGGGTGCGGAACAAAGAAGGGGAGCACACACTAAGGTTTAGGGATACCAGGAGGAGAGGCGGCTCAGTCTCTAGGACAAGTCTCCTTAAGAAGGAAAAATGGTCCCTCAGGTTGTTAGGTGGGCTTTCCCTCAGACTTAGAGGGCAACCCTTTTCATCATAGGGACTGAGACAGTGAGCCAATTGCCCCAATGAAAAGGAAGACACACACCAGAGTTCCAGACGCTCGGGGGGGTACTCCGGGCCCAAGACACCGTGACGTGCGGTGGGGGAAAAGGGGGAAGGATCCAGGGGAAGGGGGTCAAAGGGGAATAGGGATAGCAGTGGGGTGGGGGAAGGGCACTCAGTCAAAATATGCAAGGGCTTCACCACCAGGGCCAATGAAGGGAACAAGGGATAACGGCAAGGAATTTCAAGGGGCTATATATCTTTCGTACCACAAGACAGGACAACTACAGAGATAAAGGAAACACTCACCCACGCTCACCACAGACTCACTTGGGAAGGGGGAAAAGGTAGGACAAACACAAGACTCCAGACACTCCAAAACACAAGCTCTCTCTCTTTCTCTCTCTCACTCCGCGTAATGATCCAAGCTGCAAGCAAAACCAGGGGCCGGTCTCTCACCAATGATTACCAGCGGGGTCTACAGGCCCCGCTGTTATCTTATATAGGCCTCTTTCTCAATCATGCTGCTGCATATGGGGCGGGGTCAAAGCTCCCAGCTGTTCCGCCTTCTGGAGATTGCTGTGGGGCGTGTTCACTCCCTGAGGCCTGAACAGAGCGTGGCTCCACCCCCTGGCTGCAACAGCCATCCCTCTGCTGGCTTCTGCAGCTGCCTACATGCTGTACGGACCCCCCCGCTGATCCTTTCTCCGCCCTGTGAACCGGGCGGCGTCTGACACATCTCACCTGATGTCGGTAGTTAACGACCATAAAAACGTAACGTATTTACAAACCGCGCAAATAGCCAATGCCCGACATGCAAGATGGGCCCTTTTCTTTGTGCAATTTTCCTTTACCATCCGCTATCGCCCCAGTAAACTCAACATCTTAGCAGATGCCCTTTCCCGGTACCATGAAGGAGCCCAGGAAGAGAGAAGAGAACCGGGACCCCTTTTGGACCGAAAGGTCTTTGCAGCTACCTTCCCCCCTGATGCGAAATTTCTTCAGGCTACAGCAGAGGAGCTATTACCGGCTACTGACACAGCATATCGGGAAGACGCAGGTCTCGTAAAAAAGGGAGATCTGGTGGTGGTTCCCCCATCGTATTATACTCAAATACTCCAGGCACATCATGACGCACACCTGGCTGAACACCCCGGGCCCCAACAAACCCGGCATCTAATCCAACGCAACTTTTGGTGGCCAACATTAGGCTCGGATGTCCAACATTATGTAGCCCAGTGCACTGTTTGTGCACGTACTAAGGTGCCTCGGCAACCGCCCAAGGGATTTCTGCTGCTTGCCGATGTTCCCCGTGGACCATGGCAACGGATCAGGATAGATTTTATCGTGGATCTGCCTCCCTCCCGGGGGTATACCACTGTCTGCTTGGTCGTAGACCACTTCACGAAAATGGCCCACTTCATAGCCTGCAAGGGGCTCCCAACCGCCTACCGCACAGCCCTTCTCTTTATTCGACACATTGTCAAACTACATGGATGGCCCTTGGAGATTGTAAGTGACCTTGGTTCTCAATTTATTTCGCGATTTTGGAAAGCGCTATTTTCCGCACTCCAGGTACGGTTAAAACTCACTACCGCATACCATCCCCAAGCAAATGGACAAGTGGAAAGAGTTAATCAAGATTTTGAACAGTACTTTCGTTGTTATATAAATTACCTCCAGGATGACTGGTACACCTGGCTCCCTCTGGCGGAGTTCGCACATAACAATACAACAAACGCCTCCATCAGCAACTCTCCCTTCTTTATTACCTATGAATACCACCACATGGACTTTTCAGAGGTCTCCGACACTAGTGTCCCCGCAGCAGGCGGGCTAGTCCAACACATCCGTCAAGCTCAACCCATAGCACAAACTACCTTGACCCAGTCGCGGCAAAGGTACAAACTTCATGCAGACAAGCGACGATCTCCGTCCCCTTCCCTACAGCCAGGGGACTACGTATGGATTTCAAAATGTCATTACTCCTCCGCCCGTCGGTCTAAGAAGCTTGATGACCATTTTTTTGGACCCTTCCCTATTGAAAAACAAATTAACGAGGTCACCTTCAATGTGACCCTTCCCCCACAACTTTGAATTCACCCCACCTTTCACGTTTCCTTCCTCAAGAAGGCCACGCCCCCTGAGATAGCATCTGTGCCCCTTCCTCCTACCCTCCCTACACTTGCCGAGGAACCAGAGTACGAAGTTAGAGCCACCCTCTACTCCAAGCTTTGCTATGGTCGCTTGCATTATCTTATCGACTGGCATGGTTACAGGCCTGAGGAATGTTCGTGGGAACCTGCGACCTTTGTCCACGCCCCCCGCTTGCTGCGTCTGTTTCATTGCTGCCATCCTGAGAAGCCTGGTCCTCGCTGGGGACCTCACCGGGGGGCTTGTCGGGGGGGAGTTCTGTTAGGAACATAGGCCCCCGGGCCTGGGCACGCCCCCAAAGAAAGGTAAGGGCAGCAGCCCCCACGACCAACTCCCCAGGGATCCTCCCGGGACCCAGCAGCACCTCAAACCATGGCACCGCTGCCGCTGACACAGAGGACTCCCCGCTGCCACAGGAACACTCACCCGACGCAGCAGGGGCTTTCCCAACACCGTGCAACACAGGGGTGGGGCCAACAACGCTGCGACACTCCCAGCACCTCCAGGCACGTTATGGGGGCGTGGCCAACAATACAAATGCCGGCGCTGTGAAGCCCACAGCACCGGTGATCAGAGAGACTGGCCCCCTGGAGTGAGCGCTTGATTGTATTCCTTGTCCTTGCCATAGTCCTTTTCCCTTTGCCTTCCCTCCGTCTACGAGCGTGTGGAGTGTACTGGCCTGCCTGCTGGGGTGAGTGTTTCCTTCCTATTTCCCTGTTGGTGTGAACGAGTGAGTGAGAACTTGAGAGATTGCCAGAGCACAAGCCCCCCCCCCCCCCCC
>QEPC01007921.1:240130-261704 GCA_003113815.1 Sphenodon punctatus
CCCCCCCCCCACATGGTAAATCGCGCCGAGGCGCAGAATTGGCCCCTGACTCCCGCGGAATTTTTAAAAAAATTCCGCGGAAGAATCGGGGCCCTGATGATAAGGGCCTAATCCCTATTGGGATTCAATGGCACAACTACTATCCTGACGGGAATCCTACTTCCCTTCGGGGACTTGCCAGTAACACTGTGAGTGGTCCGTGTCTCACGCCACCAGCATCCGCTTGGTTCCTTTCTGGAACCCTTCCCTTCCCTTTTCCCGCGAGAGTGGGTATCCCTTCCCCCCCACCTGACACTTACTTAGACTAGCGATCACTGTACATCGATCCTTTTATTCCTACCGCAAAATGCAATTGTCCCCCTCATGAGGTGGTGGTGACTCTCCTGAGGGATCAGGACCATAACATAACAGTGGGTGTGGCTAGATTTTTGTCACTAGTCCTAAAGTTTAAAACTGCAGCCCTAAAGTCCTAGGGTGAAAGAATTTTATTACTGGGATTTTGATATCTATCCCCTAGGCAGGGTAATTCCTTTTTTCCCCTGGCATCTGCTAACCTGGCTGAAACAGCAGCATATACTGAACCCTATTTTTTCTAACAAGTTGTATATTGGATATTAATACTAGCAGTTTGGATATGGGGTCACCCTTACTGCTAGTTAAGAGTGCCAATGGAGGGATTTTTGTTTTGTTTTGTGTGTCATGTTTTGCTATTGTGTGGTGTGAATGTACCTTTTTTTATTACAATGGCCGATGGCTAAGTAATACAATTAAAATTAAGAATTAAGATATTTTATTTGGGCATTATTAATTTGAAACTGGGTAATCTCTAAGATTTCTTGGTTGGATAAGTTTTGTGTGTTCATTAGGAATGTTTGGGACTTGGAGAGATTAATTTTGTACGCAGAAACGTGACTGAACCCTTCCAAGAGCTTTATTAATTGAGGTATTGATGGTTTGATGTTAGATATAAATAACAGTGTCATCAGCATACACTGCTACTTTAATCTGTTGTATTCTGAATTTTATCCCTTGAATTTCTTCATCTTGGCGAATAGTCATTGCCAGGGGTTCCAGACCTATGTTAAATAGCAATGGGGACAAGGGACCTGCTTGCCTCATGCCCCGCTGTAATTTGAAGGCCTCTGTCTGTTATCAATTAACTATCAATTTAGAATTGGGTGTTTTGAATATTATTTTAATCCATTCTGAAATTTCCCTGTAACACCCATTTTTTTAAAGTGTAGTCAATAAGAATGGTATTTCTAGGCAGTCAAAAACCTTGTCTGCATCCAAGGAGACAACAGCCGCTGGTATCTTTTCATTTTGTATTTTGAATATTACATTTATTGCCTTTCTAACGTTATCTATTCCTAACCTTACTTTTATAAATCCTGATTGATCTGGGGATATATCTTCTTTGTAGTATTGTAATCTTAAAGCCATAATTTTAGTAAAAATTGTTAAATCTGTATTTAATAACGGAGGAGGTCCAGAAGCGTGGTGAATGTTCACCAGAGGAGGCGTGAAGGACACGTAACGTCTGAAGGGAAAACCCCGGCCGCGGTGGAAGGAAATGACCATGGGCAGTGGTGACGGCACGCAGCGCCTGCCAGGCAACCAACAACAAGCGGCACACGGAGGGAGATTTAAAGGGCAGGCAGCAGTAGGGGAATGTGGCGGAGCAGTCGATCGAGGGGAGGGTGGAGGAAACAGAGCAGAGGATGGAGCGAGAGGGCGAGGAGGAGGTGCTGCAGCAGCAGCAGCGATCTGACTGGGAGATAAGGCTGTTTGTTTACAAACAGCTCCTCCCCATGAAGGTTGTTGCCTTGTAAAGAAGGTTCTTCGAGATGGCTCCCAACATTCTCATGACTGGGTTGTGCATGCTCGCCCCATTCAAATAATAGCCACATGATGGTCTCGAGCTCCTCTAGTATAAAAACTGCACTCCCCCTCAGAATGACAGTTCCTTCCAACCCTTTCTAGAAACAGAAGGAAAAAATTCTATGCGAGGCTGGAAGGGTGGGTATATGTGAGAATGTTCGGAACCATCTCAAAGAACCTTATTTACAAGGTAGCAACCTTCTGTTCTTCTTCGAGTGGCTCCTCACAATCTCTTTTTACTACATATGAATGTGCTTGTGTGATCAGGTATTGTTAATAGCATGCAGCTATTTTGATGTGGCCCAGTGGTTTTGTATGTTTGAAATATTTGAACGGGAACATGGCTGGGCGCAGCTTCTGCCAGGGGCTGTGGTAATGGCCCCGCTATGTGCACCTGCTGTCGTTGCCACCCCCGCCCCCGATGGGAGCCCCTGCTGTCAGGTGCTCCGGGCCCATCTAACAGCCGGCTGCCTCCTCAGCACCTTCCTTCCGCCTGTGGCCTGGGTGCTCGCACCAACGCCTGCTGCCTCTTTGGGACGGCTGGACCCCCTGTGGCCTGGCTCCGCCCGCCTGTCTGTCGCCCTCTCGCCTGGGACCTGCTGCCCCATCCCCGTGTCCTGGCCCCGCGCGCTCCCGCGCTGTCTGTCACTGCGCCGGGCCAGTGCTGCTTGTGTCCTCAATAAACACTCTTTGTGCTTCACCGTGCCTTGTGTTGCCTCCTGTGTCCTTGGGCTGCTGGGTCCCCCTTCCCCTTGGCCGCTGGGCTCCTGCCCCCTCCTCCTCCTGGTGGGCTGGCCGTGCCGGCCCCTCAGCCCCCCCCAACTCCCGTGCGTCCGACCGGCCGGGGAGTTCCCTGTCCCCCCTTGGTGTGTGCCTCCCTCTGCCCCCATGCTCCGCTCCCCTTTGTTGTGTGGGTGTGCTGCTTTGTGTGTGTGTGTGTGTGTGCGCGCACGCGCTTGCACTTCTCATTTTGAAGTGCACGCGCCTTCCGTGTGGCCGCTGTTTGCAAGCGATGCTCACACTGCTGCTCCACCCCCTCCCTTCGTGTTTCCCTTCCCTGGGCGGGGCCCTCAGCTGTCTTTGGCTTCGTTTGCCCTCAAGCAGCCCTCTGTGTCCGCGTCCCACCACAGTTCTCGGCACCGAGTCACATCTGTTGGGTTCCCCGGCCCGGTTTCACTCTGGTTGGCCCCGGGTGGTCGTGCCACCCCTGTCATGTCTTTTGGGGCCGCGCAGTTCACCATGGCCCGCGGTAAAGCAATTGACACCGGGGTGGGATTCACTGTGGTGAATCTCACCGCGTCACGTATGAAATCACCCTGAGATTTCTTCTGTGGTTATGTGGGCATTTAAGCTTCTAATTGTGCTTGATTAATTTTTGGAATTTTTAGTTTTTTTTAAAAAAAATATTCAATTATTTGATTATTACTTTGGTATAGTTCAGAATAAAATTGTATAAATCTATCTTTCATTTCTATACCTTTAAGATTTGTATGACCTGTATTATCTCTTATGTAGGCAATATGAGCCTTGTCTCTTCTTTTTTACCAACCACACTAATGTGCAGTCCAGTTTATTGCCTTTAAAAAAAAAATGTTTTGTATATCTTAATGTTTTAATTATTTTTCTGATTTTAGAGAATGTATTAATCCTCTCATTTTGGTAATTTGTTTGCCCGCTTTTTTCGTCTGTTTATTTTTTTGTTTTTTATGTAATGCTGCAAGTTTTAGTATCAGTTCATTTATTTCTCTTATTTGTTCCTTTCATTTATAGGCTGCGGCAGAAATATAAGACCCCCTGATACAGGCCTTCTTGGCTTCCCATACGATTAACTGGGGACACATCCGGCGTACTCCTTCAGATCCTCCTGGATTTTTCCTTTTATTGTTATGTCCAATAAAATACTTTTATTCAATCTCCACTTATTGTGTGTTTGCCTCTCTTCATTATTTCCATCCTGTATTTTTAGTCATATGGCATTGTGGTCAGTAAATGTGGTTTGTATTATTTTGGAGTAGGCATGTAGAGCAATTAATTCTCTACGACCTAATATGTGACCAGTCAAAGAGTATGTCCTGTGTTTACAGGAGTAGGAGTACTCTCTACTAGTTGGGCTTTGGGTCCTCCAAGTACTTATCCAATCTGCCTTTTGATTTAAATCCCCAATTTTCTTGTAAGATTTTTTAAATGGAATACCTGAGAACTTGTCTAATGGGAAGATAGGTGTATTAAAGTCTTCACATAAAATCAACCTACTGTCTGTCGCTTCTCTATTTATGAAAGGGATGACTTTTTAAAAAAAGGTCAAAGTGTCTATATTAGGGGCATATAGTCCCACTGTTGTGTATGTCTTCCCTTCCATATCTCCAGTGACTAATAGATAGCGCCCCTCTGGATCCTTAATTTGTTTAAGCATTTTGAAATGACATTCCCCCCCACACAAAAAACCCGCCTTTTTATTTCCGGCATTTGTAAAGTA
Source organism: Sphenodon punctatus (assembly GCA_003113815.1). Classification (NCBI taxonomy): domain Eukaryota; kingdom Metazoa; phylum Chordata; class Lepidosauria; order Sphenodontia; family Sphenodontidae; genus Sphenodon; species Sphenodon punctatus. The sequence goes on from QEPC01007921.1 coordinate 244,488, forward strand.
AATATTGGGTAATTTCAGACGTGACAGGCCTTGGTCCACCACACTGAATCATGGATCAGCCCGGCCATCCTTTAGATGTGCCAGGATGATTCTCTCTGGGGACTGGGTGTGTGTGGGGCTGCGCGGTGCAACATGCGGCCGCACAGCCTCGGCCCCCGCACTCCCCCGCCCGCCCTCCATGCACGATCCAGGATGGGCCAAATGTAACAGACGTAACGTCTGTTTGGCCCATCACGGATCGTGGTTACACTAACCACAATTTTGCAGATGGTGCCGGCACCATCCCCAGAATTGTGGTTAAAATGATTCCCGCCAGAGGTTCACTGGAGTGAACCTCTGGCGGGAATCATTTACACATTACTGGACTTTTGGTCACCACAGGGGTTTCACTGTGGTTGACCGTGGTCCCGTAATGTCTGAAATTACATATTATCATATTTTTTATGTCTCAGTCGAAAGTTATTTTTATTTACTAAGTGTGTTTCCTGACCGGCTATTATATGAATTTTATTCTTGATAATAAATTGCCATACTTTACGTCTCTTTATAGGACAGTTCAGACCCTTAGTGTTAATGGTGCATATATTAAGGTCAGTCACAACACCACTGTTGTTTGCTTATTGCATAGTATTTCCTAGATCTTACTTGTGTTTTGGTACTTTTTGTTTTCCTTTGCTGTATCGAAGGACCCCTTTTATTAAGCTTTCTATGTTGTCTTGCTTGAAACATGGAAATATATTAAAGCACATCCCCAGCAACCAGCTAAAAAAGAAAAGGAAGATAATTTAACCAAGAACTCAAACATCACCAGGTAGGAAAATTACCCTGTCAGAGAAAGAGAGGGGGGTATATGCCTAGGTTTGCGTATCTCGGGTACTAGGCTACTCACCGCTGGAGAAGAATTTTATTTTTTTACCTAAATTTTTATACTTTTTCTCTTCAGCCCGATCTCCATATATTAATTGTTGCAAAATAACCTTAACATTTATTTCAACCACTGCTATCTACATTTTTTTTTTCTAAATTCTATTAATTTAGAGACACTAATTTATCCTTTATTTTTAAAACTGTTAAAGGTCCTTCAACTTAATTAAGTAGGTCTCCAGCCCTTATTTTTACATCTACCTTGCCAACTTATGCATAGTTGGTGGTGTAGTGGGGGAGATCTCCACCCTCCATCCCACCATGATTCCTAAAACTTCCAACCCCCCCCCCCCACTCCCTCTCCATTAGTCACCTCCCTAATTTCCCAACCACCCCCCTAAAGATAAAATTACAGAGCTAACCCCCTCAACTAACCTCCCAACCACCACCACACTAATATGCCCAGCTAAAACACCCCAGATCCGATATGGATTCTTGCCCAAGCCCCCACCAAGGGCCACACTGCTTTTCAGTCCCATAGGGGCTGGGCTGGCTGAAAGCCGCCAGGAGGAATCCCTGGCCCTGCCCCCTCTCCCTCTGGGAGTGGGGAGCAGGGGTCCAGGGAATCCCTACTCCTGAGGCCCTCTGGGCCAAGTCCAAGTCTCTGCCCGTTCCGGTGAAATCAAATACCCCACCAGCTGCCCCAAATGACAGCAAGGCGAGCCCAAGTGGCTCCCAGCCCCCTGCAGCAGCAGGACACGCAGGCAATGTGGTGAGCACGGCGGCTGGCAGGCACGCCACTGTTCAGCCCTCATAGGGGCGGGGCTGGCCGGTAGGAATCCCTGGCCCCGCCCCCTCTCCCTCTGCCACCGGGACAGGGGAGCAGGGGTCTGGGGAATTCCTACTCCTGAGGCCCTCTGGGCCAAGTTCAAGTCTCTGCCCGCTCCAGGGAGGTCAAATACCCCACCAGTTGCCCCAGAAGACAGTGGTTAAGAGTGCAGTACTTGGACTGGGAGATAGGGGGAGGATCCCAGTTCAAGTATCACCTTAGACACAAACTCACTGGATGACCTTGGGCCAGTCACAGATCTCTCAGCCTAACCTACTTCATAGGGTTGCTGGGAGGATTAAGAGTTTGAGTTAGTTAATAGAGTTAACTGTTACAGTTAATACAGTTAATGTTACTAACTGTTCATAAGTTAAAGAATTGTAAGTCACCCTGAGCCAAAAGGGATAGGTGGAATAAAAAAAAAATCCAAATAAATAAAATTCTTTCTTAGAGTACTTTTTAGCTAGTGCCCTCTTACCTGTCTTCTTTAATTACATCAACAAAGTGAGCATCTGTCTTCTCTCTGATATTCTTGAACCTCAGTGGAAGAAGTGCTGATTGATCCAGGCTCACTCCTACCCATCTACCTTTCTCTTGCAGCATTTCATAAAGTGATGTCTGACTGTTGCTCAGCTTCTCCTCTCGTGGAGGACTCAAAAGTCCGTTTTGGGCCTTTGGATTACGTCCTCCAGGACCCTGTACAAACAAAGAACAAACCAGGCAGGTTAAATATTGGAGAAGAAAAAATACGAAGAAGGTTTATTAAGTACAGGAAAATACTACATTATACTAGTGGTATAAAATTCAAATTTGCTAGTGTGTGCCATGGGCTTGACACTACTTAGGCTGAAATCACCTATGAAATTATCCTGAAATTCACCCATTCATTACTGTCTGATTATAGGAGTGAAGTACCCTAGTCTATGGGCCAAATGCAGCCTGCTGTTGGTTTTTATTTGGCCTCTATCTAATTTCCAGATCCAATCCCTACCTCAAGCACTGAAAGAGTGAACACAGAGGAAGGGAGATGAGAGCATGCGCTCAAGAACAGAGGATAGATCCATGGAACAAATCCATCATCTGGATTTTACCATTCTTTTCCCTACCCTGAACACACTCTTCAGTTTCCCCTCACCCACTTATCTGGCCTGCAGAGCATAAACTAATTTTGAAGATGATCCACTGACAGGAAAAGGCTCCTCCCCTCCACCCCCCATATTATAGCAACTTTTATCTACAGTGGAATCCACTGTAGAACTTACATAACTTGAATTTCTGGATAAGCTGAATTAATTGGTTTCCCCCACAACCCATATTTTATGGGATGTATTGCTTCTTGATTTGGATAAGTCAAATTCTGAACCCTGATAATACAAATTTTAAAGTGCAGAGAGTATACCCACCCACTGAAAATACCAGGACCTTTTGAGTGTATTAGGCCCTTTTTGCACAGACACTAACACCGATAAAATGGGTGTTACATTTTATTATACATGGTACAGGGCAACACTGCAGCCCTGCAACATGGGCCCTTTTCACACAAGATGCCTCCACCCAGTTTCATTGGGTGGAGATGGGTGGAGGCGTCTGCGTAACCACCACTTGCGGTGGGTGTAGGTGCGTGCATGCTCCCGCACAACACCCATCTCCACCCACCCCCCATCCATGGAGCAATTACGCAGACGCCTCCACCCAACGAAACTGGGTGGAGGCATCTCGTGCAAAAAGGGCCCATGTTGCAGGGCTGCAGTGTTGCCCTGTAACATTGTATAATAAAATGTAACACCCATTTTATCGGTTACAGTGTCTGTGCAAAAAAGGCCATAGTGATTACTTGGCAGTATGTAAAGTAAGTACATTTTATTTACAGCATTAAGCCAAAAAACCAATGTTCCAACAAAAACACGCAAACCAAACACTGCGTAATAAGTATTAAATAACAAAAATAAAAATTAGATAACACAACAATCTTAATTTTCTGTTACAAACAATCAATCAACATCTTGTTTGAAAGAGACAAACCCATCTAGTTGTTGCCTTCTTAGTAAGAAGAAGTACAACACTCTTCTTCTCTTTCAACAAACATAATACCTTATTCTTTCCGGAAGCTTTGCTTCAACAAAACTGTCTAATAATGTTCTAAAGTCGTCCTATAAAGTTTTTAAAAAGTTCAAAATATATAAACATCACTTTTGCCTTAAAACCTATTCCCTACTAAGAGTCCAACATCCTATTTTACATATAAAATTATTTTCTTTGGTTACATTATCACCCCGTTGACAAGGAGACTGTTACTTTCCCACAACAACTCTACTCCTCTTCCCCCGCGCTGCACATAGAAACCTGGCCAGCCTTACTCCTGTGTCTAATGATGAGTCATAAAGAACTTTAGCTGTTTTCTCATATGCCGTTCCTTCCACTTTTTGCCACTTCCCAGGGGGTCAACCACTTCATCCTCTCAGACTTATAGAAGGAGCACTCTCATAGAATATGAGCAATGTCCTCTATTCCTCCCGAGTTACAAGGACACTTCCTTAAAAGCAGCGGGATATTAGCCCACCTGCCTTCCTGGATCTTAGATTCTATTTGTGAGACTCTCATCTTGGTTATTACCTGTCTCATGTAGTATTGAGGCATCTCCAGATACTGTGGGGAGGCTCCTAAGGGGAAAGTATATTGATTTAACAAGATATGTCTCAGTTTTTTAACCCTGGACATGTCATCCTGCAAGAAGATATCCGCAAGACGGTTCATAACAAGCTCTTTATCTGCTGGTATATGTAACAAATCCAGGGCTGTACAAAGAAAGCCTAATCCTATTTTGCCTATTTCCCCTTTTACTACTTCCGCCCAAGTTTTCTTTCCTTTCAATTCCAGCATTTCAAGATATAATCTCTTTGGAACGCGGTTTGGGGAAAAGGACCTGATCTTAAACCAATAGGATAGCAATCTCTGTCTCGCGTTGGTCTGTATATTGATAGCACCCACTTCCAGCTTGACGAGTGCTCTTGGTGTTGACCTTTGAACCTCTAGTAGTTTCTACAAAAATGAAGCCTGCAATATCTCGGCAGCTTCTCCTGCCCCAGAGTCCAAACCCCATAGCTCGGCCCCATACCTTCAGAGCTTCCTTGCATGGGCGTTTCCCACAACGATTATAGAAGGCTAAAATCCCACCTGTGGCCTGAGCTGCCTTCAATTTGGTCCCATATACATGGTCTGTCCATGTTAGGGCTTTATTGAAGGCAACTCCTAAGTAGGTGAATTAATCCACAACTTCCAACCTTTCCTTACCAATTGTCCAAGTTTTAACCTTCTTTGTTCCAAACAACATTACTTTTGATTTTGTTACATTAATTCTTAAGGCATTTTCATCAGCATAAGTTTTTAATACGACTAACAGTCTTTGTAACCCAATTTTAGTTAAGGAGATAAGTGCCATGTTGTCTGCATACAATAGGGAGTACAAATCGCCCCCTATCATCTTTGGATGGTGATGTGTCATACTATAAAGTCTGGGTGTCAGATCATTCATAAAAAGATTGAAAAGCGTGGGCACAATCACGCAACTCTGCTTTACTCCTCTTTCTGTGGGAAACCATTCAGTAAATTCTCCATTAATCCCATATCTGACTCTTGTCATTGTAGTAGAATAATAAGATTGTATTAACTTTAGGAGCTTTGGGTCCATTCCCATACTTCCTAACTTGTGCCACAGTTTCGTTCTATCTATAGTATCGAATGCCCCTTGCAAGTCTATGAATGCAACATATACTGGTTGTTTCTTGGTTACATATTTTTTAGAAGATAGTAAAGCGAAAAGCATTGATCTGTACATGAATACCCATGACGGTACCCCACTTGCTCCTCTCCCAAAATATCATCCCCCTCCATCCAATCCCAAATATGGGATAACAAGTGTTTCTCATACATTTTAGAGAGTAAGTCAATTAGGCTAATAGGCCTATAAGCCTCTGTGGGTTTGCTCTATCTCCTTTTTTATATATAGGGACTAAAGTGTTATTTCTCCAGGATGCGGGGAACCGGTTGTGAACTATAACACTATTCATAACTTTTCACAGGACTGAGACAAAAACCTCAAGTCTAATTTAAACAATTCTGCTGGCAACAAGTCAGGACCAGGTGCCTTGCTCAATTTCAATTCTTTTATATATTGGATTACAGATTCTTCAGTAACCCTCTAATCTTTCTGCTGGTTCAGCTCTTCCTTCACTGGGTGGGCCTCATCCTGTTTGAGTCCTGCTTCCATTTCCATCATCACCCCTAGTTTCTCTCCATAATACCTTATCCACTCAGGTTCTGTTATATGGGCATCTGGATGTATATTTCTGTCCCTAATTCCCCACCACCCCAATACTCCAAAAAGCTCGTGTGTCATTTATTTTAACTGCCTGCCTCAAACGTACCCAAACCAATTTCTGGAAGGCTAGCTTCTTTGTTGCCAGCAGACTTTTGTATTTCTGTTTGGCCTGTCTCCACTTGACACTAGTCATTCTCCTCTGGAGTTTTAATTTCCTCCATATAGTCTATCAGTTTCCTTTTCTCTCTCATACATTCTTTATCGAACTAGACTCGGTGCCCTCTTGGGCCACCTCCACTACCCTCCACTACTGGGGTGCTGTGAGCACTGTCTGTAAATTGTTGAGCAGTTTCTGATATCCCTCCAGAATAATTTCAGGGGGCTTATCAACTTTTGAGGTGAAGTGTGAGTCCTCTAGATATCTATTACATATTTCCTTTGTCTTTTTCCCTATTTCTTCACTCCATTTCACCCTCCTCTGTTTTGGAGTTTCTATATTTTGTCTCTCTGATGTCCTTCTCCTTTCATACTGTATTCTTACCATTATAGGAAAGTGATCACTCTCTGGCCTGGGCCGGACAGAAAAATCTTGCCAATAATGCCAATGTTCGTCTTTTATCATCACGTAATCGATTGTACTTGAACCCCAGTATGAGTAAAATGTCAACTGTCCTGGTCGATCTGATGGTAATTCGCCATTTAATTTCCTCCAACTATTGTTTTGCAGGAAGTGCCATAATTGCTTCCCTTCAAAGTTGTCTTTTGTATCCAGCATCTGCGGGGGGCAGTTTGAATTTCTCACTTCAACACTTCTTATAGCCCTACCCTGATAATTTCCCACTCTGGCGTTAAAATCGCCAGCCATAAATAACACTCCATCCAGGGCCAGATGTCTTATATAATCTACCTTACTTTCCAAGAACAGCACCCATGATCCTGTGAGGGCTACTTTCTTTCTTGGGGGCAGGTAAACATTTATTATTATTAAGGGTTTTCCCCCGAACAAAATCCAGTTAGATTGCCTGCATAAATGGAGCATCTAATTCTATTTCTTTAGAGGTACACTTTAAGGTTGTGGCAATCCAAACAAGAAGCCCTCCACAATATCTACTGTTTTTATGTTTTTTATATGCTGGCACCAAGAATGTTGTATAGCTGTTCATATGGTAGCTCACCGCCCTCCATGTCTCTTGCAAAATTATAATTTGAAATTTACTTATAAAGGAAACCCAGTCCCTGTCCTCAATTCTTTCTATCAGTCCAGCGATATTCCAGGAGATAAGTGTTATTTCTGTCTCCTTCAAGACAGGGGCTCTTACGACTAGTCATTTTTGTCTGGGTAGTCCATAATCTCTTCTGCTTCTCCATTCTCTTTTCCTTCCTCTATCATTATCCTGCTCAGAATCTCCCTCTCTATCCCTGTCATACTTGCCTCAATACAGATGGAGAAGTTATTCTTCTGTTCCCATAAAAAGGAAGACTATCCTCTCCTATTTCTAGGCCCAGTGTTGAGTTTTCTGCATTATTCAGGATCTGATTTCGAAGATTCAAATCCCTAAAAACTGGAGGAAAACGAAATCCACCTATGGCTTGATGCAGTCTACTAGCAAAAATGCTCCCTTTTGAAAGCCTCAATGCTGGAATCCTTAACCATGATATGAGGAAGCGTACAACCAAATCCTTTAGTTTCTCAATTGATTCGTATGGGCACAATTTTAAATCATACATGATGATGTTTTGCTTGGAAAAATAGTTAGTATTACTATTTTCCTTTTCTATATCTCTACTCCTGGGTTGTTTATTCAGTGGCCCTTCTTCTTTCTGCATCTTTTAATACCTGAACTCGCTTGTGTGACTCCCAACTCTGACTCTTAGGGGAGTAAATATTGCTTTCCTTTCTTTGTTGTGATTTTATTTCCTCACATTCTTCTCTCAGGTGAATCATATCCTGCCCCAGAATAGTGGTCAGTAAGTCCACTTTCACTGTTAAGGTATCTATTGAATTTCTAAGTTGCTTGCAGCAGCAATTCTCATGTATGATTTAGTTAATAATTTTAGCATTGCAACTGCCCTTTACTGAATTATTTACCAGTGGGAGTTGATAACTCTCCAAATAAGTTAGGAAGATGTCTTCCAGATTGGAATTTAAAGAAATTGAGCTGCCCCCTCAGGGCTGAGTCCAGATCTATAGCTAACTTACAAGGAGTCCCCTTGTATGCTGATGAAGAGGCATGGGGAGGTTGGGTATCCTTTAAATTTTGCATTCTTTTTCCTTCCGTAACGATTTTTTGGCCCTTTTCAATGAGTGGGGATACCAGGTCCCATAAAAACTGGGGGTCATTTACTCCTGTTTGGGGGGGGGGGGGAACCATGAAAAAGGTTTTCCCTCCCTCTTTCCTCCGTGACCGCGTTATAAAATTGGTTATCTTTTGCTAGGTATTGAGAAACCTTGCTGCTTCTAATAACACTGGAGACCCTTTTGCTTTTCATTTCGACATCTCCTTTCATATCCCCAGGAAATTCCTTCTTCTCTAGCAATATTCAGAGTTTCTTACTGATCTTATTGCTTTATCCCAAAAACCCCTAGTCCTTCTGGGGAGTCTCTCATTCTCCCCAGGACCGGGGCTATAACTGGCGAACACTAGTTGTTAGACACAAGGTAGATGCTTAACAGTGCTTAATTGGGGTCCTGGAGCCAAGCCTAACTATAGCCTACTACAATATCAGTGGCGAGTAGGTGAAAGCCCCTTATCCTTTATAGTCACCACTCGGTTCCTTATCCCTTTGAGGAGTCTCTCACTCTCTCACAGGGCTACCTGCTCTCCCCAGCGCAAACTAAAAGGGAGCTGGTGAACAAACATTCTCCAGGGTCCCAACACTGCTTGCAACCACCCAAGTTCACACAACCAGTATAAGTCTGCTATATAACCCCAGGGATAGGATCGCAATTGTTAGAACCCACACACCCTCCATTCTCTAAACATAGGAGGGGTACAATGTGAAGCTGCCTTAATTTCCTCAAGAGCCAACCCCTCAGTCCCTCTCGATATTCTACAGGGCTCTCACCCTTCAGGAGAGTGATTCAAACTATCCACATAAGATGGTAATCAGACCTGTATATGGTTCAAACTGTGGCTGAGGCGACTCTTCAGAAGTTCAGCTTTTCACAGGGACAACTGGCGTTGCAACTGGTGAACACCGCTTCTGCCCGATCACATGTACAGCCGATCTCCAATATTTGCCTGCCGTTCCCTGACCTGCTCCTAAGGTTGCGCTCACAAGGGTGCGCCCTTGTGCGCACGGCCCTTCGGTGCTATGCACTACAGCATGTGCCTATGGCACCACCGCAGGCGTGGGGCTCTCTTTTATGGTCAGAAGCTGGAAATGTCACAGCTGGGCTCTGTTCCTGTTGATCTGGCTAAGTGTCTCCATGCAGTCTTTAGGACAAAAAGAGGGGTACCAAGGTGCTGTGAAGGTTCTGTGGGGTGCTCCGTTCACTCTCCTTTACTGGGCAGTCCCGCTGCTTCAGATACACGGCAGTGGGTCCTGGAAGCAATCCCGTGTCCTGGCACCAAACGTCCCCAGCACACCTTTACTCCAACACCTTGGCAGTATGTGGTTAATATACTGTAGTATATCCTTGTCAGGACGAGTCATCATGTCAGGCAGACTGGAGACGTGTGTCAGGGAACATCAGTTCTCTCAGTCTCCGGCTCTCTGGACACGCAGGCTCACACTGACAGGCAGGAAAAGCTGTGTGTGAGAGCGAGTGAGAAAGAAATCCTGTCAGTTCTGACTCTGGGAGTTTGAGGCAGGCTGCAGAGGAAGTGAGAAATACGTTTCCCTTGTATCCAGCCCACCCAAGACTCCCAGAGTAAAAAATGATATGAGTACACACACAGCTCTGATCTGGTGTCTGCTCGGACTCTATGCTTTTAATGAGTGGAAGGGGATTGGAGATGGAGAAATCTGGTGCTAATTTAACCAACAAAACTTTCAGTTTTAAAAAACGTTAAATGCAGAATCATTCCTTAAAAATAAATAAATAAATTACTAACAACTATTTAACGATATGCAGTATGACAAAATGTAAACTCCAAAATTCATGGAAATTAAATTATGCTTATTCATGTAAATTAATCAAATAACTATTTATCACCAACTTGCCACCTCAACATCACAATACTGCATTAAGCTCTGTCTTTAGGACAATTTCCGTCTAATTTTATTAATATAAATATATATAATTAATAAACTGGACTTGTAATTTTTAAAGTAGTTCTATAATCTCAAGGTCTAATATGTGCTTGATAAGAGAGAGTTTAATGCAGTGTATCATGATGCTGAGGTGGTAAGTTGATGAGTCTAAATACAAGTAATTATGGAATGAATAAACAACTAATCATTGGAAGACTAAGTCTTTATTGGAATAATGTCGAGAATTACGGTTAATTATAAATGTAAGTCGTATTAATGATAGGAATAGTAAATAAATAGCTATTGGATTAATTTGCATAAACAAGTATAAATAAGTATAATTTATTTTTTGTGCTTTTTGGAGCTTAAATTTTGTCCTAGTGCATACTGTTAGGTAGTTGTATTACTAACATTTTTTTTTAAATGTACATTTTGTGGTGAGGGGGGATTAGGAATGATTCTGCACTTAAACGTTTTTTTAAACTGAAAGTATTGTTGGATAAGAAATGTCCAAGTTTTTTTAGATGTGAGGAACAGAATAGAATAATGTGAATTTAAAATATATAATAGTCTTTCCGCACCCCCACACCTCACCTCTGGAAGATAGCCTGCATAATGATAAGAAGCTGCTTCTGAGACCACAGAGAATCTCCACCACTTAGGGCCTTTTCAGACAAGCGGAATTTTAAACCCACGGCTCTTGAACACCTGCGCTGGGGGGCTTTAGATGCTCCCCCATGAACCAGAAGTCATCCGGGCATCATTAGAAACAGTGGCGCTGGGCGACTCCCGGGTATTACAGTAATACCTCGGTAATGAAGGTCTGTACTACACTGAGTCTCAAAACACCTGGGAGTCGTCCGGCACCACTGTTTCTAATGGCACCCGGGCGACTTCTGATTCACGGAGGAACGTCTAACACCCCTCCCTGCGCGCAGGTGTCCAAGAGGCGCAGGTTTAAAATCCCGCTTGTCTAAAAAGGCCCTTAGAGATGACAATGCTGCCATCCGCTTGGCCAAGGAGAAAACTCGCCTTCAAAGCCAGATGACCCGAGGAAGGAGGGCTGGGATATCTAGAGGTACTTCTGGACTCAGCCAAATCCCAGTCTGCAATCAATACATTGCCATTCACTGTATCGTGCACACATTGATACATTGTGTCAGTATAGGACATAATGTATCAAATACTGGTTTTAGAAAATGAACTTAGGAGACAAAGAAATCAGCTACCTGACTGCAAAAGTTGATGTAAGCGGATTTGCCTGGCAAAAGACCCTGTAAGGTGTGAATGACTGCATACCTCCTCCAACTGTAGTTGGTCCAATAAAAGATATTGCTGCAGTACCTTGTCTCTGTTTCCTCAATTAAACTTTGTACATTTTGGAAGTCTGTTAAAATTTGAGAACAAAAACAATGTGAGCTCCAGTTAGCCCCCAGTCAGCTCTTGTGGGGTAAATCTTCTTTTCCAGGCCTGCCATTGGCAAACCCTTATCCCCTTTATATGAGAGCAGATTCTCAGACTGGGTACACAGACCTGATCCAAAACCCATACTCCTTCCATTCCTAGAAGAAAGACAGGAGACCAATAATTTGGGGTGATCCCTCTTATTAGATCCACTTCTGTGGGCAAGTGTGTGAAAGCTTCTGAGCTATGTCTCCACGCTCTGTGAAGGTGTAAGTCTGCCACGGGCTTGCCAATAAGAGGAATTGTCTTAACAGCAACTTGACAGTTTCTTCTGTCTCCCTCATTCAAATATAAGCCACATGGGTATGAAATGGGGGGTCAGGTGTGCAGAGGGAGAGGGGAAGAGGGGGGATGAAGGGGGTTCATGTGTGCTGCGGGGAATAAGGGGGTCAGGTGTGTAGAGGGGAGGAGGAAGGGAGTCAGGTGTGCAAAGGGAGAGGGGAAGAGGGGGGATGAAGGGGGTTCATACGTGCAGAGGGGGAGGGAAATAAGGGGCTCAGGTGTGAAAAAAGGGGGAATGAGAAAGAAGAGGAGGGTCAGGTGTGCAGAGGGGAGAGAAGGATGAAGGGGTGAGGTGTCAAAAGGGGAAAGGGTGAATACAAAATGCAAATTAGTTTATTGTACCGACCATCAGGTCATGACAAAAACAGTCACACACAATACAGTCATTTTCACATGGATGGCACCCACCCATGAACACCCATAAACACCCATCGGATGGGTGTGAGAGTGCCCATGTAAACGTCCACAAGTGGGTGGGTGCACGTTCACAACCCACCCACCGACACCCATGGAGTAGACGGTAAGGAGCCGGCATGCTCTGTGGATGGAGGTGGGTGGAGATAGGTGGAGATGGGTGTTCAACACCCGCCTGTCCGTTTAAAAACCGAAACAGCCATGGGAACGGGTCCGCCGAGCCACAGAGAGATGGCTAGAGAGGTCACGCAGGTGCCCCCAAGCAGACACGCCCATCCGGGGAGACGCCGGACGCCCACCAGGGAGCCCTCAAATGGGATCCAAAACTGGACATGGATGCGCCGACTCACACGGAATGGACCAGGGTAAGCAGCGGGACCCTGGGACGCCCAGGGGATGGGGGATGGCCCCACGGGCCGGGGAGGGAAGGTGAGAAGGACCGCTAAAAACAGCACACCTGTGCTGCCACAGGGACAAGGACAGACTGCGGCGCCTGCACCGACCACTTCCCCCCCACTCCAGCACAGCCACGGGGCACAGGGAAGGGAGTGCGACCGACAGTGAGGTATGTGCAAGGGGACCCCAAGAACCCGGGGAGGGGGGGACTGCAAGCCAACAGCGGACAACAACTCGAGAGAACACAGAGCGGGCAGCTGACAGGTAACGGTTTACACCCCCACTCCCAGGAGCAACGCACCACTGGGGAGAGGGCCGAGGAGAGTCTCCGTGACAGTCAGGTAAGGCGTCTGTGCCCCCCCGGGGGAGTGATCCCCCCACAAGGGAGCACCGAGGGCTGTGAGGCAGATGCTAACCCCTCTACAATACCCCCAACAGGAGACGATCAGCTCTGCTGTCACCCCAGCAACCGGGCGGGCCCCAAGCCGCCAAGCCCCCCACATGCAGTACCCAAAAGGGGGAGCCCTGGTCGAGGCAGGTGACCGGGGACTTCATATGCATCTGGGGGGGCCGAAAAGATCCAGCACGACCTGGTGCGCAGCTACAAGACCAGACAGGTCTATGAAGCCATCGCCCAGGAGATGCAGCGGCAGGGGTACAATACGGATGAAACCCAGTAAACACAGTAGGCAAAGGACTTGAGGTCTGGATACAAACATATCAAGGACAACAATCTCAAATCCGGCCGTGCCATGCGTACAATTGAGTTCCATGATGAGCTGGACCGGTTCCTCTGCATGGACGGGGATATAGTCGCCTCCCACTTACACAGCACCGCCTTCGCCAGGGGCAGGCGGAGGGCGCTAACAACACCCCCCGTGCCCAACCCCCCAAAGCAGGGGGAGGCTGCTGCCCCTGGCAAGGCAAGCCAGGATGAGGGAGGGGATGGCCCCGTCACAAAGGGGGAGGAGGCGGCCTGGGAACCCGCTCACTCAAACATCACCCTCTGCGTGCACCCACAAAACCCACAGGGCACCGGGCTGCGGGGAAGAGAGGTGCCCACGGAGCGAACGGAGACCCAGGATGCCTACCAGGAAGCGGAGAAAGATGATCCAGGTAGGAACACACCCAGGGATCAGGGGGGTGGATGGGACCGGGGGCGAGAAGGGCCCTGGCCACAGTGACCGGAGCCTAAGCCGGGCAACAGGGACTGACAGATGAATCCAATTCCCATTACAGCTCAAGGCATCCTCGAGGTTCACGAGGAGGAGGTGGTTGAGGAGGAACCGGAGGCACACCCGAGAGCCGGGTGCCAGGACAACTATGGTAGGCCACAACGCACAAGGGATGGGTCTCGGCCGGTACTGGGGTAATGGTCAAACAGACCGGGCACAGGGGCAGCCCCTAGAACCAACCACCCTCCATGCGCGACAGGGAAGGGCCGGGCACCATCAATGTTGGGTTATCGAGCCACACGGGTTAACAGCCCCTGAGGGGTATGCAGAGGAGGGGTCGCAAAGGGGGAGGGGGACCATGTGACAGGGCTCCTGGGAGGAGTTGTAACAGCACGGTCCCGGTAGACTGTGCCCCCACATGGGGCCATCGCTGTGGTCCGACAAAGAGGACACATTCCCGGGGACCCCGTCCAGCCAGTAACATACAACATAGGGACAGACAGGGAAGGGGGGCGGGCACCCCCCCAGGGCGACAGGGATGCATAGCTATGGGCACAGAGTACGGACTCGGAAAACCTCACACCTCAACCTGTTACCATCCTTCCCACAGACGAGTGCCTCGGTCCGGCAAGGGGAGCTGCTGCCAGCAGCACCGAGAGTAATCGGGAGATGCGGGTCTGGAACAGGTGGAGGAAAGAGAACCTCGGCAGGGAATTGCTGGAGGAAACCAAAAGGTTAGCCGAGGTGCAGAGGGACTGGGAGATATTGGTAGCCATGCTAACCCGGTCCTGCACTGAACACCTGTGGGACAGGCTCCAGACCGCCATCCTCCACCGTGAGATGCGACTCAACAAAGCCGAGAGCGCGAGGGGATGTGTCGTGCTGACAGGGACCTCCGCAAGGGCCCTTGACCTCATTGGGGAGGCAGTGGGGCTCCTGCGAGAGAACTTCGGCAGGACACACCCCCTCCAGGCCCAGGTGGAGGGATGGCAGCCGAGTACCACCAGGGCGCCCCCCCAGGTGCATGTGCCCCCCCTGCACTTTGGCCAACCCTGGTTTCCCCAGCAGCACCCCCTCTATATCCATCCAGGCTTGCAATTTAATCAGCAATTACTTCGCATAAAGCTTACCAATAACAGAAATAAGACTAATGGGCCTAACCGGGGTCCCCTTTTTTATATATCGGAACAATCATGCTCCTAAACCAATCAGTTGGAATATTCTCATTTATAGATGTAAATAAAAAGGCTAAGACTGTACTCCGCCATAAAGAATTAGTTTTCAAGACTTCAGCAGCTATTAAGTCTACACCTGGTGCCTTATTCATTTTCAGCTGGGTAATTAGCATAGCAATTTCTTCAGCCTGGACTTGAGGCCAGGCAGGGCAAAGATCTAGAAGAGCAAAAGTAAGTTCCATAAGGGGGGCAGGAATAATTGCAAAAAGAGTGCAGAAATCATCCTCCCACTATCTGGTTCAGGCAAAGGGTTAGTCAAAGACCTAGCTTGATTCACCATTTTTAAAAAATGTGGGGAATTCCCTTCTCTAACTGCCATAAGAAGAGATTCCATAGCTTTTGGCGGTAGGCTGCTTTCTTTCCCTTTATTAGGAGTTTATATTCCTTTTAAAGCTGCAAATAAGACTCCAGGGAAGAATTTATACCAGAACCCTTCAAACAATGAGTCTTCCTTCTGAGATTGGCTTTAGCCTGTCTGCAGTCTTTATCAAACCATTCAGACCACCCCCCTTATATAGCTGCTTTGAGATTTAAGAGACCTGGTAAGAAATGGGCGTAGGGCCTGGATTATTTTCTCATAGCATTAAAGTGAAGAATTTACATCAGTATTATCCTTTGAAGCTCACAGAACTGATCAGACACTAATAACTGAGAAATTGCTGCCTTCCATTGCGGAATCCATTTGGCTCGACTGAATAGTTAAATATCAGGCTGATCATCAAAAGATTAACTCAGCGCTATACCTGCAACATTATTTTCAGATAGCAGTGCTAAAAAAGGCCAATGCTGATGGTCAGAATCGACCGCCGTTTGAAAACAAAAATTGTAAATTAAAAGCAAGACAGACTCTGAAACAAGAATATAATCGATTATACTCATTCCACTACTAGCTACATAAGTATATTCCCCCAAAGAATTCCCAGGTGTATTGTCATTTAATATGGTTCGGCTCATTGTTTCTGCCAACTGTTCTAAGGTTTTTCTCACTGCATTTGAGATTTTGTCCTTGGAGACTCAAAATGAGTCTAAAAAGGGGGGACAATATTCACTACACTCCATAGCTACAAGCTCATTTGCCCTCTCCCCAGTTCGGGCATTGAAGTCACGAGCAAGAATTAGGCCTTCAGAAAGAAATTTCACTTCCAATGAGTGGAGCATATCTTGGAGGCTGTCCCAAATTTCCCCATCATAATAAGATAAACTAATTGGGGGAACATATGTGTTAATTATTATAAAGGAGAGTTGGTTCCCCAAATCAATTTGCCAAGCAGCAACTGAAGAGCACCACCCACTAAACTAAACTCCACCTTTAAATCAGTCAAAAACAAAAGGGAAAGACCACCACTTGGCCTACCCCCTTTGACATTTACTACAGCCGGAATTGAATGAACAATAAAATTCAGGACTACCAAGTTCTCCGTCATTCAGGTCTCTTGGAATAATACTACTGTATACTGATAAAATAAATCTGAAAAATTCCGGATCACCTAATTTGCCTTTCCAGCCCGCTATATTCCAGGATAACACAGATATAAAAATATCCTGGGCAAGTTCCAGTCAAGGAGTACAAGGTTCAACCAATTTAGAGATTCAATTGGATTATCAACATTTCTAAAGTTTGTAGGAGTAACATCAGGCAGCTCACCACAATCTTGAGCTTTAATCAAATTTAAGGCGGCCAAAGAGTTAGCCGCATTACTGTCAATCCCTTGTTCAGAGGGAGGCTGGACCCCCAAATCTATCCCCTCCTATTTGGTCATCAGGTAAATTCTGAATAGTAGGGGTGGGAAACCGGTAGAATCCGGTATCCGATAATGCCGGTACTGGGCGTACCGGCATTATCGGATTCGACCCGGTAATCCGGTCCGGGGTACCGGATTCTGGGTACCGGATTTTTTACATTGCAGCCATTTAAAAATGGCTGCAATGTAAAACTTAAAGCCCCAAGTTAAGGGGAAAAAAAACCCTCCCCGAGTCCAGGCTGTGCGGGTGGAAGGGGGGACACCCCCCACCCACCCTGCCCAGCCTGGATTTTTGTTTAAA
>QEPC01007921.1:271344-284867 GCA_003113815.1 Sphenodon punctatus
GTCGAGGTCCCAGAGGGAGCCCAGGTGTAGTGGCCAGGCAGCGCGAATTACAGTGTGCGGGGAGGAGCCTGTGCTGGGAAAACCCTGACTGGGGGTTTAAAAGTGCTCTGACACCGGCGGCAGCACGTGGAGTTTGGCAGCTCAGCCCGGTGAGAGGGCAGCATGTCGAGGTCCCAGAGGGAGCCCAGGTGTAGTGGCCAGGCAGCGCAAATTACAGTGTGCGGGGAGGAGCCTGTGCTGGGAAACCCCGACCAGGGGTTTAAAAGCGCTCTGACACCGGCGGCAGCGTGTGGAGTTTGGCAACTTAGCCCGGTGAGAGGACAGTACGTCGAGGTCCCAGAGGGAGCCCAGGTGTAGTGGCCAGGCAGCGCGAATTACAGCGTGCGGGGCGAAGCCTGTGCTGGGAAAATCCTGACCGGGGGTTTAAAAGCGCTCTAACACCAGTGGCAGCACCGGTGGCGTGCGCCGGGGCAGTGCGCCTAAGGGCTGCGCGCAAAAGGGCGCATCCTTGTGCACGCGGCCTTAGGCGCCGGCGGATACTTCCTATTTTGTCTGGTTAGGAATAAGGTATGTCTGTTAAACATAGGAGGAAGGCCCTTGGGTCTGTTCATGGCATTCCCCCTTGAATACAAAGGAAGTTGGAAATGTTCTTCCCCAGTTCATTGACTAAACAAATGGAGAGGAAGGAGGAAGAAAATCGGAATATGGGCATCCTTGTGTCAATAGATATGCGGTTCTAGAAACTGAGGCTCCCGAAGAGGGGGTAATAAGAGACTTCCCCTCTTGGTTGGGGGAAGAAGATAAGGTAACTAGGAAAAGACGGGTGGTGGACTTGCAGGAATCCCCCTTGTTGGATAGCTCGGTGGACACTCAGGCATGTTTAGTATCCTCTAACAACTACTTGGATAGGAATTGGATACAATTGCTGGTGGAACAAATTAAGTTAATATGTAAAACAGTACAGCAACTTTTTGTGCAACTTACTATGTTAACAAAGATTGTGGAAGAGAACCGAAGGGATTCCAAAGGTGGAGCTCCCACAACGCCTCCAATATTATCTAAAAGGCCTCTGGGAGGTGGAGCTATGACAACGGGGAAAATTGTACACCAACAACAAACTGGGAGGGGTAAGGGGCAGTTCCTTGTGCATGCCTCAGAAAATATGAAATCGCAGAGATCGTTGGCGAGGGAAAATGCGAGTAAATTTAGTGATACTGAATTTATATATTGTAGAACTGCAGTGGTTCTCACAATCTATCCGAGGCCTGCAGGGTATATTCCACAATGGTCCACCCCCTTTTTGGTAGTGAGGCATCTTAGAGCGTTCTTACAGTGTCCTTGTTCTCCGTGGGATATTAGAGGTATTAGGACTTTACTACGGACTGGGGAGGTTTTTAAATGTTTGGTCTCTTTCAAAAATAATATTATACCGGAATATATGTGGGTACAAAGTAAATGCCTATTAGACAATGGCGTATGTCTTGCGAAGGTATATGTTAATAAGAACTTACAGGAACTGGTTGGGACTCGGGTAAAGGGAGGGATTACCCCAGCTGTGGAGGAAGGTGGTGTTTTCCCTCCATGCAAAGATGACGGAGTTAGGACCACTTGAGTGGCCCTACAAGACACTCCCAGGAAGCAATCCCAGGAAGTCTGCGAAATGGACAGGGGGGGAAATTAAGACAAGTGCCTCCGGAGGCCATGGAAATTGGCGGAGTTGAATTGGGAAATGCATCTCTACAAACTATAGAGAAATCTTTTTTAAGTACCTGGGAGGAGAAGCAGGGGAAGGACTTGTGGACAGGGGAAGGGGAAAAGAAAACAGGAATGGAATCGCCTTCCAAGGGAAATGTTTCCTTGGAAGTTGAAGTAGTAGTTAGTCGCATTCCTCAGCCCTTGGTGGCTATTCAGGCCCCAGTATGTGTAGATGGAGAAAGCGATCCTGGGCTACTTTTTGTGGCAAACACAGGGAGTAGTATTGCAGAAAACACTAGTGGTAATTGGGAAAAGTTTTGGGAGTTGGGAGAGGAAGAAACGGGCGATAAGCACATGTTATTAGGTGTCATGGGGGGGCACTGGGTTGCCTAGAAGTGGGGACATTGCCCCCCAAAAAGTTAGTTTCAACAACAGTGGGCAGGGAGAGACAACAAAGTGATACGGATAAAATTACTAAATTATCATCTTCCTCCATAATTGATCTAGCTGTCCCACAAGAAGTACAAATATCAACAGGAGGGTTGGGCGATAGGTATGCGTAGGTAGCGTTTGTACTGAGACTGGAATAGGGGAGGTGTTGGATGTGACGAAATCTAAAATCGATTGACTCATGGATAGTGGGAAAGGGACTCTGTTGAACATTCTGTCATGGAATGTCGCGGGCTGGAAGTAAAAAATTCTTGATCCCGGCTGTTTGGCTTTCCTCGAAGGGTTCGATATAATCCTAGCCCAGGAAACATGGAGTTTGGAGAAACCATTCCTCCAGAACTTTAGGGTGTATTGGCAGAATGCAGTTCAGCCTCAGGCCAGGGGCAGGTCGAGTGGTGGGACTGCCTGTTTTTTGTCGAACTCCCTAAAAGTTAACTCTGTGGGACTGATAACAGATATAACAGGTGGCTGTGGCTGTTTGATAGAATCATCCGACTGGGCATTGTTAATTTTATGTATTTACATGCCCCCTAGCTCATCAATTAATTCAGAGGATAAAATTTGGGAGGAGCTGAGGTCGGTGGTAGAGTTATACCGGGATCAGTACCCTCAAGTCAAGATATTGCTTGCAGGGAATTTTAATGCCCGGATGGGGACCATGGATTTGGAGCTCTTTCAGATTGGAGGTTTTTGGCTGGAAAAAGATAATGCTCCACTTGGATCAAGGCTGTTTAAGGATCATGGTGTAAATAAGAATGGCATTTCTCTGGCCAAATTCCAGTATCAGTCAGACCTGTATACTCTAAATGGTTGCTGGTGGAGTGATTATCCCGGAGAATTTACATACTTATCAAGTAGAGGTTGTAGCATAATTGACTACGTGCTTGTTTCAGTGGAAACAGTCACTAGTTAGGTCCTTTTGTGTGGGAACCCAGTCAGATAGTGACCATCTCCCCCTGATTGTATAGTTAGATGGGCGTAGGAGTTTATCGAATAGCTTTCCCTAGGCTTTGTCATCAGAGAACTATCAGGGCTTGCTGAAGAAGAAATGGGGGAAGGAGATGGAATCCAGCATATCTGCGAAGTTGCAGTCCACTACGGGACTGCAATATGCACGGAACATTTTTTCAGCTAAGAGTTATGCAGATTTAGCTAGTTCTCATACGTGAGGCAGCTGTATCAAAGAGTAAGGTTAGCAAAGAATAGCCGGGATTTAAAGGCTTTAACTGAAAAGAGAAGAGAATATAAGGCTTTAATAATCTTGAAAAAGGAAAACCACTATAGGCAGGTTTGGGATGAATTGGAGAAAGCAGCAGAGGATGTGAATTCCCAGAAGTTCTGGAAATTGGTGAGGGGAACTGGGCGGGTGAAACGGGATTTGGTAAAGTTTGAAATCTCCTCGGATGTCTGGAAAGAACATTTTGAGAATTTATTCACTGCCCCGAGCCCCAAAGGAGTAGAACTGCCCCTTAACCCCAGTATCCCCAATTGAGATCCGGTTACTGAAGATGTAGTTTCTGAATTAATTATGACACTAAAGAGTGGCAAAGCCCCAGGCCCGGACTTTATACCAACAGAACTGCTTAAAGTAAATGTCAACTGATGGGCACCTATATTGGCATCCTTGTTCACAGGGATAAATAGCTCAGGGAATGTGCCTTCTGACTGGGGGGCAGGCAATAGTGGTGCCTATATTTAGGAGAGGAAATGGTATGGACCCTAAAAATTACAGGCCTATTAGTTTATTAAGTGTGGTGAGTAAGTTATATGCTAAATTTCTACTTTGTAAGTTGAAAATTTGGCTGAATGCTAAGGCTATTTTGAGGGATGAGCAAATAGGTTTTAGGGAAGGAAGAAACACAGGGGATTACTGCTTTGTTTTGAGTCATCTAATTCAAAAGCATGTGAGTTCCAGTGGTAAGTTATATGCAGCATTCATTGATTTGAGAGCTGCGTTTGATTTAGTTCCACGAGACCGTTTATGGATGAAACTCAATGCATTAAATATTGATAGAAGGTTGTTATTTCTAATATGCAAATTGCATGAGAATACCACAATGAGGATAAGGCACCAGGGGGTTCTATCAGACATCATAAGAACAGACAGGGGAGTCAGACGGGGTGTATACTTGCCCCGACGTGGTTTACTATCTATATTAATGATGTAATAGAGATACTGTCAGATACCTTATTTCATGCCCCCAAAATTGGCAAGATTGATGTCTCCTCTTTATTTTATGCGGACGACGCAGTGCTGCTATCTTGTTCCCAGGTGGGTCTGAGGTGATTGTTGGACTCCTTTGCAATATATTGTCAGGAAAATTTGCTTGAAATTAATTGGGTAAAGACGAAGGTGATGGTCTTTGCACGCAAAAAGCAATCTCATAAGTGATACATTGAGGGGAAAGAGATTGAACAGGTGCGGACCTTTAAATATCTGGGTTTAATTTACCAGGCGAATGGGGGATGGACAGTCCAAGGCCAAGCAATATGTGTAAAGGTAAGGCATACAATTAAGTTATTTGTGGCTTTTTTTTTTTAAGTCCAGAGGGGGGTTTTTAGTTGCCCCAGCGATTAAAAATTTTTCTGCGAAATGTGTCCCACAATTGCTATATGGTGCACACTTTGGGGCTCTAGATAAATTAGTAAATTCAGAAAGACTTCAATCTGGTTTTGTAAGAACCTTGCTTTCTGCCCCGGCTGGGGTGGGCAGTAAAGCCCTTGGTGTAGAGTGTGGATTGT
Organism: Sphenodon punctatus; assembly: GCA_003113815.1. Lineage (NCBI taxonomy): Eukaryota > Metazoa > Chordata > Lepidosauria > Sphenodontia > Sphenodontidae > Sphenodon > Sphenodon punctatus. The sequence goes on from QEPC01007921.1 coordinate 276,232, forward strand.
TACCATTGCAGGAGGCATTGTGACGTGTTGCGATTAGTTATTGGCTGTGCCTCCTTTTCAGTATGGCTGCCCCATTATCACAGTTGGTTTTTGAGGATAAAACCCCAAATATGTGGATTAAGAGGGTTACAAATAAAGTGAGCCATTTGGAGTTTTCCCCGAGTCCCTAATTCCTTTCGGATACAAAGGGGCAAAGAAGATTCTGATGGACAGACTGTCGGATATTACGTGGCAGGAGACATTTGCTTCCATCCGGGAGAGTAGGGCTTTGGGAAACTACCTTCTGATTGCTAACAATTCGCGATCTCCTATGTCTTATTTGGTTAAAATTAAAATCCAAAAAAAGAGGAGGCTATTAATGTTAGCAAGAATAAATTATTTTCCCTCGAATTTGGTGGATGGGAGGTACAGAGGAGTACTCCTGGCAGAACGCAAGTGTCACTGCCAATTACAGCAAGTCAATCCATTAGAACACATCTTGCTGTATTGCCCCTTATTTGATGAGGCTCATAAAAAGTTTATCTCCCCCCTTGTTGTTCCCTTTCTGGGAAGACAAGCTGTTTTCTATGTGAATTATTTACTGGGTGATCACTCTTCTATTATTACGACAGAAGTGGTAGAATTTCTCTGGAGAGTATATATTGAAAAGCAGAAACCTAAGATACCTGTTTAGAAACCATGATAAATGAAGCATGATCCTTAAGAGACTAAAGGTTTATGTTGGTCTTATGTAATTTGGTTTTATATTTGTATATTTTCTTATCTTTTAGTATACATTTATTATTTCTTTTAAAATTTGTGAATTAGGAGCAAAGTTATATATTCTATTTATGTATTTTTATGTTTTATGTTTTGCAATGGCCTGACAGCTAGGCAAATGAATGAATAAATGAAATGAATATAATCAGGGGCGGTGAGCCGCATAGGACATATGGGGCAGTGCCCCTCTGGCCCCAGGCGTCGGCCTGAGTCCCCCGACCAGTCGACAGAGGGGGTGGGGGGGATCGTGCCGAGGGCTCATGTGTGGAGCCAGCTCAAAGAACCTTGTTTGAAGTAGCAAGCTTCTGAAGGTTGCTACTTCAAACAAGGTTCTTTGAGCGACCTGGGGGGTGGGAGCCAGCTGCGACAGCTCCCAGGCCTGGGCTTGAAGCAGCGGATATTGGGGCGGGGGGGGGGTGTTGGGAGCTGTGCTCCCAGCGCACGCTGCTTCAAGCCCGGGGATGGGAGGGAGGCTGGGGCCCGAGAAGGAGCCGAGCGAGGTGACGAGGCGCGGAGAGGGAACCACCCGAGCTGGCCCACGGTGAGTAAATTGCACAGGGCCCAGGGGTGGGTGAGCCAGGACTCCTGGGTTCTCTGGGTGGGGAGTGGGGGGGGGCTAGTGGGTTAGAGCAGGAGGATGGGTTGGGGGGAGCCAGGACTCCTGGGTTCCCGGAGAGAGGAGTGGGGGGTTAGTGGGTCAGAGTGGGGGGCTAGGAGCCAGGACTCCTGGGTTCACTGGGAGGGCAGTGGGGGCTAGTGGGTTAGAGCAGCATTATCATTGAGAGATATAGGTGGGATTCCTAATCAAATACTCGCTGTTCTTGTAAGAACCATATTCAACAAAATACACCATACACAGAAAAATATCCAGTACCCATTAAAATACAATATTAAACATAAAACAAACAGAACAACTAAAACAAATGACTGGACAGTCAATAGATTCCCAGGACCAGAACCTTGTCCTAGTCCTTCATGGGCCACAAATATGCACAGATCTTCACCCTGCCTTGATATCCAGGGTACCCAGGCTTCTCCAGGGCTCCACAACAATTGTTCAATTCACTCACCTTCTGAACAATCAGAAGGCAGATAGTCCAAGAATCAGAGGGAGAAGAGGAGTAGCCTCTACACTTCGCTGTCTTACAGCAGCTGGTCCCGGCCTTCCCACTCCTCCTTAGAAACTCCTACGGAGCATGACAGAGCTCCGTCGCCACAGCCTCACCAGCCAACATCCTTTCGTGCCGTCATTCAGCCACTGCCCCCAGGCCCCAAGCCTTCTGGCTCCTGGTTTCCTCAAATACTTGAGGAAGGGAGATGACCTGAAAGCCACAGGTGGAAGCAATGGCCCAGTAACAGCCTTCTCAATCCTGGGCAACAACAGGTAACTTTACTGCACCCCCCCCCTCAAGCCCCTAAGAGGGTGAATAAAGTAAGGTCTGGAGTATGGAGGCGGGAGGGGAAGAGGGGGAATGAAGGGGGTCAAGGTGTTCAGAGGGGAGGGAGGGGGGAATGAAGGGGGGTCAGGTGTGCAGGGGGATGAAAAGGGAGTAGGAGGTAGAAGCAGTGGTTCCTAGCTGGATCTCCCTGCAGATATTTAATCAGATATTCTTGTGCTCTCCTCGCTCTTCTTTGATATATTTTTTAAGCCTATCTCGGTAACTGTACAGTTCAAGAGTATCTGGGCAGTAAGCAGTTGGATCTTTAAAAAAGGCATCAGACCATGTGGACACAGCTTGTCTAAGGCACCCCCAGCCACCTAACCCCTACTCAAGGGTGGATCAGCTGGAGAGGGGATGGCAGCTGCCAGGTGGCTGAGGCCAGACAAACTGCTCTCCAGGCAAGTGGCATCAGCCAGGGTCCAGGCTGTGGCGAGGGGGGCCAGGTTCTGGAGGTTGAACGCTGCCAGGTCTTCATCTAGCACTGGGGGTGGGGGAGCAGAGAGGTTAGTGGTGGCCAGGAGGAAGTTCTCCAAATCTAGCTGGAATATCAGCCCCTTCCTCGCTCCTTCAGCCAAGGACCTTTCCTCTCCTCAAGGCCATTTAAACATCATGTCATAGGGGAGCCCCATTCCCCCCCCCCCCCCACGCGCATTGGAATCCTAGGTCGAAAGGGGCCAGGCAAAATCCCAGATCTGCCCCCAGGCCCCTAGATGGTGCTATCCTGAGTTGCGAGATGTCTGGGCTCTTTCTGAGGTCTTAAAAGCAACCTCTGCTGGCTGGGTATAGATGTGCAATTGCCTCTCTTGTTGTCCCCTGCCCTCCCATCTATCCACGCCAATCTCCTTGCTGTCTGTAGCCCCCAAAGGATGCCTGCTTCTCCTGAGCATCACAAGACACTTTGCCCTCCAGTTTGCTCTGGCAGCAGGGCTTGGCTTGTGCAGATGGGGGGCACTGTTCTGTGCCAGGGGGCAGAAAGTACACTGACACAGAGAGGCTACTTTGGGCACCATCCATGTCAGCAGGGCCAGTCCTGAGGGGGAGAGAGATCCGACTCCATCCGTGTCTGGTGTGATCCATCCATGGAGGTATATCCATAGCATAGAGATATGCATCTGGACCCTCTTCCTGAACTCCCTTTAAGCACACCTGCCCCCCAACTTCTAGGAAGCCCTCAGAACACATCCCATCTCTGAGGAAGCCCTCAGAGCTTGTGTTAATTTTTCAAAGTGATGCCTAGGAGTGAAAAGGTTCCCCACCCCAACTTTTAGCAATGGACGCCCCAGACAGCACCCCCATTCATCAGGCTTCCTCCAGGAGCTCCCAAACTCCACTTGCAAGGCTGTAGGAGCACCCACTCCCCTTCTTTGTACTCATTCCCTCTGGGCAACAGAACACCCACTCCATAGGCAGACACACACAAGACATGTGGATGACAAGTTAATTTGCTAATGCTTCCAGGAAAAGCAAAGGATGCGTTAAGCTGTTAGGCAAGATTGATGCTTAAGTATGGAATGGTTTCTGTGGATCCAAGGGACAAAAAAATAAAATAAAAAACAAAAACAATCAGGATCTTTAAAAAGTCTCCCCCAAATACATCTATATGCCATCTACTACCCTAGGTAATCTTGTTGACAAAGAACTGGGACTAGTGCCAACTATTTACAAACTCCATCTGAATTAAAGTCGGTGGCTAAACACCTCTTATGAGTCCACCCTGGATTCTGACTAGATGGATGCATAAGGCTGATTAAATCTGATGTCCGTGTGGCCTCCGGAACATGTATACTAAGTCCCGGATTAGTGTTACGTGTGAGAGGAAGTCAGTGGAAGTTCCAGCCCTGCTTTAAATGTGCATTTAGCGTTTAGATTTTTTCAGAAGTGATCCACAATCTGCGGTACCGAAACCAAGACACCTTAAAAGGGGCCTGCCTTACAGAAGTTGATCGCTCAGATTTTCTGAAAATTAGGGTCTTTTAGTGAGTTGCAAAATTGGCACTGAAAAACCGAGGTACCCAGAATCATCACTTTTGAAAATCTTAACAAGGTGTTTGTGAGGGACCTTGGGGTTCAGGCATGACTGCCAAGTGACAGTGGAGTAAGGATGGCTGCTTCTACCTTGCTCTCCCTGGCTGCCACACAGAGTTCCCAATGATGGGAGGGAGATGAAGCCAATTAGGCCTTTCTACCAGAGCATGGAACTAAGCAATTCAGAGGATTGAGGTTTTACCAATCCTAGGCCAGAATGAAGGAATTTAAACCTTTGCCTGGGCCAGGATCCAGCATGCACGGAAATATCAGAATTGGGTACCCAAAATTTCTGAATCTAGACTGATTTTCTGGCTCGTGCACAATAAGGAGAAGAAGAAACAGCCCAGTTCATCATTGAGGACACTAATATTCAGAAATTGCTAACGCTGATCACAAGATTCAGCAAAACAAAAGCCATGAAAAAATGCAAGTTACCTTAGTGTTGCTTTTATGTTCATCCTGGCAGCCATTCTGGATTGCTCCTTCTTCTATACCGACATCAGAGTTTGGTGCAATTATAACACTACATGAAGGACATGCCTGCAAGACAACAACAAAAACCATATTCAGATAAACACCACTGTAAAAGTGGCCCATTATCATATAAACAAATAGCTTTCACAACTGAATAAGTTTCAGGATTCCCTTCTGATAGACACTGTACAATAGGATAGAATCATAGAATCTTACAGTTGGACGGTACCTCATAGGTCACTTAGTCTAACCCCTTGCTCAATGCAGGAAATCCACAGCTAGAGCATTCCTGACAGATGGCCATCCAGTCTCTGTTTGAAAACCTGCAGTGAAGGAGAGCCCACCACCACCCTAGGAAGTCTGTTCCACAGTTGAACAACTCTTACCATTAGGAAGTTCTTCCTAATGTTTAGCCGAAATCTGCTTCCTTGTAATTTGAGCCCATTGGTTCTAGTCTTGCCCTCAGGAGCAACAGAGAACAAGTCTGCTCCATCTTCTATGTGACAGCCCTTCAGATTTTTGAAGACCACTATCATGTCTCTACTTAGTCTTCTCTTCTCCAGGCTAAACATAACCAGCTCCTTCAACCTTTCCTCATAGGAATTGGTTTCCATACCACTGAACATCTTCGTCGCTCTCCTCTGAAACCGTTCCAATTTGTCAATGTCCTTCTTAAAATGCAATGCCCAGAACTGGACACAGTACTCTAGATGAGGTCTAACCAGCTCAGAATAGAGTTGAACTATTACTTCTCGTGACCCAGACTCTATGCTTCTGTTAATGCAGCCTAAAATTGCATTAGCCCTTTTAGCAGCTGCATCACACTGCTAACTCATGTTCAGCTTGTGATCAACTACAACCCCTAGATCCTTTTCACATGTACTGCTGCCAAGTCAGGTATCACCCATCCTGTACTTGTGAATTTGATTTTTCTTAACTAAATGCAGAACTTTACATTTATCTCTGTTGAATTTCATTTTGTTAGTTTTGGCCCAGCTTTCCATCCTGTCAAGATCATTTGAACCTTGTTTCTGTCTTCTAAGGTGTTATCTATTGCTCCCAGTTTTGTGTCATCTGCAAATTTGATAAGCATTCCCTCTACTCCTTCAATCAAGTCATTAAAGAGATGTTGAACAGTGCAGAGCCCAGGACCGAACCCTGACGCACCCCACTCGATACTTCCCTCCAGATTGATGGGGAGCCATTTATGAACACTCTTTGGGTAAGGTTCTTCAACCAGCTGTAAATCTACCTAATGGTAGTATCATCTAGCCCATATTTAACCAGCTTGTCAAGAAGGGTATCATGGGGGACTTTAGAGGTCCAACCACACTGAAATATCATCAGAACAGAGTTTATACACACTGAATCATATTTTAAATACTTGCTGGGGGGGGGGGGGGGGTGAGAACAACAATAGAACAGAAAACACTGAGAGCAAGGGGAATTAAGTTTTGCAAGCCAATAAGCAATCCCAGATTTTCTGCTTACTGAAGGTTCTACCATACCTGAGTTTCTGAGTGTAAACAAACAACAGGCTAAAAGGGCAATTTTGGTTCTATAATTCCTGCAAATGCATTTACATTTTAATATAAGGAACATCCCAGAGCACCGCCTGTAGAGCAGGCCAGCCAAACCAGGGGCACCAACGCGAAGCAGAGCTTTCAGCCAGCTCTTGCCCTGGGAAACACCACAGAGTTGGGGGCACCAGTCTAGAGTGTCAGGCGATTCGCCCACAACACTATGGCATGGGGGAGGAGTGTCTGCAGCTGTGTGGAGTTGGGGGAAGGGAGAAGAGAGAGACACTCTGCCTGCTGGTGCCTAGAGCTCATTGGCTGCTTCTCCCCCCTTCCAGGTACTTATACAGGGGCTGGGGCACCCTTGGGCAGCAGCCGAAGGGCGACACCTAAGGGTGTCGGCCGTTGTCGGGGCCGTTTATGGGGCCAAGTTGGTGTTGGTGCCCCCCCCCCTTTGTACTTCAGTCTTGCACCTGGTAGAAGACTGCGTGAAGTCAGACTACCAGTACCCGAGTCATAACCGGTGGGAGAGCTGAGAGGAGAGCCGTCCGTGGGCTGGGACTCACAGCGCTTGGTGGCTGCGTTGCAAGACTTGCCCTGCTGTCTCACTACCCCCACAGCGAGAGCAGCACCTTCACCTGTGGCTGATTGACTGTGTGAGGGACCCAGGAACATTTGTGCCGGATTGAGTGCTGAGAGAGGGGCAGCACTGGAGGAAGGACTCGCTTGCAGTAACGTTACAGAGATCACTGGAGGAGCGGGTGCTATAACGGCTGTCAAACTATCTGAGCAGACTGGGGACTTTGGGCAAAGCTTTCTACATGAAGCTCTGGTACTGCCTGGGGCCGCTGGGTGCTACCGTAACACCACTGTAAGGGGAAGCACCAAGGTCCCGAGCAGAGTCCCGGAGCTGCAGGGCTAAGTACCTACCTGTGTGCTCAGGGGGTTGGGCTACAGTACTGTGACTGCCTCCTGCATAATTAGGGGCGTCTTTTTTTCTGGGACGGTATCATAAGATAGAGAGGTGAGTTGGGAGTAGTTCATTGGGATTACCTAAGACGACTAGAACCCGCAGGACCATATGCAAGAATAGAATTGTCTGATATACTGTGAGTGAGAAGTGGGAAACGGAAGCCAGGCGGAGGTAGTCCTTCTGGGTGACAGGTTTTTCTAAGAACTCCCCATGGAGTCTCGTGAGGCTCTCCCTTGTTATATTAAATTGTAATAGGAGTCATTAGCAGGGAAGTGTCCCCACTAGGCTCCGAGTACCCTCAGAGCCTAGTGGGTAAACAAGCAGAACAGATGCACCTCCTGCCTAAAACCCAATCTCTTACCCAACCTAAATTGACTTCCTTCTTCCCTGTTGTGGGGGAGAATTTAGCCAGTGATGTACGTGTTCCAGAACCATTCGTTGGGTCTACTGAACAATCTATAGATTTTCCCCAAGTCAACCATGATGGTTACTTCTCGGATATGCCACCTTATCTCGAACAGTATTTGGCTGCTATATATCAGAAGCTTGAGGACTTAGATATCAGGGTGGAGTTGGATACGGATACCAAATTCAAAGAAATGGAGGAGAAATTATTACAGTCACAAGAACTGCTGTTTAATATGAAGATCTTAGTTGGGGGTCTATGGCTAGAGTTTAATAATTGGACGAGTAAACTTTGTACAGGCCAGAGTAATAGTCATTACAAGAAGGAGGCGAGTACCCAAACCGAGACACACACCCCCATGACCCCACTCAGAATAATCATGAGTCAAGGCAGGGGCCAGTGGCAAGGGGGAGTCCTAGAGCCTCCCTACAGGGGTTACCTAAAAAAAGGGGTGACACTATAGTGACAAGGAAGGAGCCCTTAAGACTCCTGCCGCATCAGAGGGCTATTAAAAAGACAGAGCTCATGCACCAGAGCAATATATTATTCCCTAAAATTTGGCCACAGGATACTAGTCAGAGATGGGCACCGGCACTCCTCTTTCATTTCAACAAAAGGAGGAGGTATGGCTTTTTACCTCATAGGGCATTAGACACTTAGGGGCTTGTAAACTTTCTCCAAATCCAGATGGACCTTGATATCCCAGAGATAGAGATACAAGCAACAAAGCCCTTAATAGGTCAAGGATGCTTTGATAGGTGGGAAATAGGGTTTCGATCAATGGCTACGGGGGATAAACTCTGGAAAAATAGATCCAAACTATATAAGACAGGGATATTTATCCAGAGACTAGAAAATACTCTAGCAAGAAATATTCTATCTACAAGAGCCCAACCCCCGGCTGTGGGTACTTGTAGACAGGACTTAGAAGAGGGGGTGCAAAGGTCTCCAGGGTGGTACACTCTGGATTCGGTAGGACTAATTGATCTTGCAAACCCATATGATTTGCTGGCCATGGAATCGGACCTGGAACCCCC
>QEPC01007921.1:288370-338347 GCA_003113815.1 Sphenodon punctatus
TGTCCTCACTAGACTCTTGTCTACTACCCAGCCTTATTCATGGACCTAACTAGACACCCCTGGAGTCCTTGATTTTCTGGAGGCACTCATAGTAAATTGTAGGGGCAATTCCCAATTAAACATATGAGGCTAATCTTGGGGCCTAATGGGAATGCCTCGGGGGCAGAGCACTCAGTACCAGTATATCTGGGTCTTTTGATTTAATAACCCAGCTAGCCGGCTTTGGTTTTTCAGCTTGATGATACTTGTTTCACAAGTGAATGACTTAAAGGAGGATCATGGGGGATAAATTTGTGGCTGTATGTTTATGCTGTCTGCCACTCTGGGGTTACCTAGCCGCGACTGGGTTTTGGCTGCAACTATAGATGTATTTTTGTATTTAGAATTATTTTAGTATTATATTTTATTTTATTTTATTATTGCATTTCATTGTATTTTATTTTACTCTATAAGGGCTATAGCGGAAGCTAGTTCCTGAATAAACAAACAAACAAACAAACTATGGCATGGGGGGGGGGGGGGAGGTGCCACATGGGCAGACCGCGGGTCGGGGCAACTGCTGGGTCCATCTAAAATGGACCCAGGTGGAGTTGCAAGCAGAAGGATGTAGGGGTGCGCCCCTGGGCAGCTCTGGGGACAGGCCACCTCCGTGTCCATCTGTTTACACCCATTCTGTCACTCATGAGCATTCCAGCAATTGGTTTGTATGGTCTTGTCATTGTAGCAAGTTTCTCCCTTGATATCTTTTCTGTTCCACTTTGTACTTTTTTGGTCCCATTTTCTCTCACCAGGTAGGCTATTTTACCAGTTTCTTGCTTTTAGGTTTAACCCCTTGACTTTCAGGTTAGGGCTGAAACTTGGTACTCGATTTTTTTTAGAATTCACCAAGGAACACAGTACTTGATTCTGAATTTCTGAGTTCCGAAGTCGGTATTCGGAAAGTTTGGAACCCTCGATCAAGTGATGGATGCACGCATGACCAGAGTGACCCAGACCTGACCCTAGCTTCTCTGAGCTAGGAAATGAAACTTAGTGCCATATTTGGTAGGCAGGGGGGTAATGGGAGGGGACAGGTGAGTGATGGACAAGGCACAGGAAAGTTTTAGATGGCTGGCAGGGGCAAAATAGAAGTGGCTGTTTGGGCATTTTCCATTCTTTTTTGCATATTTGGCTGTGTGCTACGCTGCTGTATCTGTATTTCGGCTGGGGGGTGTGTGCCTGTCCATAGGGGCAATGCTGGGGGGTTATTAGCCATTATGCTTTTTAAATGAATATATTTTAAAGTGGGTGCTGCTTGCACTGCTTGGCAACAGAGACAAGAGGGATCCACCCTGCTCCGCTTCCCCTGACCTGGGCTGTCCATAGGGGTAATGCTGGGGGTTACTAGCCACCATGCTTTTAAAAAATATATATTTTAAAGTGGGTGCTGCTTGCACTGCTTGGCACTATAGAGGCCAGCAGGGTCACTTTTGCTGTGGTTTTTTGGCACCGTACTTTGCCAAGTTGTGCCCAGCTGGGGCAGAGGGGTCCCGGCCCTTGGAGTTACCCGCGGGTCTTCGCTGGGAGGGTAGTACGGGGCATTCGTTAATGAAGTGCGCTGGGTCACCGCAACAGAAGCAGGATTGGGCCTTCCACCTTCGTTCCCTTTCATCATTGGTTAACGGCCCCCGGGATGCTCCTAATTGCATGGGTTCCACGTTGCTCGGTCTCGAAGGGCCCGCAGGAGGGGCTGCAGAGAGAGCGGGATGTACTGGGAACACACGAGTTTCTTGTCGTCGTTCTCTCCATCGTTCGTTAAGGTGATCTTCTTTTTGCAGAGCTTAGGTGGCAAGATTCTCCCAGGTGTCAGGTAAGGTAATGAATGCTAACTGGTCCTTCAGGTCATCATTCAGGCCTCTCCAAAACATGACCTTCACCACAGCCCGCACGAGCTCCCCCATTTCTTTCGAGATATCCATAATCCCTACCTCAGGGATGGGGAAGGGGTTGGTGGCTGGTGAGTCTGTCACTGGGATGGGGAGGAACATTCCCCGGGAACAGACACGCCTGGCCAAGGGGCCCACACCCTCACAACCCCACACAACCTTGGCCCACAAGGAACGACACACAGGGGAGGGGTTGCGTCCACCAAGCGTGGGCCCGCAGGCCCTACCCCCTCTGTGGTCCCAGGTGCCGCCAGGGCAACCGCGATGCTCTTTGGTGCTGGCGGCATCGCCGCCACTTCTACAGGAGATGAGGTCATGAGGGTCCCGTGAACAGGATGAGCCCAGTGCGGCCCTGGACCTCAAGCATCTCGCCACCCCCGACACCCTGGGAGGATGACAATCTACCCCCATCTACTCCTTACAGACGTGTTTTGTTTGAATAACAGAGGCTCTCATCCTAGGGCTGTGGGTGCTGGTTGAGATAGCTGAGGACCTGCAGGTGGCAGCAAACTTTTGAGAAGGAAGCTGTAATTAGAGAGACCCCCATGAGTCTTCGTGCTTTCATATCACCAACCTTTTTCCTGCGGTGGGCTACAGGGGATGTGTGCTGAGGGGGGCATGCTTCATAAGGATCTCTCTATCTCGCTTTCAGTGCAAGTGCTCATTCAAGAGAGGGACCAGGAACAGCAGGAGATCATTCAGGTTCTCCTGGACATTAGGAGATGGCTCCATGACCTCTCCCGGGCCCAGAGTGCTTGGTGGAGCACGGCCAAGGGGAGGTGCACCTAGTTTATGCACCTACTTGTTTAAATAAATGTTTGTTTTGTTATGAGCAGCACTGTCCGTCTTATCATTCCTGCAGGGGGTGATCTTTTCTCCTAGGCGAGGGTGGGGGGAGGAAGGTGTTGGCAGAGATTGTCGAAAGGCTGCCAATATGGATTTCTCCCATCCTTGTGATGCTGTTCTCTTATCTGTGCAGCCCCGGATTGGCTGCTCCCATAGCCCCTATTATCGGACTGTGGGCTGCTTGTGTGGGTTGTCCTGTGCCTTGTTCCTCACCCTCAGCCCAGCATCCCTGCCACTTTGGGCAAACCTCTCTGTGTTGCTGGCATATGAGTGTTACCACACATGAAACTAATCCCACTCTGGAGCCACTCTGACTCCACTTTGTTATTTTGTGTGCATGTTGCCGAGCTGTACTGGTGCCCTAAGCATCTCTGCATCACATGTTGTACATGTTGCAATGGTGTGACAGCTGGGTTAGCATGGTGTCTGTTCTCACCTGATGTATCGTGTGGAGTGGACCATCTCCTGAGCATAGTGGCGATACTGCACTGTCCACCCTGGTATGGCTTTTGTGCTCTTGGATTCCCTGCTGCCTTCCCCTTTTGTCCCTGTGCTGCCTGTGGGTTGTGAGCTGTGCTATGGGAGTTGGTCTTCTTGGCACATGGCTACCTTGTTGATTTCTGGCATTTGATGCAGCTTGTGTTGGTCTTCCCCCATCCCTTTCCCCCCCTGCCCTCCCAGCATCTGGTTGGGGATGGATGGAGACGATGGCTGTGGTTTCACTTGCCCTTAGCTCGCCATGTTGCAACGTCATGTGGAGGGGAGGGGCGTGGTCTTTCTCCAACCGGTGGGTGGGGGTTGGGTGCATGGGTACCGTGACCTTCCTGGGTCTGTGCACCCGCAGCCCTAGGATGAGAACCTCTGTTATTTGAACAAAACACATGTCCATCAGGAGTAGATGGGGGTACATTATCCCACCCCATGCTCGACCTTAAGTGGGCAGTACATGGTCGCTTCACTCATCCCCCACCTACCCATCCTCAGTCATGTCCATTTAAAAACTACCTTAGTTCCAATCTGATTAGGGGATGTGGAAGACTAGTTTATATTCCTTACTCCTTTTCCTTTAAATCCAATGCAGAAAATTAGGGTAATTTTTCTGATTCTCTTCAGGAGAGTTTTTTAATTTCAAAAAGAAAAAAAGTAGGTAATGACATGTCAATCCATTATATATATCTACCATTTTAGAGAGTACAATTTAAAACTTTCAAAAAACTACTTCTACAATCAAAACAAAAACATCTGCACCCCCAGATTGTTAGACAGCTTTATACACAGAACACAGGTAACACTGGAATACACACACAAAAACTATAGACATTTTAACTTTACAATTAAGCCAGTGAGATCTCCACAAATGGATGGCCCCTGGGGCTCAATTCGGAGAGAAAAGCTACAAAGGGGAGCACAAACCTTTGAAAAAAAGAAGAGAGTATATTTCAGCTAGCACTAAGTGGGCAAGTCAGCATCATTATCTTCATCATTTATTGTAAACATTCATAAATATCCAGCAGTGCAGAGCCCAGGTATGCTGAATAATAGATTAGTGTTCTTCCAGTTAACACCAGGCAGACAAAAGCACATCCTAGCTCTGCTGTCAAAGTAATAATGTAACATTTTTCAGTAAATAATGATTTCTAACAATAAAGGTAAACATACGTAAAGATTACAATGTTTTTAAAAATTCTACAAAAATCAGCTTGACTCAGTAATTGCCAGAGGCAAAAAAAATTCAATTATATTTATCTGTAGATTTCTTTAACCAATGTTATTCTTCACATAGATTGGGAGGGGGACGTGGCGCAGGGAGCACATTTCACTGATGCTCCCGAGTCTTTTTCGGCTTCCCAGCTGTCCAGGCACAATTCAAAGTGCTGTTTTTGACCTATAAAGACCTAAACAGCTTGAGTCCTACTTATCTAAAAGGCTGTCTTCTTCCCTATATTCCAATGTGATCCCTAGGGTCAGCCAGGGATGCCATCTTGCAAGTTCCACCACTCATGTAGTGCACAGAGAAGCATTCTCAGTGGTTGTTCCACAGCTCTGGAACTTCCCATAGAGGCTTGGCAAAGCAAAGCATTTTCTTGAGGCAATGTAAAACCTAATTATTTGGCCAGGAATTTGGAAAGAGGGAACAGGGTCTGAGGAGCTATTTTTAATAGGAATTTGTATACAGTATGTATAAAAGCCCCATACAAATACAAACGTGTGTGTGTCTATGCGCACGCTGTTACTTGCCCTGATCCTCAGTTACATTATAATGCTCCTGAAAGAACTTAGTAGTGAAACTTATGTGAGCCCATGGCAGAGTAAAGTGGAGGCTCATCTGCAGGAAATGGGGCTATCCCGGGAGTATTTGGCCCATAGGCCCCCAGCCACAGTCTTGAGGGAAGTCATTCAGAGAACAGGGGATATTGATAGGCAAATGGAGATGGCCAGGATAAGGGCTTCCCCTCATTTGGGGAATTATGATCAGTGGGCCCCTCTCCCTGACTGTATGGCCTCATATCTTGCCATGTCGATCTCTCCAAAGGTCAAACAGTTGATTTTCCTGGCAAGAGTGAATGCATTACCATCTAGGGTTTGGGATGGTCGCTTTATGGGGGTTCCCTTTTTGGAGCGACTCTGCCCTTTCGATTCATTGGAGGTGGAGACTTTTGGACATATGTTATTGCACTGTCATCTTTATGATGGACTTAGGGAAGAACTCTTGGGATCACCTTTGGACCAGCTGCCGGGGAGATCGGAGGGAGTGATCCTGGACCAGTTGTTGGACAACACAGATGCAAATCAAACTATTGCAGAATTTCTTTCCTGGATGGTCTATACGCAGAGATTCCTGGAGTACAGAGTGACCTCAGAGGAACCTTTATAGGTCTATGCAGGGGATTGTATCCCTTGGATGGGATTGCAGGCTGAATTATGTTCCGTTTTCTTTTTATCTTGTTAGATGAGTGAATAGGACTTATCTACTGTATGTTTTTAGTAGTAGATAAATATCAGTATTATGATACCCACTGTATGCATAAGCTAGTTAGGTGGCGTCTTCAAATGGGAGACCACACCTACCCCTTTCTTTGGTAAAATTCCCTTTGGAGGAAGATGGTGAAATCTAGCGTGCTTAAAGCTCTGGGAGCCTGGTACACCAGGGCTTATGGGATCTGTGTATGTTGATGAGTTGTGTTTATGAGCTATTTTATAATTTATGGGTGGGTTGTTACCCTGAGGATTTTGCTAGAATGTAAGATCTAGTGTTTTAGTTCCTATGTTTAACAGTGGACTATTTATGTATGTATGTTTGTTATTGTTTGCTATCGTTATTTGTTATGCAATGACCTGGTGTCACGTTGAATAAATATTATTAATTATTATTATTATTATTATTATTATTATATTATAATGCAAGGGCTCAGTCCCACTACAAGCCTTCACTTTTACTGTTACTATTTCCTCCAGGGTAAAGAAATTACCTTGCAGTGTTTTCATGGTTGCGGCGTTCTCCGGTAGTTCTGTCTCCACCATAACATCATAATTTACTCCTGATTCAAACAGGGGTAATTCAGAGATAGTCAGTTACCCCAGCATAAGTAGCACTTCTGGGGGAAACCTGAAGTTTTTCAACCAAAGGGCTAACATATTGTGTGAATCCCTTTGGGTCAACCGTGGGCTATGCTGTACTAATCACAAGGGGAGCATTTTTTGTGAAAGAGGCCTAAACAGCCCTACTAAAAAGCACTGCTTTTAAATTACAGTATATTTGTTGAGGGGCTGGGAAGATGGATGCTACATACTGTAGCTCACTGTAAACTCCTCTTCCCTGATCTCCCACCTTCAAGTCAATTCACAATGCAGCTTCTAAGTTATTTTATTTGCCTGACAATTTAATTATAACCTTCCCATCTCCAGTTTCTTCACTAGCACATAAAATTTAAGCTTCTTGCTACCAGCACAAAAGTTCTACCAGTTCTTCCCCTTCTTACCCATGCCTCCCTTTCACAACCTTACTTTACCCACCTTTTCTGCCTGTTTGCACAATTGCTTCAGGATGCTGGCCATATTCTCATTTCTGATACAGAGATGTGTACAGCTACCATATACACAGCTTGCAACAGACAGAGTGCTTATTATTCTTTCCTTTTCCCTAACTTCTTCCTACTTATCCAATTCCAATTTGGTGGTATGACTCCACCTGTTGACTAGGAGGAACCATAACTCAAATGTCTAAAAACTGGGAACAAGAACCTGGGTGTTTTTAGACAAGCACCTCCCTAACCATCATGCATGTTGCAGGACCACATTGGCACCCAATGCAGCCCTGCAACATGCATGATGGGTGGGTGATTGGTGGGCAGGTGCTTGTCTAAACCCCTTCTTGCTCTTGCATAGCTATATGTATAAGGAATGAGTCAAAGTAATAATAACAAATAGAGAAATTGACTTTTTTCTTACTTTTTACATAATATTCTGTGAGCGATGATAAAAAAATCTCTACTTTCATTACTATGAAACTAATCCATATGAATTGCTGCTCTGAGTTCTGCATAACCTGAGCTAACATACCTAACTTACTCATGCTCCCATTTTAGAAGTACGAACAATACATTTGACTAACCTTGGGTTTCTCCAGAAGTTTGGGAACCTTTGTCAAGTCACCACTATTCTCAGCTGATGATGCTCCCTGTAACAGAGTTCCATCTCCTGCCTCCAGCCCAGGGAGCAATGTTTGTGAGCAGCTGCAATAAAGCTCCTTCACTTTTAAACCAGATATCAAGTAAGTCTTCAAACCTGTGACAAAAGAATACAGTTAGTACAGAGAAAGTAACTTACTAATGTAACTTTTGGGATTTTTTTTTAATTCTGCATTTTCTAGGACATACAATATAGAAAATAGATTCCATCAGGTGATGGTCAGAACTTGGCACCCCCATGAAAACAGCCAAACCTCAACCATGCACATACCCCTCAAGAGTATGAGGTATATTAAAATATATGAATTAGGATTTCCAGTGTCTTGTATATTCCAAATACAAAAGAAAATTTAATCACAGCAGCAAGAATTGGTTGAAACATACATTAACTTATTTTGCTCTCCCTTTTGTCATTTTTCTGAGATGGAACTCATCTTCCCCCATAAACCATTCTCTCCCTCTTAATCTTCTATCTTCATTTACTGCTAAGACCTGTCACTTAATCCTTGCATAACATCACAAAAATGTGGCTCTTCCTTACTGCTCTTACCGCCAAAATACTACTCCATACTCATCATCTCTCACCTTGACTACTGTGATCTCCTTCTTACTGGCTTTTCTTGCACTCACCTTGTCTGTCTCACTTCTGTTCAACACTCTGCTGCCAAGGCTAATCCACTAATTAGCACCTGCAAGTCTCAACTTTTCAATGTATTCCTATATATCTTCTTATGTTCCTCTCCCCCATGTCTCCTTTCTCTTGTCTATCCAAGATTATAAGTCCCTTGAGGCAGGGACCTATCTCTAATCAGGACTGTTCACCAGGAATATTGCTGGAACTATATTATTAACAACCACCACCACCACCTGAGGCAGTTAGTACTAGTCCTAATGGACTATGCGTGGGACTAAAAGCCAGTAACTTAATTCCAATCTCAGATGAGACCCCAACTCAGAATCATATGACTGAAGGGGACCTCCACAACAATCTAGTGCAACCTCCAGCTCCAAGGCAGGATGCCCTCTGCCAGAGTTGGGAAGAGTTCCCAAGCCCAAGAGCTGTATACCAAAATTTTCAGGTCACTGAGAGTCACGAGATACATTACATTGATTGTGGTTTTCACAACCCTAGCGGCAGGGCAATACAGGATCCCCCAACTCCTTCACCACACATCAAAGCTCTGGCTTTTAGGTGGTAGGGCAGGTTTTAGCAGAAGCAATAGTGATGCAAGGCACACTCCCGCAGCCCCCAGGAAGCTCAGCAGCAGAAATGGCTGGTCGGCTTCTCTTGCTTCTGAAGGAGCTGCATGGACACACTGCCAAGCAGCCACTTATGGTGAAAGCCGAAGTACAGGTGCTTGAAAGCCATATGCGACTCCTGAGCCACCATTTGCCCACATCTGCCCTATACCTACAGCACTATACATAGATGCTTAACAAGAAATTTTTTGAAAACATCAAAAGCAGATTCCACAACACCCATTTCAGTGAAAAAAAAAACTATCAGCAGACTTTGCAAAAACACGGACTGATTTTCACAGATACCAAGCAGCATCAGTTCCCTTTGAGCCCAAAGAAAGCGTAATTTCAGACGTGCTGGGCTCGGAGGCATTACACGCTGAACCCCGGTCCGTGATCAGGCCGTCCGTCCTTTAGATGTCCCGGCCTGATCTCCACTAGGGTTTGGGGAGGGGCTGCATAGGGAGGGGGAAGGGCTGCGCGGCACGACGTGCAGCTGCTCAGCCCCGCCCCCGCCCCCTCGGCCACCTGCTCACGGGGAGACAAGCGAGCGTAGCAGCCCATCAGGGTGCTGCGCCCGACTCCATCCCAAGGTTGGGGCCTGATTTCGGGACGGAGCTGGCAAGCAGACGTGCATCGTCGCCATTGCCAGCCCCATCCCGGATCGTGGCCAACCTAACCACGGTTCTGGAGGTGAGTCCGGACTCACTGTGGTGAACATCTGGTGGGGCTCAAACAGACGTTACGGCGATCACAGCCACCACCCTGAATCCACTGTGATTCAGGGTGGTTGACTGTGATCATGTAACGTCTGAAATTACCCAAAGATGAAGTAGTGGCAGCACCTTTGGAATTTAGAACACCTGTGTCTACAACACCCAATCCTATTTAATTTCTCTCCCATCTATACAATGGAAACTATTTTCCCCTCCCCATCATGAATGTTCTTAGGATTGATAAAATTGGTACAAGAGGAAAATCATAAATAAATCCTAACGATTACAGAGTTGGAGAGAAAGTAGTTCCAATAATATGGAATACTTTATTCTGTTGGAGAAAGCATACAAGTTTTCAGGCACACAGAACCCTTCCTCAGGCAAGCAAAAAGTTAGAACTATAGATTGAGAAATGCAGGTCAGGTATATATATGAATGAATGGAATCACTTGGGAGGAAGCTGAGAAGGAAGAATCATTAAACATTTCACATATAAATACAATTAGGGGAATTCACTCAAATGATAAAACAGCAAAGATTAGGGAGTGAGGTATAGTAATAAGAAGGGTAGTTCATCTCAGGACATTTAAATACAATGTAGGGAACACAGCAGATATAAGCAGGCTGCTGCACATTTTTATAATGGCTTATAAGTTGATAAATGTTCAGCTGCCCTGAGCTTTAGGGGAAGGGTGGGGTATAAATTTAAGTAAATTAAATAAAATAACGTATTGTGGTAAATGAGCCGATTTCTCATTCCTGTTGGAAAAGAAAACACGGAAGATTTAAATGTTTTTCCTGCTCCTAGTATAGCCTTTTTCTACAAAAATTTGATCCTATATCATTCAGGTCAGTTCTCTAAGCAGGAATACAGGTCCTTGCTCTTTTTTTATTATTATTATTATTTTATTGATGATGATGATGATGATTTATATAGCGCCAGCAACGTACCTGGCGCTTTACAAATAATAAGATAGGCCTGGTCCCTGCCCGAGAGCTTACAATCTCAACTAGATTCCTTCCTTCAAGTTTATAGTATGAGATGGCGGTATATTATGGGTAAAAACACACGTGACAGTGGCCCTTTTTCCCATGCTTTGGCCTGCAACCCACTGGCATATCTGTTATGGGGCTACCAGATGTTGGCCTAGGATTGCTCTGTACCATGTCTGAGGCTAGTCCAGGCTCTGACCGCAAAGTTAGCTCCAGGTCACAGCCCGGGCTAGTCTCACTCCAACTGGGGCAATGCGGACCACAGTGGGCTATCATGTGTGGTGTGGCCCACCATGACGCAGCCTAGATCAGGTCTGCCATGGCCAGCCATCTTTGGCCACCATAGTTGTCTATCACAGCAGGGGGCGGGGTGCTGGGAACAGCATGGAGCCGGGACTGGCTGGCCACACATTCCTGCATCTCCCCACCCTCTGTAGCGGCAGGAATGGTGGTAAGCAGCCTGACCCAGTCCAGACTAAGTAAGTAAATTTTATTGAGGCATCCAGCTTTTGCCATAGCCCAATCACGAACAAAACACATACCGAGACCTACGGGTCTTATACATCGAAATAAATACATTAATACCATAATGGAGAAGCAAATCAAAGTAAGGGTTACAACCATCATCAAAACGGTCTCAAGACCTAAATAGATACAAACGCTAATGGCTGACCCTACATAAAGTATCATGCAATCCATTTATTACAGCTTCAGCCTTATCATCAATACCATAATTCAATAAAACATACTAAAGCAGGCAGTACGCCAAACTTGTCATCCCCTATATTATTGTTGTCGTTATTATATCATTCCTGTTTACCACTGCTTACCACTAACATTGGAATACAAGGTACAGAAACAAAATACTTAATTAAATATCGGGAACTATCCCTAACCCTATCCAATCAATCCTGTCCTCGAGCAAACACTCATGCCTCTACTGACAGTCGATGAATAATGTCCAGGAATCTATAGTCCGGAAACACTGTACAAACCAACCTCAAACTTGAATGGGATTTGATATAAACTCCTTTAAACAGTCTATACTGCTGCCCAATAATGCACAGCAGACTACCCTAACAATTCCTCAGATAACATACCTCTATAGCCTCTGCAGCTAGCAGGCTGGTGGCTGAACCAAAGAGATGCTAACTACCTACCCACTAAACTTTGGGGAAAATTTACTGCCTGAGGATTGACAGAGTCTCAAACTGCAGCCCTATAATTTTCCTTTTCTTTATGGCCAATCCAACAAAATGTTGCCATTGCCGTTATGTTTTCCACCAGTGACAATTTTTTCAGGAAGTTAATTTTATCAGCCACCTTTGTCCCACTCTCTTTCCCCAATAAGGGAGCAACCCATGTATCCCTCAACACATGGTAATACGGGCACTTTAGTATAAAGTGCTCTATTGTTTCAATTTCCCACAAAGAACAGGTACAATAACGAAGATCGTACCGAACTTTATTATACCGACCTTCTGAGACCGCAGTCTCAATTAAACCAAGACGGAGGAACGTGTAATTCCTTCTCAAAGTTTTGTTAACTAGCATATCCAAATATGGTTCTAAGCAGATACTGGTTTTTATTATCCCGTATTCTGGTGATACTTTCCGTTTCTTAATGGAGGCGTATATAGCCTCATTGTGAATTTTTGGGGGGTGAGAGTCAGGATTCCTTATAGACTCCACCAGGTCTGCCACGAATAAATTAAACAACAGAGGGGCCATGATGCAACCTTGGCGAACCCCTCTGTTGATGGCAATGGGTGCGCTCAACTTATTGCCCACACCGCTTTTCACCCTCGCTGTGTTATTAATATACAATTGGATCACCAGCAAGAGTAATTTAACATCCATACCCATAGCTCTGAGCTTGGCCCATAATCTTTCCCATGGGATGCTGTCGAATGCCTTGGTGAAGTCTATAAATGCCAAGTAAAGCTTTCCCCTCCTTATCTTTACATATTTGGCAATCAAGTGTGAAACAATAAAGCAACAGTCCATGGTGGATCGATTTGTCCGAAAACCAAATTGCTCTTTAGGGATTTTATCATTAGTCTCCGCCCAATTCTGCAGATACTGGAGAATCTAAGTAGCACACAGCTTACTGGGGACTGACAGGAGACTTATGGGGAGAAAGCTTGCCAGATCCATACAGTCTCCCTTTTTATAAATCAGAATAATCCAGCTAGACCCCCAAACTGTTAGGATTTTACCCTCTTCAGCTATCTTATTGAAGAGTCTTGTCAAAATTTCAGTCCACTAGCTTGGTGCTTTATTCTGTTTTAATACCCTTATTGCCTCTCTCATCTCAGCCTCCTGAAAGCTACAGTCGATTGACTGGGCTGACTATCAACATTCCCATTTAAATCCGAATTGTCTAGGTACTTTTCCTCATAAAGGGTTCAAAAAAACTCCTCCCACAAGGCACCGACAACTGGTACTACCCTAGACTGTTGGTATGGCTTTATTATCCTATTGAGGATTTTCCAGTAGAGACTGAGATCTCCTGTCCTACTGGCTACCACCAAGGTGGCCCAAATTTTGTTGTAATATGCCATCTTTTTGGTTCTTAAGAGGCATTTATATTTTTTCTTCAAATCTATATAGGGGACCTCATTAATATAAATTGGGTTGGATGCCCCCTTCTTCCTCTCCAACACGAGTAACCTTTTGGTTGTCTGGCACTCGTCATCAAACCAAAGAATGTTCTGTTTATCCTGTGGATAAAACGTCCTCAAGAACAGAACCTCTGTAAAATGGTTCATAATCTCTGAAAATGTGTCAATTATGATATCTGTCTGCACTTTGATTGCTCAACAGACCCTTCTAAGTCCTGTCAGTTTCCCAGTATTGCAGATATCCAAAACTTACCAATTAACTGTGTATGATCCCATTACTTGATCCTCCAACTCATATTAGTTTGCTTGAGTTTATCCTTCTTTGCAATGAAGCAGTTCGACTCCATAAGTTGTAATTCTAACAATTTATGATCACTTTCGGGACGATCATCAAGAGTAAAACTGAGTATCTTTTTCCAATAAGCCGTATCTATAACACTCTGGCCATGTTGTCTTACATGAGTATAGTCTCCTACGAGATCTCCCGCTGCTCTACCATGGACAATTGATAAATCCGAACTTTGAAGAAATGCCAGAAATAAACGGCCCGCATCATTTACATTCTTATCCCTAGATTGTCTATCCGGAGGCAGTAGGAGGCCACTATCCCTATCTTCTATACCCAGATGTGGGCTGCCATTATTAGTCCCTATCCTGACATTCCAATCTCCAGTTAACATGACACAGGCTCTAGGGAACTGGTCTCCCAACCTGGTGACTGATGTCCCCAATATAGACCATATAGTATCTCTATAATACGGCTAGGCAGGGGGAGGGATATACACATTGTAGATAATATACTGGGACTGATCTTGCATACTGAATAGCCCAATCTGAAATTCTGGATTGTCAGAGGGGAGGACTGTAAAATAATTTACTCGTGCTTCTGCTACCAACATTAGCAGGCCTCCCAAAACCCGACCTCTGTGACAAAGTTCCTAAAGTTACCTATATCTCCATGTATCTGCTCCCCCAATCCCAGACAGGTTTCTTGTAAGCATACACAATCAAACTTAGCGATGTAATCTATCCAATCCTGGTCCCCTAATTTACTCTTAATACCTGCAATATTCCAGGAGGCAATTCTAAATGATGTAGAGATCGAATAAGCGGCTGCCTGTTGCAAATGATCATAACTTTTGAAATATATGTATCAGCCCTTGGGGGGGTGGGGGGGAGTTTTTATTGATATTGAGTCAGGCCACACTATGTGGACTCTTACTTAGAGCTAGGTTTCGTATTGGGGGCAAGAGCGAAGTTAATTGGTTAATATGGGGTGGAAACCCCAGCGGCATTAAATTACTATCCTGGGGCCCTTCCACTGGGAAGTCCAACATGCTCGTTACTCCATCCCTCTTAACAGGACTCCCTTCCTCTGTGGGATCTACGTAACGAGCTGCCGTTAAAATCATGGGATTATGTTCCGGCTTGTATGAAGTATCAACTGATGCCTTATAATCAATAGGCTCTATATGGATATTCTTACAAAATTGCTCCAATTTTTGAAATATAATATCCTGATCAATTACTGGCAAATATGAAAATAACCTATGTACAGAGTCACTATCTTTAGAGCCAGTAGCGTCTAATAAAAGAGAACCCAATTCATCCACCAAAAGTTGCTTACTAGGGGCCGTACCGAGGGGCCCCATATTCGACTCCTGCCCGCTAGTAGGAATCAAATCCTTACTATGGATACTTTGAGATATGGGTCTACCCCCTAGGTCCATAAGGTCATTGCTATTACTTTCGTCTGCCTCTCTAGCCTTCCGGTGGATACTAGGCACAGAATCAGCAGGTAGGATTTGATAATCCTCCAATATCTGTCCTTGCACTGTCAGTTCTTTTGGGGTTACTACAAATTCCTTCACTTCCGGATAGGGCAGATTACGGTATGGCAAACACCTACCTTCCTCCCCGCCATAGGCACTAACGGCCTTCTGGCTACGGGCTCTCGGATGGGGAAACTTGAACGGGGGAACCATGTTCTTCGGGCTAGGAGTATGATCACACGATTGATACTTAGCTGACCGCCAAATGGAGACCACCCTATCTATGGAAACTCCCCTGGTTTTAAGGTATTTCCTAGCCTTAAATATATCCCATGGTCCACTGTATCAAAAGCAGCCAAGAGATCTAGCAGGACCAAGAATGTCAAACATCCTGCGTTCATCTCCCAGCAGAGATCGTCCACCAAGGCCGCCTCTGTACCATAGCCGGGGCAGAACCCAGATTGAAATGGGTCAAGGAAACCGATGCTGTCAAGACGCACATGGAGTTGTAGTGCCACAGCCCGTTCAATAACCTTCCCTAAAAAGGGAAGATTAGAGACAGGTCGATAACTGGCGAGTGCCACATCCAGAGATGGCTTCTTCAGCAGGGGGCGCACCACAGTCTCCTTGAGACTGGAGGGCAAACTCCCCTGTCAAAGGGACGCGTTGATTACCCTCACCAGCACTGTCCCTAACGTCTCCCTGGAGGCTTTCACCAACCAGGATGGGCATGGATCTAATTCGCAACTAGTGGCTCTAACAGACCCCAGAACATCCACAGCATCAGCTGGCGTCACTTCCCAAAACTCATCGCGTAAAGATGGACCAGACGGGGCTTCCATCACCTTGTGCTCTCCCTCTACTGACCCTAATCCAGTGTCGAAGTTGCTCTGGATCAGAGCGATCTTGTCTGCAAAGTAGATGGCAAACTCCTCACAGCGGGCCTGGGACAAGTCCCCGTCCAGACGGAGGGAGGCCGGCCTGTCCATCCCCCGCACCACCCAGAACAGCTCCGCTGGTGTCAGGGGACGGGGCAGAAGGGGGCCCTGTCCAAGGAGGGGATACCCAAAAGGAACTACACTGTGCAGGGTTGTGGGGTCAAAGGAACAGAAAGGAGCGATGATGCGACATAAGCAGGTAGAAGGGGGAACAGGTAGAGGGGAGCAGGGAGCCACTCAGCCATTCTCCACTCTCCTGGAGACTGAATACTCAGCACAAGCACCAGGCACGCTGACCTATGAAGGTGGAAGGCTCATCATCGAGGTCAATAGGGAAGGGTTGGGGAGCCAGGAAAACAACAAGGACCTAGAAGCAAGGAACGAGAGAACTAGAGCTAGGGAAGCAATAGAGAGCAAGGGGAGCACTAGGGAATGAGAACCAAGAGACAAAGGGACCAGAGCTAGAGAGCTATACAGCACGATAGGGAACAATAGGCTAGACACAAGAGACCCAGAGCTCAAAAGGCACTGGGAAGCAAGGAAGACAATAGGGAGACAGAGGCAGATACTAAGACCCAGAGCTAGAGCAGCACTGGGAAACAAGGAGGCACAAGGGAAACAGGCAAGATACTAAGACCCAGAGCTAGGGCAGCACTGAGGAACGAGAAAGGCAATAGGAAGACAGAGGCAAGATACTAAGACCCAGAGCTGGGGCAGCACTGGGGAACGAGAAAGGCAACAGGAAGACAGAGGTAAGATACTAAGACCCAGAGCTGGGGCAGCACTGGGGAACAAGAAAGGCAATAGGGAGACAGGGGCAAGATACTAAGACCCAGGGCTAGAGCAGCACTAGGGAACAAGGAGGCAATAGAGAGACAAGAGTCCAGAGACTTAGGAACAGAAGCCAGAGGAGTACTGGGGAACAATAAGGGCAAAGAGGAACAGAGACAAGGGGCCTAGAAGCCAAGGCTAAGAGGGCAATGGGGAAACAGGAACCAAGAGACTAGGACCCAAGGGGAACAAGGGGTTCAACATGAACAACAAGGAATATGGCAACATATGCAACAAGGAACCAGGGAAGCCAAGGGAAACTATAAACAAGGGCTAGGAGACCAAAAATAGGGGAAGAGCAAGGAACAAAGGGAGCAACAGGGAACTACTAGGAACAGGGGACAAAGACACACAGCAACAGGAGAAACTGTGACTATAGTCCTATAACATAGGCAAGGCCAAAGGCAGGAACAGCTAGCATAGTGGGGAAACCTAGACCTAACAAGGGGGAGGGGAATCCCCACACAAGGCAGACTGAAGAAGGAGACAGAACTGGCTAAGAGACAGCTAACAGGGAACAGGTGTCACAGAGACAAGGGAAGCAGAGGTACCAAGAGGGAAGAGGGACAGGCAGGGGCAGAAGGAGAGGGAAACCTGAAAGTAAACCAAAAGCACAAAGGGTGAAGCAAGTGACAGGATCACAGCCAAGAGCTGATGTCCCGCCACTTGCAACTGTTCCCATCAGGTTTTTTATATTACTGGGAACCAATGAGGAGTCCAGGGGGGAGGAGTCAAACAGGACAGGGCACCAGGTAGACAGGAGGAGAGTAGCAGCAAGCCCAGCTACCCTATAGTGCTGGGGAAGCTTCCCTACCTGCCAAGGTCAGGGTTGCAGGTTCAAGCCTGCACCCTGACAGCTGGATGCAACTTTGCAGATGCTATGAGGGCGGCAAAGAACTCTTTCTTTGCTGTCCTCACAACCTCAACATGGCCCTATGTTGAGGTTGTGAGGACAGCAAAGAAAGAGTTCTTTGCCGCCCTCATAGCAAAGGCCCTCCATGGGCCCTATGGAGAAGCCGATCGGATTCAGTGCGAGTCCAACACCAGCGTCGCTCAAGTAGCCTACCTGCCTGCTTCATACACTGCAGCCCCTCAGTAAACCAAGGGGCCCTACGGTGACAAGACAGAGGTAGGAGACATCTCGGAGCCACCCTGTCAATGGCCTCCCCGAGCAAGATATTCCATGCTGAGACAAGTTCATCAGCAGAGTGGCTGTCAAGGTCTAAGGACAAATCCTCCAGGGCTTCCTGGAACTGTTGAGGTTCCATCAGCCTCCGGGGGCGGACCAACCGAACTGGTCCCTTCCCCTTCTGGGGGTGGTGCGCTGAGAGACTGGCCCGTAGGAGGTAATGATCCGACCATGACAAGGGCATAACCCTCACATCCCCCACTACCGGATCACCCACCTCAAGGCCAGACCAGAACACCAGGTTGAGGGTATGCCCCCCCACCCCACGTGGGTCGGGCAGTTGACAACTTGGGACAACTTGGTGGCCATGAACTCTCGCTCCGCTCCCACATGGCCGGTGTCGGCATGGATGTTGAAGTCCGTTGAAATTCAACACCACCGCCGAGACCAGCTCTGTTAGAGCGGCAAGGGACTATATGTGGCAAAACCTACTAACCAGAAGCTGTTTGCATCAGGATTTGGCATTATAAAAGATTGTAAGCATTATACCTTCATCTCATTTCTTAGTCTTCTAATTTAAGGGTGCAATACTCATTCATCCAGGTGCACAAGAAGTTGTATAGCGCATTGGTTCCCAAACTGTGGTCCACGGACCCCTGGAGGTCCGTGACGCACCCCCAGGGGGTCCGCGGGCCTCCTCTTGCATCCTGCTTGGCTTTTTATTTTGGGGGGGTGGGGTTGTGTTGCTGAGGCATGCAGCACGGTGACTGGGCTCAGAGTAGGCATGGCACAGACTCCGAGCTCAGCCACTGACACAAGCAGAAGAAGTTTAAGGCACTTCTGCCCTCAGCAATCCCTTCAAAGCAGTGGGTTTAAAAAACGAGCAGGTGCAAGCTGTAAGCGGGCAGCGGGCGCAAACTTTGCAGTGTCTTGCCTCACTCCTGGGAGGGGTGTCTGTCTGCATGCCCAGCCCAACAAGCCTGGGGCTGCAGCGTGCAGCCTGGCAGGGGAGATACCGCTTCCCTCCCACCCTGCTTAACCGGAGGAGCCAGCGCATCCATTTCCGGCCGC
Organism: Sphenodon punctatus; assembly: GCA_003113815.1. NCBI lineage: Eukaryota > Metazoa > Chordata > Lepidosauria > Sphenodontia > Sphenodontidae > Sphenodon > Sphenodon punctatus. The sequence continues at coordinate 307,143 of QEPC01007921.1, forward strand.
GAACTGACCAGGTCGGTGATCGAGGCCGGTCATACGCGGCTGGAAATGGATGCGCATTGCCCGCGTATTTGGCAGCGGCGTCATGTGTAAAGCGGACTCCCAGGTCTTTTGGAAAATAAGCGCGGGCACCGCCGCGCACGTCTAAAAACGGCCTGAGACTTGAATTCAAGCAAATACCTCATGCTCAGTTCTGGCTGAAAATAAAAAAGGGGTACCCTGATTTGGCAGATAAGGCTATCAAAGTCATGATGCCATTTGCCACGACATAGGGTGTTTTCAGACGTTACGGGGCCGCTTGGCCCCGTACCGAAAACAACCCATTCATTCCCCGCCGGGGTCACCCCGTCACGCCATATCAGACGTGCCGGGGGGATCCCGGTGGGGAATCTGGGAGGGGGCGGGGCCGCGCGGCGCAACGTGCGGCCGCATGGCCCCGCCCCCTCCATGCACCCCGCCGCCCGCCCTCCGGGGAGATGGGCGGGCGGTGGGGCCAATGCGGCCGCCGCGTCGGGCCGGAGTCACCACGGCCCGGGATCCCGCCGGTGATCCCGGGCCGTGGCGTGTGGCCAGACGTTACTTTTTGTTGGTCCCCGCTGTGGATCTTTTTGACCACGCTTCCCGGGACATTCACCCGGCTAGCCCGGGAAGCGTGGTTCAAATTGACCCCATGTGTGGATTGACCGTGGTGAACATCTGGCGGCCGCCAGACGTGCGAGACACATTGACCACAGGTGCGTATTCACCGTGGTTCACTGTGATCTCGTAACGTCTGAAAATACCCATACTTATGTGAAAGTGGGTTTTCAGCCTTTGTATCAATGAAAACAAAGTACAGGAATAAACTGGACGTTGACGCTGACCTATGACTTAAACTGTCACCTATAGAACCAAATATTCTTTCGCTTTGCAACCTTAAACAAGCCCACCTGTCACATTAGCACCCTGAAAACAGTGAATTTATTCTGGTACATACACATAACTGTAGTAAGTTCACAGTAATTACAAGCATTTTTATCAAGTCTATAAATGTACTTGTTTTTTTCTAATTGTAATTTAATTGTAATTGTAATTATGTAAGATTTTATCTTGTACTTGGAATTACAATCATTTTGTTACAAGCATTTTTCACAAATGCTTTGCATTAATATTTGTTGTAGTATGTAAATGTAGGGGTGTGTCTTATGCAAATATATGTAAATTTGCTGGGGGTCCGTGGCTCATTGGGAAATTTGAAAAGGGGTACTTGGTCACAAAAAGTTTGGGAACCACTGGTATAGCGTAATCATGGTCAGCAGGCCACTGCCTAGAATGTGGAAGTGTGGAATGCATCTCTGTACTTACAAGTACATAGACAACATTTAAATGCTGACTATGCAGAGGTGCCACAACACTATGTGCAAGTAATACCTCTCACTGTGAATGAGGATCTGGATCCACTTAAGTCTGCTGCAGCATTTTTGTGTGCAACTAATAAGAGTGAAACCATCTTGTGTACTTGGACAAAGTTGGGTTTCACCCTTTGAGAAGTAAATACTTAGAAAAAGTGTTCAGAACAAAACACAGCAGGCATAGTTTAGTTAGGTGCTGCAGCAGGATTAAAATAACTCAAGCAATGTAGAGCAGGCTGTTTTTCACATTATGTAGAAGAGCAAGCTATTGGGCTGCTAACTGCTCAATGAAACATATATGAATCAGCACACCATAGCAAAGAAGATTCTGCAAAACTCTTGCATTGTGTGAGGACCTGGATGGCTGCAACAACAATGGAGCCCAAAGCTCCCAACAGTAAGAAGTTACATCCCCTAAACCTACTTTACTAATAGGTGTTAATGGACCTATTCTCCAAGAACTTAGTCAATCCTTTTTAAAACCCAGCTATACTTCTGGACTTGAAATTCCACAAGTTAATTTTGTGTTGAGTAAAAAAAGACTTAGTTTTAAATCTACCACCAATTAGTTTCATGGAGCGTCCCCTCCCCTACTTCTAGTACTATTTCAGGTGTTAAATAACGGTTTCTTATTTACTCATTCCATATCACTAATGATTTGATAAACTTCTATCATATCCCCCCTCAGTTGTCTCTTCACCAAGCTGAAGAGCCTATCAAGTCTCTCTTCGTATGGGAGCCATTCCATACCCTTTATCATTTCTGTTGCCCTTCTCTGTACCTTTTCCAGTTCTAGAGATCTTTTTGGAGATGGGGCGACCAGAACTGCACACAATGTTCAAGGTGCAGTTGCACAATTAAATTAAGAACTCAACAATGAAATACAAAGGTTAAGACAGAAAATTTGAGTTTTTCACAGTGATTAAAATATTCTCTGTATCTTGCATGGTTCAAAAATTAAATCTCTTTCCTTGCTTTACCTGAAATTCTGATTTCAGACTGTAGGCACGCCACCATCCCAGGTTCTGGCACCCCCATCTAGCTGCTGGACATCTGCTCTTTCCGTGCCCTTAGCCTTTCTCTCTGTTCACGCATCATGGCTCCTCCCTGACTGGCCAGTGTACACGTCAGTGAATAGGCACCTGTGATCCACAACAGCCTGCAGATTTATGGAGAACGCCTGCTCTCCGGTTCAGATATTCAGTCTTGGCGTGGGGGCGGGGCGGATGATAGGGATGTGGGTACTGTCTATCGCACTGATACAATGGGGGAAGCCCATGTCCTTCAAAGTCATGGATCACAACCTCGGGATCCCGGAGCTGGATGACCCGCTCAAGTAGCAACTCCACTATCAGGTCACACACGTCGTGGAGCGCCCTGTTAACAGTAGCAGTCCTCACTCCGAACTGCTCCCCAATGCATGAATCTGGGGTGGCCAGCCTCCACACCGTCATGACCAATCGCATCTCTGGGGGCAGCGGATACCGCATATTGGTAGCATTCCTCCAGAGATGTGGGTTGAGGATCTCACTGAGCTGGGTCAACAGGGAGTGGTTCATGCGGAAGTGGTCCATCCATTCCTCGTTGGTCCAGGCAGCCAGTATGTTCTCCCAAAATTCATTGGTGTGTGAATGCATCCAATTCAGCCACCGTGTTGGAGCAGTCACACGACAGACGTAAAGGTTGAGGGGCCACCTGGATAGGACAAGCCGCATGTGCTGGGACAGTGCTGTTCCAAACATAACATGTTGCTGAGCAGAGATCCTCCTTGCCCATCACAATGATGCATCTCGCCGCATGTTGGCCACTCTCCTGCGCCGTGTAGAAGCGGGGCCCTGGGAGAAGTAGCTCGGTCCACTGCTGGAACACCTGGGCCAGGATCATGAACCATGTGGCCAGGACCCCTAGCAGGACAGCTCTCTCCTCTGGGGCCTCATCATCTGGCAGCATGGTAGCATCAACACGCACACTGTGAGCTCCCACCACCAGAACCTATGACGTATCACGACACAGCTACCCAACAAGTCTCCAAGTGAACAGGTGGCTTGCCCCAATCTCTGCAACGCTGTGCTCGTGGCCCGCTTACGCACACATCCACTCAATGCCCTGTCTACTATCCAACCACCCAGTTGCAGCCTGTGCCTCCAACCCCCAAGCCTTGTGCGCTCAACACACCCACACCGTGCTTCACCTGTCCCCTGTAGCTCAACAGCTCACCCCACGTACTGGGGACCACTGACATGAGCAAGCCGCCACGCACCCCGTTGTCCCCCTTGCTCAGCATGGACACCCTCTAATGGACAGCTCCACCTCTCTACTAGCTTTGCTACCTTTCAAATTCACTGCACACACACACACCACCTCTCACTACATGCACACCCGTGCAATGGAACCAGGCCCCACAAGTAGTTAGATGGACAATGCTTGGTGCCCGTCAATTGGTGCAGTACCTTGGGTGTGTTCTGAGCACCTGGTCGATATCTCTGCTCACCGGGTCTAATGGACATCCCCCCACCTGCATGGCAGGGGGCTCAGGCATTATGTGCTCCCGCCAACCTGTCCCTGTAAGGAGACGGGCCGCCGCATTCTGCACTAGTTGCAGCCTCCGGACCAGTATCAAGGGAAGCCCCAGGTAGAGCGCGTTGCACTAGTCTAGCCTCGAGGTGATGAAGGCATGGATGAGGGTGGCCAGATCGGGCCCGGAAATGTAGGGACGCAGTCTCCGCACTAGATACAACTGGCGGAAGGCGGCTTTAGCCACCACCTCCACCTGTCAATCCAGATGCATTCCCAGGCTCCGAACCTACTGGGTTACAGGAGGGCGGACCCCCCCAGCACAAGGAGAGCCAGCACCTCCCTCGCCCTGCCCACCACCATCACCTCCGTCTTGTCGGGATTGAGCTTCAGTCTGCTGTGCCACATCCAATCCACCACAGCCTCCAGACACTGGGAAAGTAACACAGCAGGACCTGGGTCAGTTGAAAAGGAGAGGTAAAGCTGAGTATCATCAGCATATTGGTGACATCACATCCCGAATCCTCTCACGATCTCCAAGGGCTGCATATACACATTAAATAATAACGGAGACAAGATTGAACCCTGCAGAACACCACAGGTCAAGTCCCGGGGGCTTGATGTTTCAGCCCCCAGCACCACCCGCTGGCTTCTCCCCGAGAGGAATGAACAGAACCACCCAAGGACAGTCCCGTCCAGACCCCTCAGGTCTCGCAGCCGTCTCAGCAGCAGCCTGTGGTCCACTGTGTCAAAGGCGGCCGAGAGATCTAGCAGGATCAGAAGTGTTGAACATCCTGCGACCATCTCCAGGTGGAAATCGTCCACCAAGGCCACCAATGCTGTCTCAGTACTATAGCTGGGACGGAACCCAGACTGAAAAGGGTCAAGGAACCAATGTTATCCAGATGCGCCTGGAGCTGTATTGCCACCGCCCATTCAATAATCTCCCCTAAAAAGGGAAGATTAGAGACAGGTCGGTAGCTGGCGAGTGCATCCACATCCAAAGATGACTTTTGTGCTGCCACCAGCCGTGACCTTGTTCTCCTGTCATCGCCTACGCTGGAATGTGTCCGCCCTGTGCATGGGTTAGGGTTTCACGGGGCATAGCAGTCTGCCCACTATTAGCTTTGAATGGTCGCCCTTTGGCTAGCGATGCGCTGTTCTTCACGCATCGCTCATTCCCAGCTACTCTCTGTGGAACACCATTGCACTCCACCACCCAGCCCTTGAGTAGGCCATGGCAGGGTGTGGAACAGGTCCAGAGGCAGATGGTTGTGCCAGGGAGGAGTGGTCGGCATGTGCCAACATGCTTCTGGGAACGCTATGGCAGAGCCGAGATGTCCAGCTGCTGCTAAGCGACCTCCTGTCAGTTGCCGATGGATTAAATCTCCGGTCATGATACATGTGGGTGATGGGCCATCTATTCAGGGGTTCAGATTGCCGGAGGCATGCCGGGGAACTCGGTTTCACCCTCCTCCAACAACCTCTTTGAGGGCACCCAGCCACCGTTGTGGTGCCGTGGAATGCACAGGAGATCGCTTGGTGCTTGCTACCCCGATGTTGGTGGCCCCCTACTAACCGGGCCCCCTACCGCATTGGAGCTGGGTGCCCTACGAGCAGTGATGAACCGATCGGACGTCAGGGCTGCAGCTGCCACGGAGAACCACCTCCTGCCCCGCTTCATGGTGGATGCCCATATGCGCTCCTGGGGATTCCGCAGGGGACTCTTCTCCTGGGAGGGTCTTGTCCAGGGGTCGATGTTTACCGAGCACCCTCCGCCCACTCCCTGATCCAGCTGTCCTATCCTCCCGCTCCACGGATAAGTGTTCCCTGTGACTGGGCTGTGACTGGTCTCCCCCTATGTACTGTTCGATCCCTTTGGTCCATTTCCCCGTCTGCTGGACCCCATCACCGCTTTTGTAGCATCCCATGTCCATCCTGGTTGTGTAATTGACCAACTACATCCCTATTTGAGTGGGTACATCGGTGCCTTTTTCAGATGGTTCGATCACTCATTGCCTGGCCTCTGTGGGCCCATTCCCCACCCCCTACCCCTTCTCAAATAAAGACCTTGGCTTGGACTGTAATTGCTACTGTGCTTGTGTGACTGTGTACAGTTCCGGGCACCCCTCACAGGGCTGCATCTGTCCCCGTGTGTGTGGTTGTGTGGTCTGGATCCGGGGGTGTGCCTGTCCAGATGCTCCAGAGGTTGCTGGCCCCATACTGATAACGTTTTTTGGGGCATGCCCTCGGTGCCGCTGTTGTGGTACCGTGAGCCGGTGTGTTACGGGTCACGGTTGTAGCCCCAGTGTACAGGGGCATGGGTTCTGCTTTGGTGTGTGGCTGGGCCCAGGGGGTTTGTGTTTGGGATCAATGGGTTTGTCAGGTAGCGACCTGTGCTGTGTAGTGCATTCCCCTGGGGGCTCCCTCATTGATCGTGGGTTCAAACTGTGGTGGTGGTGGGGGCCCATCACATCCTGATGGCTGTACACTCCTTGATCTGTCAGTTCCACCTGGTGGTATGCAACCCTGTGCGGGCCCCTTGCCTCTGTGCAGCCACCAGATATTCCTTGTAATGTGGTTGTCACTCACCACGGGTGCTTGGTTGGCCTGTCGTGCATGCATTGCCTGTGCCATAGCTGTGATGGGGCTGTCTCATGGCATTGCTCTCTGTAGTGCACCTGTGAGTGGGCTGGTGCTGGCCCCAACCCCTCCCTGCTGGCTTTCGTTACCCTGCAGGCCTTGACACTTGCTACCCTCCATGTCCTGTGGTCGCGTCCCATTAGTTTGGCTCCTCACAGAGACTGCCCAGGCTACCGCTGCTCCTGGTGCTCCCTGTTGGTTCCCCCCATCTGCACGGTTGATGATGGATGGGCAATGGGAGAGACGGGCTGCTGACTGTGAGTCCAGCCTGTTTCTGGCCCAACAGTTGCCCGCCCATGTTCCCGCTTGATCCCCGTCGGTGGGGTGATGGCATGGGTGACCCGGTGTTCATGTTTGGGGTGTGTGCGCTGTGTGATGATTGTCCACTGATAACCCCCAATGGTTCCTTGCAACCTTTCCCCTTCTCCCTCTTCATTCTCCCTTCTAGCTATTCTGGCTGTGTTCCTGGTCATGCTGTGCCTGGGGCAGATGGCCGGGCAGCTCCAGCGTGCAGCCTCAGAGCTCCGTGCTTGGGCATGGATCTATGAGTAGATAAGTGAGTGTACTGCATGTGTCCGGGGCCCTCCCCCCTGATGTCTGTGTGGGGTTCTTCGTTGTTGGGGCCCTTGGACCGTCCTAATGGTTTGCTCCCTCTCCCTCTCTCCTTTAGTGCAGACGATGATAGCTGAGCAGACCAGGAAGCAGGAGGAGGTTCTGCAGCTACTCCTGCACCTCCTACAGAGCACAGCTCACTGGAGCTGGTTTCATGGTCGGAGTCCCTATTGAGGATGGGGATCTGCCCTACCAGCCCTCTCTGTACCAGATCCCCAGTGCCCTTGTGCCTACTATTCCTTTCTTTTTCCCTTAGTATTAAAGTTGTTTTGCTCCCTTCTCCAGTTGTGTGTCTTCTCCTTCCCTTTGTGCTGGTCTAGTGTGTGGGCGCCTTATAGTGGTTGTGCCATGGTTGCCTGACAGGAAATGGGTATCTTGAGCTCCCCCCCTCACCCCTCCAGTGGTTGTGCTGCAGCTTTGACGGACCCCTTGGGGTTTACCCTCGGTTCTCTTTCCTGCGTGTTGTGGCCTCCCGGCTGCATGTTTACCTTCCTTTTGACCCCCTCCGGCCCTGTCGTACTGCCCCCCCTCCCTTTCCTGTGGTCCCTTGGGCCAGGGGGCCATCCCCTTGTCCACTGTCCTTCTCTTTCCTCCTTCCCTGCCTGGGTAATGGTCTCCCCCTCAGCCACACGTATCCGTGTTGGTGGGCAGCTGCTGCTTCGCTGGCGATTGGTGTGTTCGGAGGTTACCTCCCCCCCCGGTGCCATTCCAACCCGACTGTGGTGTGCACTTCCATGCCTGCCGCCGTGACCCCATCTGTCCTGTTCCTGGCTCATTGTATCAGGGCCTTGGGATTGTGTGTGCGGGGGATTTACCGGAGTGTGCGGGGGATTTACCGGAGGGTGCGGGTTTGTGTTGAGGTCCCCTGCTGCTTTGGGGCTTGGCCTTTCCCCCGGTGCCCTTTCCTGCCCCACCCCCCTTCCCCAGATTTTGGTCCCTCCGCCTCCTTGGGCATGCTGCCGTTCCCTGTGTGGTTGTGTTTACAGTTGGGTGTGGGCGGGTTCTGGTTTGTGGGGGGTCCATGGTGCCCAGCTGTCTGGACTCTGTCTCGGGGCTGCTACTTTGTGTCTCCTGTCATTCCTGCTCCCTCCAGCCCCACCCGCACGAGGTATGGCAGTTTGCCCTCATTTGCCCTCTCGTCGCTGTGCTGGGCAGGGTGGGGAGTCCCCTCTGGTTGGTGTCTCGGCTGTGCGTGTAAACATCATGGGTGTTTGCTTGCTGTTAGCTGAGGTGGGTGTTTGCCCGCTGGGTGTGTGCCCGGTGTGCCGGCCCCTCCCCTTCTGCCCCACAACCCCATGCAGCGCTGTCCGTGTAAACATCTCCTGGCTCGGCCCCTCTGGATGTTTGCTGGGTGTGCTCACCCACCCATTTGCACCCAGCTCCACCCACCAGGCTGCAGGCAGCGTCCATGTAAAAAAGGCCATAATGTCAAAGTCTATATCTTTTAAGATGTTTAAAAAATGAGAAGAAGATCTTAAATAAGATGCTAATTGAAGCATCATAGGCTTCAAAAAATAATCAATCTATTTGGCTATGGGTTCTAAAATAGAATTGGTGGCCAAAACTATAGGCCGTCCAGGAGGAGGATTCACACCTTTATGTATCTTAGGTAAAATATAAAAAAGAGGAATTTTGGGCGTATCATTCAAGAGATATTGGAATTCTTCCTGAGAAATAAAACCCTTTAGTAAACCTTCCTGTAAGAGAGTCTTTATACTATACAAAATCGCTTGAGTAGGGTCACATGTCAAAAGAAGGTACCTGGATTGATCTTGAAGTTGTCTCTCTATTTCTAATATATAATCCGCACAATTCATAACTACAATCGCCCCTTCTTTGTCTGTAGGTTTAATTACAATTGATTCATCTGAAGCCAAATTGTTTAAAAGTTCCATATCACAATGAGATATATTAAAATGAACTTTAAATCTCTTTTCAAATAAGCAGTCTATTTCTTCAGGGCCAATCTTTCAAAGCTAGATGGTGGTGTGAAAGTCAACCTAGGACAATGCAAAAAGTCAACCTAGGGCAAAAAGGGCACTGTTCTGTTCAGGTATAACATTACCACTAACTTCTTGTGAAAAAAAATTTTTAACCGTATAGTCCAAAAAAATCTATATAAATCCAATCTGACTTGAAAAGGTTTATTTATATGAGTAGATACAAACGTTAAACCTAAGTTAAGAAAACAAATTTAATCAGAACTCAGACATCTTGAGGACAAATTTACCACTAAATTCTCTTGTCCCTGGTAAAACTCCTTGTTCTGATAGGGGATGAAGGGCTTAGGCCTTGAGGTCTGCTTTGTCGAAAACTATGATTACTTTGACCCCTTTAAAAAGTCAGATTGTTACTATATTTATATTTATATAGGCTCTAGCTTTCACCTTAGCCAGTTATCAAATTCCAGTAAAAGGAGAAAAACATCTCTTATCAATAAAATACAGTATGATAATGACAATATATATATATCATGAGAGATATGGAATTATCTAATCTAAAATACAAAATAAGAATACAGACTCCCTCTTCCCAAAGGGAGTTAATTAAAAGGTTAGTATAGAATTGAGATTGTTATAAAATAAAAGCTTAAACACAGAAAAGCTTGAACAAACAAAATTCTCCTAGTTCTCGCTTTCCTAATAACAATAAATCAGTATTGCAGACTATACGACTCATCTTATTGATAGCACAACCAGACTAGCAATCATCGAAAATCACCATCCTGTATTTAACAAGTCATATCCCCTATTTAACACTATTTACAACCTGTTGTGATTGTCTTTCTTTGGTGGCTAACCAGATATAAGTGGCCACTGCCAAGAGTTCTTCTCTATCCTCCAAATTTAGTAAAGTTTTGAGGAAAGTTTCCCCTCCTATCTGCCTCCTATTACCCCTTAATGGCCTTATCCAAGCTTCCCACAACTGGCAATAATGAGGACAATACAGCATAAAATGCTCAACTGACTCTACCTCCTTTAAGTTGCACGTGCATATACGGGTATAATATGGCTTTTTGTCATATCTTCCCTTGATAATTGCAGTTTTTATCTGCTAGAATCTCAACCTAGTAAAGCTCTGCCCTAAAATAGAGCTTGTTATCAGGGAGAGATAACGTTCCGATGAAAATACATATTTAACCTGCGCCAGCCACAGGGCCACCTTCCAGTTTTTCACAGTAGCCATATCTTCTTGCTTGGAAATATCCTTAACCCTCAAGCATATTTCCTGTCTAATTTCACCTATAGATTTCCCCTCAAAAGATTGAAAGGTAAACCCCAAGTCATTTAACAGAGCAAACAAATAACTTAGCCAAGGGTATGTTCTCACTCCTGAATGCTCTAGTTGCTCTGACAGACATTTCCTCGTCAAGGCATCTTCTTATTGTTCCAAAAGCCTTAGCCAAAATCTTGCCAGAGCCAATTTACCCGCACAATTAATGGAGTTGACTCCAGTTTCTGCCTGTACTACCCCACCTGGAACACTATTTCCAACTCCTAGTGCTTGTTGCAGAAATTGATTTTGGGCTCTTTTGATATCCTTTAAGTTGGGGAACAGGATAATTTCTAGTCCAAATGTTGCCATGGCCTGGGTCTTTGTAGTATATAATTGCAAAATGGTGGAATTTGGCACTCCCTTGGAAACACTTAACACCTTAAGAATTTGCCCTGAGGCTCTGGCCACTTTTAGCACCCTTAATTTAGTATGTTGAGTCCATGTACCAGTTTTTGGAAAGGTGACACCCAAATAGACAAAGATGTTGACTATTGAAAATTGCTTCCCCTCTATTACCCAGTTTATCTTTGGGTTTGTCACCGGGGTTTGGGGCCCTCACTTCCTTTAGAGGCTGTCCCCCCATTTGTCCACCAGGCCAGCCACAACACAGTTGCCTGTGCCCGCATGGGTCCCCACGTGATCAGAAAACCTTCACTACAATCAGGGAGCTTTCAGAGGCCCGCGCCCCCTAGAAACGCCTCCCCTTGATCTCCCAGCCCAGGCATAACAAAGAGAACGTTCTCTGGCCACCTGTAGCTTGGAAGACTTTGCAGTGGGGTTGTCTTATATGAAAAAGGTTCGTCTAGGCTCTCATCTAGATAGGAGTTCCCCCAAGTGAATTCCTCAAGGCCAAATAAAGACACAAGCACGCTAGACTTGGTTATAAAACATATATTAAGTACATACAAATACAAGGCTGTTGATCAGATAGTGCAAGTCAATAAATCAAACATAAAGTCCACGCATTCTAAATCCACTGATATGCCCTGACTGTCTCTTACCCCAAGAGGTACAATACAGGTCCATCAGATGCTGTCTCGGTCTGTATGTTGAAGACCGGGTTCAAATCTTAGTTCATGGCAAAGTTTTAGTGCATGGTTTGCATTCTTGCAGCAGCTACTCTCCTGAGCTGTTTAGTTGTTGAAGTCCAAGATGGAAGCATCTTAATTCTTGAAGAACTTCCTTCTTCTTCCTCACAGGAGGCCTCAGGTCACTTCCTGTGTCTCCTGGCTATTGTCATTGTAACAAGTCAGTCGGGCTGACCTGGCCCGTTGCTTGGCAATAAACTGCCTACTTGTTATAACAAAGAAAATACCTCCCCCAACTCTGGCAACTGGATTCAGTATCTTGCTCCAACTGAGCTTACAATCTGTTAACTCTTTATTTACATTACACATATCCCCAAATTGTGGGTCATCTCCCCACAAATGGGTGTGTTGCCCCCATGTCCCCATGACACATCCCCCCCTTCGAGAACATGTGAGAAGGGTTGGGTCAGTTCCAATCCTGGAACATGTCAGTCTGTGTACCATTACAGAAAACGTGAAATGGGTTAATAAACAATACACGTACCCCATCATATACACCAGTGGTTCCCAAACTTTTTGTGACCAAGTACCCCTTTTCAAATTTCCCAATGAGCCATGGACCCCCACCAAATTTACATACATTTGCATAAGACACACCCCTACATTTACATACTACAACAAATATGAATGCAAAGCATTTGTGAAAAATGCTTGTAACAAAATGATTGTAATTCCAAGTACAAGATAAAATCTTACATAATTACAATTACAATTAAATTACAATTAGAAAAAAACAAGTACATTTATAGACTTGATAAAAATGCTTGTAATTACTGTGAACTTACTACAGTTATGTGTATGTACCAAAATAAACTCACTGTTTTCAGGGTGCTAATGTGACAGGTGGGCTTGTTTAAGGTTGCAAAGCGAAAGAATATTTGGTTCTATAGGTGACAGTTTAAGTCGTAGGTCAGCGTCAACGTCCAGTTTATTCCTGTACTTTGTTTTCATTGATACAAAGGCTGAAAACCCACTTTCACATAAGTATGGGTATTTTCAGACGTTACGAGATCACAGTGAACCACGGTGAATACGCACCTGTGGTCAATGTGTCTCGCACGTCTGGCGGCCGCCAGATGTTCACCACGGTCAATCCACACATGGGGTCAATTTGAACCACGCTTCCCGGGCTAGCCGGGTGAATGTCCCGGGAAGCGTGGTCAAAAAGATCCACAGCGGGGACCAACAAAAAGTAACGTCTGGCCACACGCCACGGCCCGGGATCACCGGCGGGATCCCGGGCCGTGGTGACTCCGGCCCGACGCGGCGGCCGCATTGGCCCCACCGCCCGCCCATCTCCCCGGAGGGCGGGCGGCGGGGTGCATGGAGGGGGCGGGGCCATGCGGCCGCACGTTGCGCCGCGCGGCCCCGCCCGATCCCAGATTCCCCGCCGGGATCCCCCCGGCACGTCTGATATGGCGTGACGGGGTGACCCTGGCGGGGAATTAATGGGTTGTTTTCGGTACGGGGCCAAGCGGCCCCGTAACGTCTGAAAACACCCTATGTCGTGGCAAATGGCATCATGACTTTGATAGCCTTATCTGCCAAATCAGGGTACCCCTTTTTTATTTTCAGCCAGAACTGAGCATGAGGTATTTGCTTGAATTCAAGTCTCAGGCCGTTTTTAGACGTGCGCGGCGGTGCCCGCGCTTATTTTCCAAAAGACCTGGGAGTCCGCTTTACACATGACGCCGCTGCCAAATACGTGGGCAATGCGCATCCATTTCCAGCCGCGTACGACCGGCCTCGATCACCGACCTGGTCAGTTCGCGGCCGGAAATGGATGCGCTGGCTCCTCCGGTTAAGCAGGGTGGGAGGGAAGCGGTATCTCCCCTGCCAGGCTGCACGCTGCAGCCCCAGGCTTGTTGGGCTGGGCATGCAGACAGACACCCCTCCCAGGAGTGAGGCAAGACACTGCAAAGTTTGCGCCCGCTGTCCGCTTACAGCCTACACCTGCTCGTTTTTTAAACCCACTGCTTTGAAGGGATAGCTGAGAGCAGAAGTGCCTTAAACTTCTTCTGCTTGTGTCAGTGACTGAGCTCGGAGTCTGTGCCATGTCGACACTGAGCCCAGTCACCGTGCTGCATGCCTCAGCAACACAACCCCCCCCAAAAATAAAAAACCAAGCAGGATGCAAGAGGAGGCCCGCGGACCCCCTGGGGGTGCGTCACGGACCCCCAGGGGTTCGTGGACCACAGTTTGGGAACCAATGATATACACAATAGACGTGCACTCAAATGCTGTGTGATAGAGAAACACTCCTCCCAGTTTCTCCTTATCTTGGGGCCCAATCTCCTCAGGCGGAGAGAGATCCTCTATCCCCGTGTCTAAAGGATTCCCTAAGCGTTCCAGTGGCTGTGCGAGGGAATTCCCACCTTTGTCACCTCCCAGGCCTTCCTTTACACTGTCCAGGGAATACGTTTTCCCTTTGGCATTCCGTAGGCCCTCCAATAAACTTTCCAGGGAATAATTTTGGGTTTTGTCACTCCCCAGGAGATAGGGTGTGGTTGGCACATGTTTAACCCCACAGCACTCCCATAGGCATTTCACTGACTCTGCTAGGAATTCCTTCAATTCTGGAAGGGAATTTCCTCCTTTATTATTCCACGTGCACTCCATTAATTCTGGTAGGGAATTCTTGTCATTCCCTGGACAGTCTACTACCTCTGCTAGGATGTTTCCTCCCTTGTCATTCCATATCTCTGATGGACAACCCATCTGAAAAAAATCTTTATCAGGCCATTAGCAACCCCAGTGGCCCCTGTAGAAGCTAGAGTCATGGCCTCCAGGCATCTAGTTGCTGCCTCTACTAGGGTCAGACCAGGGTGCTTTCCCCTTGTCTTCTGCTTCAGGGGTTCCCCTGTATCTGTATCCACTCTCTCAAAAGGCTGTCCTATGACTGGGAGTTGCTGCAGAACTGCTTTTTCCACCCCCCTGATTACTTGTTCTCCACAGTCAGGAGTGAATTCCACCTCCTGTTGCTGATCTGTCTGCCTGAGCTGTTCCAAGCTGGGGTCTCCTATACCCTCTGGCTCCAAATCCTCTGAGCTTGCTAGGCTTGGGTACGCCAAACCCTCCAGCTTAACATTCTCTACTCCACCTGCGAATCAGGAGATCAAGGGGAGGCGTTTCTAGGGGGTGCGGGCCTCTGAAAGCTCCCTGATTGCAGTGAAGGTTTTCTGATCACGTGGGGACCCACGCGGGCACTGGGTTGCGGCTGGCCTGGTGGACAAACGGGGGGGACAGTCTCTAAAAGGAGTGAGGGCCCCAACCCCGGTGACAGGGTTCCTAGTCCCAATAATCATAATATGGGATTTGTCAACATTAACACTTAGGCCATTTGCACAATAGTTTAACATTTTCTTGATCTGTTATTTCAACCCCTTCTCAGTTTGCGAGATTAATACCACATCATCTGCAAATTGTAAGAGATGCAAGGCATACGACTATTTTAGGTAGACAACTTTCACCCTGGCTTAACTGCTTAGCCAGATCTGCCACAAATAAATTGAAAAGTAGGGGGGCCAATACACAGCCTTGCCGCACCCCACGCCTAACTGGAATAGGTGCACTAAGCACCCCAGTTCCACCAAGTTTGACGAACTTCATTGTCAGTATGAATTTTGACAATTAAGGCTAATAAATTCAGATTGATCCCCCACCTCTTCAACTTTTCCCATAGTAAGTTGTGGGGGACAGAGTCAAAAGCTTTTGTAAAGTCTATAAAGCCAAGATACAATTTTCCTTTTCTGATCTTTGTATATTTAAAAACTATATGTGCTAAAATAAAACAGCAATCTAGTATTGAAGGCTTCTTCCGAAAGCCGAACTATTCCCTTGGGATAATTTTCTTTTCCTCCACACATTTTTCTAGATGACCTAATAATATCTTAGCACAGAGTTTACTGGCCACAGGCAACAAACTAATTGGCCTGTAGCATGCTGGGTTACAGCTATCTCCTTATTTTAAAATTGGGGTTATCCAACTGCATTTCCAGACTGTAGGAATTTCACCCGATTTGTTAATCTCTTGGAATAATTCTCCCATATTACTGCCCACCAACTTGGCACCATTTTAAGTAGTTCGGCGGTAATAAGATCTGGGCTAGGTGATTTATTTTTCTTAAGGGCTATAATCAAAGTTTGGATTGTTTCAACCGAGAGACAAAGCTCCTGGGAATCAGCAGTTAATTGATGAGCGATAGTAATGCCTTGGTCTACCAGCGACTCTTCATACAAAGTTCTAAACAATGGCGAGGGTGGTTAGCATGTCCCTTCGGCAGGGGAGGTTGTGGTCCAGCCTCAAGGAGGCTGTGGTGTACCCCCTGCTGAAGAAGCCTTCGCTGGATGCGGACGCACTCACCAGTTACCGTCATGTCTCTAACCTTCCCGTTTTAGGGAAGGTTACTGAACGGGCAGTGGCTCTGCAGCTCCAGGCGCATCTGGACCGTATTGGTTTCCTTGACCCTTTTCAATCTGGGTTCCACCCCTGCTATGGCACTGAGACAGCGATAGTGGCTTTGGTGGATGATCTCCGCCGGGAGATGGACGCAGGATGTTCTACATTCTTGATCCTGCTAGATCTCTCAGCCGCTTTTGACACCGTGGACCATGGGCTGCTGCTGAGACGGCTGCGAGATCTGGGGGGTCGGGACGGGACTGTCCTTGGGTGGTTCTGCTCATTCCTCTCGGGGAGAAGCCACTGGGTGGTGCTGGGAGCTGAAACAGCATGCACCCAGGCTTTGACCTGCGGCGTTCCGCAGGGTTCAATCGTCTCCACTTTTGTTTAATGTGTATATGCAGCCCCTGGGGGAGATCGTGACAGGGTTCGGGGGGCGATGTCACCAATATACTGATGATACTCAGCTGTACCTCTCGTTTTCGACCGACCCAGGCCCTGCTGTCTCGTTGCTTTCCCAATGTTTAGAGGCTGTGGCGGATTGGATGCGGCAGAGCAGACCGTAGCTCAATCCTGATAAGACGGAGGTGATGGTGGTGGGTAGGGCGAGGGAGGTGCCAGCCTCTAGGGGGGGAGGGGTGTCTGCCATCCTGTAGCCCAGCAGGTTCAGAGTCTGGGGGTGGTTTTGGATCCGGGCCTCTGTCTGGATTGGCAGTTGGAGGCAGTGGCTAAAGCCACCTTTCGCCAGCTGTATCTGGTGCGGAGGCTGCACCCATACATTTCCGGGCCCAACCTGGCCACTCTTATGCACGCCTTCATCACCTCGAGGCTAGACTACTGCAACGCACTCTACGTGGGGCTTCCCTTGGTTCTGGTCCGGAGGCTGCAGCTGGTGCAGAATGTGGCGGCCTGTCTCCTTACAGAGACGAGGCGACGGGAGCATACAACACCTGTGCTCCGCGCTCTGCACTGGCTGCCTATAGCATACCGAGCCAGATTCAAGGTGTTGGGTGTTGATCTATAAAGCCCTATACAGTCTGGGCCCCTCATACCTTGGGGGCCGCCTCGCCTTCCGCGCCTCAGGGCAATTCCTGCCGTCTGCCAGGGGCGCCTTCCTGGAGGTCCCCATGTTAAACGAGGGGCCACAATGGAGAGGGCGATCTCAGTGGCCGGGCCGCAACTCTGGAACTCCCTCCTGGAGGAAGCTCACCTGGCTCCAGGTCTGATGGCTTTTCGCCGAGCCTGTAAGACCTGGCTGTTCGCCCAGGCCTTCGAAGGGGAGGGAGGATGGGGAGGGGAGGGGGAATTTTTGGGGTAGGGATAGGTTAATTATATATATGTAATGATGTTTTTATGTGTTTTATTCTTGTTTTATTTGTTGTAAGCCACCCCGGGATGCCATAGGCATGAGGGGGCGGCTAATAAATAAATAAATATTATATATATATTAACCCAAAAAAATAATAAATAATACCATGCATTCATGGTGATGCCTCTAGTCCTTCCCAGACCAATACCCATTCTCCCACACCAAGTGGATTGATGGATGGTGTTGCAGTGCTACCTATTCGCCTCTTTCCCTTTCTCCCACGTACACCACCACCACCTGTGGTGCTATAGTGTCTGCAAGTCGAGACTCTGGCTGCTGCTGCTGCTGCTGAAAGAGCCCTCTCTGGCAGACCCAGAAATAAGACACGTGCAAATCCTGCCCTTCCTGGGGTGCTACTGTTGGCAAATTGAGACCCTGACTGGCACGTCTCTGGGTGGGTGCTGCAGCTCGTGCCTGACTGCTGGAAGACACACACACACACCCCCCTCTGGCAGACTCAGAAATAAGACATGTGCAAATCCTGCCCCTCCACTGCCACCCGCTGATGCCCGCTGTTTGTGCCTGACTGCCCACCACCTGCACGCCAGCAAACCCGCTCTAAAGGATAGTATTCTTCTTGTCCTCAAAGTTATATGGAGCAACAAACAAAAATAATTTTTACAAACCTGGCAGCAGTGGCACCTCCTCTGCCCTCCTCTTCCTCGGGTAAGGAGTCCGCCTCCACCACCTCATGAGATGGTCCAGGTTGGGCCTCCATTTGTTCCTCCTCCACCTTGACCTTCCGCCTCAGTTTCATTTTCATTTTTCTACCACCACCACCACTGCTTCCTTCACCTTCCATCCTCATGCACAAACCAAACCCCCCCACACACAA
Source organism: Sphenodon punctatus (assembly GCA_003113815.1). Taxonomy (NCBI): domain Eukaryota; kingdom Metazoa; phylum Chordata; class Lepidosauria; order Sphenodontia; family Sphenodontidae; genus Sphenodon; species Sphenodon punctatus. The sequence goes on from QEPC01007921.1 coordinate 325,267, forward strand.
GCTCACAACCAATTTTTCGCACAAGTTCACTTCACACAAGCCAGACACCACGCCACCGCACATGACAACACACATGATCAAAATACCATTTTTGGTTTTTGGTCTCACAAGATCACGAGACTAAACGATATCGATAACGAAAATAAAATCATTTGAAATCGGTAGCGATAATGAAAACAACATCGTCATTATAACGATAAAAAAACATTTTGATGACAACAATAACGAAAACAAAAAACAACATGGGGCTCTGGTGCACATCCCTTGAGAATGGCAGTAAAGCATAGTAATAAGTGTTGGCCATGCTCTATTTGGCTGGTCCAGAATGGGTACTCCAAACTCTGTAGCCGGGGGGCGCACAAGGCAGCTCTCCTGCCCTGTTCCAACTCTCCCTCTCCTAGGCAGTTAATGGGCTCAGTTCTGGTGATCCAGTAGGGAAGCTGCTGCCTGCCCCACCTGCTCCTGTCCCTGACACAAGCCCCCCTGGCAAAGGGACAAGCCTAGCCACCCCAGCGCTCAGCAACCGCCTTCCTCCTGCCTGAGCCCTGTTCTTGACCAGCTGATTCCTGCACCCAGGCCGGAGCTGCTACAACCCACCACCCAGCTCCAACCACTCCTGGTTCCCCCACGGAAACCCTGACAGCTGGCAGAGATCCCTCAGTGCCCATCCCCACCCCGGAGCCAATAATGTTTATAGTTCTTTAAAAAAAAAAAAAAAAAAAGTTTGGTTTTTTTTTCATATTCCTTGATTTCCAGTGGGGAGGTTGCCACCTGACCCCCAGGGCCGGCCTTACCGCGGGGCAGCCGCCCAGGGCCCCACGCTGCTGGGGAGGGGGGGGCGGTTCAGGGGGGTGAGAGTATAGATATTTTTTAAAAATTAATTTTGTTTTTAAAAAAAAATTTAATTAATTAATTATTTTATTTTAAGTGGGGGGGACTCGGGTCAGTGCGGCGCTGCACTGCACTGGCAGGCAGAAGCGGCACTGCGGGGCTCCCCACCCCACCCCCAGAACACCCACCCAGGGCTGAGGTGAGGTCCCACCTCCTCCTTCCTCCTCGCAGCACTGTGCCTGGCCCCTCCTTCTCTCTCCCGGAAGTTGCATGAAAGAGAGAGATGCATGAAAGAGAGAGAGAGAGAAAGATGAAAGCGTGTATGACAATGTAAGCTTGAATGGGGGTGTGAGAAAGAGAGAGGTGAGAGAATGTGTGTGACTATGAATGGGTGTGTGTGAAAGAGAGATGAAAGTGTGTGTGTAAGCTTGAATGGGTGTGTGAGTGAAGAGAGAAAGGTGAACATGTGGGTGTGAGCTTGAATGGGTGTGTGTGAGAGGTGAGATCATGTGTGAGAAACCAAATGAATGAATGTGTATCAGAGAATGAATGTGTGTGTGAGAGGTGTGTAAGAGAGAGAAGGGGGGTGTGGGTGAGTGTGTGCACGCGAGGGGGAGTTGCTCCCTCTACCCCGCTCCCCCTCCCATGGCTGTCCCCCCTCACCCCGATGGCTGCCCCCACTCCCCCATGGCTCCTGGAGGGGGAAAGACGACCCAGGTCCAGCAGCAGCTGAGGTAAGGGCCACCCGGCCAATACCTCTTCCTTCTCTTTCTTCATATAACAAGAATGAACAGAGATACATCCTTGTCCCTTTCTTCAGGGACAAGTATGGGTCCCTGTGTTTTGGGTTACCAAATTATTTATTTAAAGCTTGATGTGCATGTAGACTGTTTTTTTCTGCCATCCGATGTTAACCCTGGGAACTCCTTGCTGCTGTGTTTTGCCAGTGTTTGAGGTTTATACATTATTTATTTTAAACAAATCAAATCAAATTTTATTCAGCACCGACTTTCGTCATGGCCAGACAAATACACACATACAAACGAAGTAACATACACTATAAACATATAGCACACAAATTCTAGTCCATATGCACCCATACGGACAATTCCAAGGCAATTGATGGCATTTGATAACATCTCTTAACACCATAACTAAACATACTACACAGCAGCAGTAAAATATCAATATGGTAGGTAAAAGACCCTCAGCAGTTATTAAAGCCAAGGCCTACTAAACAAATACCATCCATATATTAACATCTGACAAAATAGTATTCAAATGTACATAGGAAGCATCCTGGTCAAAAAAGACCAATGCCTTGCCAGAAGCCCATATCCCCTATTTGGTACCCAAACCAGGCATTCCAACCTGGTATTTACTGAGATTACCCCCTTTTGATAGCTGCATAAGTATTTTTGTCCTCCTTTTGTCTAGCAGGAGAAGAAATGATGCAACAGCAAATAGATCATTAGACTGTGTCAAATTCGCCAAATATACAAAGAGATCCCTATAACTAAACTTCCTACCCGCTAACACCGGAACCAACCAAGTCTCCCTCAAATGGATATAATAGGGGCATCTAGTGAGGATATGATCCCATGATTCAACTTCTGACAAGGAACAGTGACACTTACGCTCGTCATAGGGAATCTTAGCAAACCTGCCCTCCACCACTGCAGACTGCATCATCCCAAATCGAAATAGGGTATAATAGCGCCTCAGATGTTTATTGCTCAGGACATCCAAATAGAGTTCTCTCCTAAAGAGAATCTTACTAACAGCCAGCAGCGGAGCAACCTTCCATGTCCCTAGCATCGCCAGATCTTCCTGCATTGCTATATCCCTAGACCTCTGTGCAATGATACTTTTCATGTAGGGGATTGACTGTCCCTGGAAGCATTGAAGTGAAAAACCCAACTGGCTTAGCAACCCCACCAAATGCCCCAGCCATGGATATACCTGATTACCCTCATGCTTCAACTTTTCCCCCAAACACAGCAACTGTAGGGAGTCCGGAGAGGCACCCAAAATCCTAAGCCAATATCTCAAAAACACCAGCCTACAATGGTGCTTAATTGGCAGCACTCCCAACTCTGCCCGGATAACTGCACCCGGTGTGCTCATCCCTACCCCAAGGATCCCTCTAAGAAAGCAGTTTTGGACCCTCTCTAAGGCCAACCATTCCTTATTTATAACAATTTCCGCACCATATATTAACATCGGATGTACTTTGGCCTGAAAAGCCTTTACAATCATGGAAATAGGCAATCCATATGAGACATTATAAGCTTTCATCATAGCTTTTGCAGCAACTTTAGCCACCCTAACTCTAAGATTGATATGTTGCTGCCAAGTACCCTTTATTGTAAGGCAAATCCCCAAATATGAGAAAACCTTTACTGACTCAAAGGAATAGCCCTGCACTACCCAATTCCGGGAACAGAATCTTCTCCCCAATACCATGACCTTTGATTTACTAGCATTTATTTCAAGGCCGTTCACATTGGAGTACTCTATTAGCCTAGATATGGCTAATCTAAGACCTTTTTCAGTCTGAGCAAAGAGGACCAGGTCATCTGCATATTGTAGCCCATACAAGGGATACTCCTGAATCTTGGGGGGATGTATATCACTGCTTTTTAGTGCAGCCACCAAATCAGCCACATAAAGGTTAAATAAGAGGGGTGCCAGGGGACATCCCTGGCGAACACCTCTGTTTATTGGGATTGGAGCACTCCCCAAAGCCGGAGGGCGGCCCCTCACCCTGGCCACATTGTTTTCATGGATAGCCTCTATGATGACTAAAAGAGTAGAGTCTATACCATATCCCCTCAATTTACTCCACAACCTTGCTCTCGGGACAGAGTCAAAGGCCTTTGCATAATCTATGAAAGCCAAAAACAATCTTCCGGATCTAATTCTAACATACTTAGCAGTTAGATGAGTCATTATGAAGACACAATCAGTTATAGATCTTCCAGCCCTAAACCCAAACTGCTCTTGAGGTATCAATCCCTTACTTTCTGCCCACTCCTGCAGATGCTGACAAATAATAGAGGAGAAGAGCTTTCCCACTACCGGCAAGAGACTTATGGGCCTATAGCAGCTCGGATCTTGCCTACTGCCCTTCTTATAAATGGGTAGGATCCAACTCTCCCCCCAACTTCGAGGAACTGAGCCACCCTGCAAAATCATATTGAAAACCCGACACAGAATTGGCGCCCACCACTGAGGTGCTGCCTTCAAAACCTCAGCTGTAAGCCCATCAGGGCCTGGGGCCCTATTATCCTTTAGAGCCATAATCCTTCTAACTAATTCTAATGGGTGCAGCTCAATTGGGGATATAATCACCTCTGGCATATCAGATAGAGTATCCAGAGAAATCCCATCACGGGCTCTATACAGTTCCTCAAAAAACTGCTCCCAAGTGGCGTTGCTAACCCAAGAAGGGCCAGCATCCTGTGACCCCTTGATAATTCCATTCAAACGCTTCCAGAATAATTTACTATCTCCTGTGGATGCTGCTGATGTTATTTCTGCCCACTTTTTTCCATAAAAAAGGGATTTCTTATCTTTAAGGAGGTTTTTATAATCCTTTTTTTGAGCTTGAAACCGATCCCAAACCGGGTCGGATCGCGACTTGATCCATTCTTTCTTTAGGGCCAGCAATTGCTTCTTCATTACCCTACACTCTCTGTCGTACCACCCAGATTTTATCTCGAAAGGAGGCCTATAAGAAGTCATAAGGAGATTTTCAAATAGAAACTCCATTATCTCATCAAATTTGTGCCCAATACATACCAAATCCACTTCCTGCAACAGGGAATTACCTAGCTCACATAAGGTACCTGCATAACAAAGAGACTGCATCCTTTGTAGGAGCGTCACTTGATTCCACCTTTTAACAACCAGGGCCTTCCTTGTATCGTGCACTAACTTATCTGTATGTAAAAGAGCTCTATTTATCCTAATCTGCACTTCTAAGGCCCTATGATCACTTTCCACTCTTACCACAACAGAGAACCTTATTATATTTCCCCAAGTGATAGCATCTACAAAAATGTAGTCAACCGTGCTTTGACCCTGAGAATTCTCGCAGGTGAAATCCCCATCAGGATCCCCAAGATAACTGCCATTCAGTGGGGCAAGGTCTAAAGATTGAGTTAAAGCCAACATCTTTTGCCCAAATTCATTACTGATTAAGTCGCAGGATTTCCAGCTATGTGCTTGAGCAAGGGCAAAAGGTAGATCTTCAATTTCCCCTCCAATCTCCTGAGTTCTTTTACCAATCCTCGCATTCCAATCCCCCATTAACACCAAACCCGCCCCTGGAAATGCCTCCTCTACCCTACTGATCTGTTCTTCCAACATGGCCCATACATCCTCTTTATAGTACTTAGAAGAGGAGGGTGGAATATAGATGTTAGCTATAACATATTGAACCTTAGGTGAAATAACTAGCAAGCCCAATTGAAGCTCTGGTCTAGATGAAGACAGCTCGCGAAATGACCAAGCCGAAGACTCAGCCACTAAAAAGGCCAACCCTCCCGACACACGGCCTTTATTCTTCCATTTCTGACCTCCATGGAGAAGAATACGAAATTTCCCCACTCTCTCCACAAATGCTACACTTGAAACTGCCAATAACCAAGTTTCCTGGAGGGATATAAAATCAAACCGACTTACATACTCAAGCCAGTCTGAATCCCCCAACTTAGCCCCTAATCCTGCTATATTCCAAGAGATGAATTTAATATCATTCACAACTTCCGTTCTACCCTTCACCTTAGGCAATCTCCCCTCAGCCACCAATCCAAACTCATTCCCTAACAATGAAAAAGCCCCACCCTCATCATGTCATACTTGGTTTAAATCAGTTTGAATCTGCAGCGAGGCCACATCCTGCACCGCCACATTGCTTGTCGGGTTAGACAATTTATTCTCACCTACTATAATTGATTCCCCAAAACCACCCAGTTCAGATCTTTTAACATCTTCTGTAGTTGAGAAACCTACCAAATCCCCCATCTCCGCTGGAGTCAAATATCTGACTAAAGTCAGATCAGCTTGCTCCTCCTTCTGCGGTGCCCCTTCCACAGGAGCAACCAAGGCACTATACTCTATAGTTCCTGAGGTAAGATCTGCACGAAATGCATCCAATTTTTGGATTACACTATCCTGTTCTATAACAGAAAGATCATAAAAGACAGAATGAGCAGAGGTCAGTTGGACAACCCCAGTCCTATCAAATAGGAATTCTCCTAATTCACTGAGCAATAGTTTTTGATCTCCTTGGTTCTTGGCAGAGACCTCAGTCTTCTCTTGGATTCCTTGTCTGACACTCTGATTTGCATCTACCACACCCTCCTCTGGATCTAAATTTCCCAACTGACCCACCTCTGTGACCATCTTAATGTTATCCACTTGGCTGCCTATATTGGTCTGGCATACCACTGAAGCCATTACATGAGATTCTTCCCTTACCTGCTGCCTTATTTCCACTGGGATAGAAACCTCCTGCGTATCCATACTCTCAACCTCAGTGGAAATAACCTGATTACTCGCCAATCCAGTGACAGTCCCACAACCCTCCCTCTGACGACGAACACCCAGGATCTCATTATTTGGGGAAGTCAGGTGCGCACGGAGTGCCAAATCAGTGGGGGGATCACCCCCCCTAATTAGAGTATAAACTCTATCAATAGAAACCCCTTTACGCAGCAGACTTTTCCTGGCTTTAAAGATTTTAATCGGAAGCGCCATGGATTTAAAAAGCACCCTATAGCATGTAAATGTGCTTAAACTTCTCAACCGAGTAACCCCAACTACCTCCCCTGGGCTAACCTTGATTCTCAACAGCAAAGAAAGATTTCGGACAGTATCAGCTACCTCATCCCATCGTGGTATCAGCCCATTGCCCAAAGGCCGGGCTTTAACCCATACTATTTATTTTAAGCTTGATGTGCATGTAGACTGTGTTTTCTTCCATCCGAAGTTAACCCTGGGAACTCCTTGCTGCTGTGTTTTGGGTTTATAAATTATTTATTTTAAGCTTGATGTGCATGTAGACTGCGTTTTCTTCCATCCAATGTTAACCCTGGGAACTCCTTGCTGCTGGGTTATGCCATACCACTGGCCTACCGTCCCCCTGGCTCCGCCCCTAGGCCCGCCAGCCCAGCCTTACTGCCCCAGTGCCCCTCCAACATCAGAACCCACCAGCTGCCCCTAGGAAAGCATGTGGAGCTGAGGGGGCCCCGCATTTTGTGTTCGCCCAGGGCCCCACCATTTCTAAGGCCAGCCCTGCCTGACCCACCCACTCCTCACAAGGACAGAGGAAACCTAAGGGGTCAGGGGAGAAGTAAGGGGTATGGGCAAGTGTCTAGCAAGGGGTGGCTCCGACCTGCTGCTAGCAGAGCCCGGGACAGGACAGCAGCGGGGCCATGGGACAAGGGACTTGGATTCAGCCTGACTGGTGGCCATGCAGCAAATAAGCCCAAAAGGCAGTGGCTGGCAGGTCCTTCCCAAAACTGGGTCCTAGCCTTCAGTTTAGCTGACCAATGGGGGAGCCTGCGTGGTTCCAGCCTGCTTTGCTTGTCTTAGACAAATAGGGGTGGGAGCCCCTGGGACAGGGAGAACATGCAAAAACTGATTACTTTTGCTTTTCAATGTTTACTTTCACTTTGAATTGTCACTGTATGTGACTTGCTCAATAAACACAGCATTCTGTGCATAGGAAAAGGTTATTTCCAGCCACAAAGCACTGGTAGATGTGACGTTCCATAGGGTGGGTAGGGTTAGCTTATCTCCCGGAGTGATATCCCAGAAGAAAAAAATTGCTGTGGGGGCTTCTTCTTCCCATGGTTTGTCACAGCTGCACATGATGACAGAGGGCAGGATATGGGTAAAGGGGGGTGGAGGGTGTCAGTGTGCAGCAGGGGAAGACTGTCTGCCCATCTATTAGGTTTCATGGGCTAAACCTGTGATGTCAGCTGCATGGCAACACAATGGCGACACTCAGGGGCTGTCTGTTTATTAGGCTCAACATGCTAAACCTGTGAGTATTAGCAGCACTGACTGACAGGGCACAGGACCCCTACACTGGATGGGTGAAGAAATGAAGTTAGGATGTAGTCAGAGAACGAATTAGAGATACTGCCTCGAACTGATGCTCAAAGGCCGAAATGGGACACTTAACAGACACACCTGTGAGAGGGCCTCAGCTGGATGTAAGGGCTGAGGAACTCTGAGAAAAGGGGTTAGTTGCTTGTGGGGGGCAACTTGGAGCAGAGCTCCAGGGAAAAGCTCTAGAGAACGGTTTGAGGCAGCAGGTAGCAAGGCTGCCTGACCATGGGGCCAGAAGGATTAACTCAAACCTAGCCCTTGCATTTTCAGAAGACTGTTGCACTGGACATCGCCACACCAGGAGATAGCATCGCTGGATGCAGGCCAACCGGGATCCCTTCTGTATATCTCCTGGGAGACTGACTGTCTGAGGAGCCACGATAGATGGGAGTGAGACAAGGCACTGAAGACAGGTAAGGGCGTGGCAGCCACCCGGAGTTAATTCCCCTCTTCAGTCAGAACACTTCTCCAGGAAGAGAACAAGGGAGACTGTCACTGACTCCAGCAGTCTATCATTTTGTTTGTTAACACTCAAAGTATCCAGTAAAGGTAGAAAATCATTACATCAGGAAACACCCATTTACAGTTTTGATCCCTGAGGAATTTCCAGTAGCATTAACACTTCATAACCGATGAGGGACCTAATTCAATTCCACATTTTCAGCGGAAGAATTACTGCCAATTAAGGATCTCTAAGTCTTTTTGTTGCTGTAGTTGTTTTTCCTTAGGTTCTTCACTGGAGTTGTGATGCAGTGAAGACGCCATGCTGTTTTACAGAATATCCAAAGATAAAATTCTGTTTCAGACTAAAAAACTCTACAGCCAGCAAGAAAATGATCATATTTCATGTAACTATATAATTATACAGATTCACACATGTGGGTATAATAGGAAGGTCTTTCAGGGGGGAAAAGAGCAAGAAATTGTACTGATGAAGAAAGTCAAGTGATCTCCATCCAGAGATGCATATTTAAGACGTTTAAATATATAGGTTCAGGCTACTTTTGTATTTAAAAATTCAAGTTCTCTACTGCTGTTATTTCACTGATGTAAACAAAATAATGCAGAAGAGACTGTAGATGGCATTTGGCATCATTTGGAGTGAGGGATGTGAAGGTAACATCTTGAATTTGATATTTTAAATCAAAAATGTCAACAGCAGCTAACTCAATATTTTGGGAAAGAATGCTTACTTGAAACTTTAGGCGCTTCAAGTAGGTTTACTTGAAACATACAATTTCTGTTGTATGATCCCAATGACCAACACATTTAAATATCATGTTTACTTCTTTGCAGACAATACCTTAAATGTTGCCGTGTCATTTTTAAGTGCAATTGTAATTTCAATTTTATTTGTAATATGAATTTGCTTGCCATACACCTATCTCTGATAGGTGTTGAGCATCCTTAAGCTTCTGTTAAAATCAAAGGAAGCCACAGCATTCAACACCTAACTCTGTATGTCTGCTAAAGAAAAACAAAAAGACCAAAAGATGAGAATCTGACTTCAAGGCCACCAAAGATAAATGCAGTTCAAGTCAGGATAAATTTGGTATATTATTTACAAAAGTTCAACTAGCCCAATTCTAATAGAAACACACACACACACACACACACACCACTAGTAACTAAAAACATGGTAGAAATGCAATAAATTCTGATCATATTTTCTTGAATAAGCAAATCAGTCAAAAACAAGAACTGTAGTGGGGGAAAACTTAAAACCTCAAACAGAAAATACATTTTCTATTTTCAGAGGAAGGAAGAACTTCCTTCTCTAGACAGGAAGGAGAACTCTCCCCCCCCCCCCTCCCAGTGGGTCAGAGGAATCCAACCACACACACCCAAGGAAGGGAAGGGTGGTGCTGGTTGGTGACTCCCTACTGAGAGAGACAGAGGCAGCTGTGTGCCAACCATGTCTGCATCCTGCGATGTGTACTGTCTCCCTGGTGCTTGGATCCAGGACATGACAGAAAGGTTGCCCAGACTCAATAAACCTGATCATTTTCCCCTTCCCACTCATCCATCTGCGAACAAATGATATTGCCAGGCACAGCCTTGAGTGTATCACATGCGACTATGAGGCTCTGGGAAGGAAGGTGAAAGACCTTGGGGCACAGGTGGTGGTCTCAATCCTTCCTGTTGAAGGTAGAGGCCTAAGAAGAGAAAGAAAACTGGGAGTGAACAACTAGCTATGCAGATAGTGTTGAGAGAGACTCGGTTTCTTGGGCCACAGTCTATGCTTCCGTAATGAAAGACTTCTAGCAGAAGATGTGTTGCATCACATGAAGACTGGGAACAAACGTGCTTGCAGGAGCCTAGCGAATCTGGACAAGAGGACTTTAAACTAGATCCTGTGAGGGATAGAGACAAAAACACTAAAGATAGGGACTTGTGCGATATATTGGGAACTGGAAGAGCTATGGGAGTGCCTAGTAAGCCCCAGGAAAAAACAGCAGGCGAGCCATTAGGGCATAATAGCCATGGTCTTTGATGTCTCTACACTAATACATAGAGTATGGGAAATAAACAGGATGAACTTGAAATCATAATACGAGAAGATAAACATGATTGAATAGGGATTCCTGAGACCTGGTGTGGTGACTCCCATGATTGGAATGTAGTAATTGAAGGATATAACTTGTTCAAAAAGAAGAGATGCAACAGAAAGGGAGGGGGAGTAGCATTATATGTCAGAAATGTATGTACCTGCACAGAAATCCATGAAAGTGAGCATGGCAGTTCTGTTGAGAACATATGGGTAAAAATAAAAGGAGAAATAAATAAAAACAATTTCATGGTTGGAGTCTATTATAGACCACCAAACCAAGCAGAAGAGGATGGTGCTTTCCTAAAACAGATTGCAGAACTTGCAAGGAGGCAAGTAGTAGTAGTAGTAGTAGTAATGGGGAACTATCCCAATATCTGTTGGAAGACAAACTCCACTAAATAGACTATTTTGCTGACAACTTCCTCCTTCAGAAGGGGGAGGAAGGTACAAGGGGGTCAGCTATCTCAGACTTGATCCTACACCAACAGGAAAGACAGTCAATTTTATTTATTTATATTTATTTAATAGATTTATACCCCGCCCCTCCTGCTAAAGCAGTCCGGGGCGGCTTCCAACAATTAAAACACAATAAAAACAATTTAAAACATCCAATACAATAATATAAAAATATTAAAACAGGGCTAAATATAATAAATACATAATAAATAATAGGTAAGATGGGGGAGCTAAAAACCCCTCACCCTACCCTCCCACCCTCCCCAAAGGCCTGGGCGAACAGCCAGGTTTTACAACTTCGCCGGAATGTCAACAGGCTGGGGGCCAGGCGAGCTTCCTCCGGAAGGGAGTTCCAAAGGCGCGGCCCGGCCACCGAGAATGCCCTCTCCATTGTGGCCCCCCGCTTAACACGGGGGACCTCCAAGAAGGCACCCCCGGCAGACCGCAGGAGCCGCTCTGGGGCGCGGAGGGCGAGGCGGTCCCTGAGGTATGAGGGGCCCAGACCGTGTAGGGCTTTATAGATCATCACCAAAACCTTGAACCTGGCTCGGTACACTATCGGCAACCAGTGCAGAGCTCGGAGCACAGGTGTAATATGCTCCCGACGGCCCGTCCCCATAAGGAGACGAGCCGCCACATTCTGCACTAGATGCAGCCTCCAAACCAAGAACAAGGGAAGCCCCAAGTAGAGCGCGTTACAGTAGTCGAGCCTCGAGGTGACGAAGGCATGGATGAGGGAGGCCAGGTCCGGGCCGGAGACATGAGGTGAAAGTAGTGGAAACTTTGGGGGGGAGGTGACCATGTAATTTTTTAATTCATGATCCTAAGGAAAGGAAAAGGTGAGCATAATCAAACATGTACCTTGGAAAGCTGATGTTAATAAACTCAGAAAAATGCTAGGTACAATCCCATAGCTAGATAATCAAAAGGAGAAAGGAGTCCAAGATGGGTGGGAGTTTCTGAAAAAAATTACACACTGAAGGCACAAACAATTCCAATGAGAGAGAAAAATGGAAGACATAAAGAAACCAATGTGGCTGTACAAGGAGCTTTTTGATGAGCTGAGAATTTAAAAGGACATGTTTAAGGAAGGAGGGACAAGTCACCAAGGACGTGTACAGATGAGTAGCACAAACTTGTAGAGACAGTGTCAGGAAGGCTAAAGTTCAGAATAAGCCGAGACAAGTGAGGGACACAAGAACAAAATGGGTTCTTTCAGGTATGTTTGAAGAAAGAGGAAGAATAAGGAAATAGTAGGTCCACTGCTCAGTGAAGATGGTGAATTACTAACAACAGGTGATAGCGGGAAGGCTAACTGATCAACTATTTTCCAACCTAGCAAAAGTAGCACAAATTATTTATTTTTTATTTATTTATTTATTTATTTATAAAACTTCTACCCCGCCCCTCCTGCACGCAGCTCGGGGCGGCTTCCAACAATCTTTTAAAACACTATAACAGCAATTTAAAACAACCATAAATATTATAAAATAACAACAAAGACACTAAAAACCAAAAATAGGTGGGGGAATTAACCCACCCCTACTCACCCTCCCTCCCAAAGGCCTGGGCGAACAGCCAGGTCTTACAATTTCGCCGGAATATTAATAGGCTAGGGGCCAGGCGAGCCTCCTCCGGAAGGGAGTTCCACAGCCGCGGTCCCACTACCGAGAATGCCCTCTCCATCGTGGCCCCCCGCTTAACACGGGGGACCTCCAGGAAGGCACCCCCGGCAGACCGCAGGAGCCGCTCTGGGGCACGGAGGGCGAGGCGGTCCCTAAGGTATGAGGGGCCGAGACCGTGTAGGGCTTTGTAAACCATCACCAACACCTTGAACTTGGCTTGGCACGCTATCGGCAGTCAGTGCAGAGCTCGGAGCACCGGTGTAATATGCTCCCGGCAACCCGTCCCCGTAAGAAGACGAGCCGCCGCATTCTGCACCAGCTGCAGCCTCCGAACCAAGAACAAGGGAAGCCCCACGTAGAGCGCGTTACAGTAGTCGAGCCTCGAGGTGACGAAGGCATGGATGAGGGAGGCCAGGTCCGGGCCGGAGACATACGGACGCAGCCTACGCACTAGATATAGCTGGCGGAAAGCAGCCTTAGCGACTGCCTCCAC
>QEPC01007921.1:338538-353716 GCA_003113815.1 Sphenodon punctatus
GAACCCAGATTGAAAAGGGTCTAGGAAGCCGATACTATCCAGATGCACCTGGAGCTGGAGCGCCACTGCCCGCTCAATAACCTTCCCTAAAAAGGGAAGGTTAGAGACAGGGCGGTAGCTGGCAAGCGCATCCACGTCCAAAGATGGTTTTTTCAACAGGGGGCACACCACAGCCTCTTAAAGGCAGGGCGGCAACCTCCCCTGTCGAAAGGACGCGTTCACTACCCTTGCCAGCACCATCCCCAACGTCTCCCTGGAAGCTTTTACCAACCAGGACGGGCACGGATCAAGTTCACAACACGTGGCCCTCACAGACCCCAGGACATCCACCGCAACGGCCGGCGTCACTTCCTGAAACTCTCCCCACGAAGCTGAACCAGCACTCTTCCCCTACTGTCATCAATCCAGCGTCGGTCTGAATCCGAGCGATCTTGTCTGCGAAGTAGTTGACAAACTCCTCACAGCGGGTCTGGGACACGTCCCCCTCAAGGTGGAGGGAGGCCGGACTAACCAGCCCCCGCACCACCCGAAACAGCTCCGCCGGGCGTGACTTCGCATACGCTATGAGGACGGCAAGGAACTCCTTCCTCGCTGTCCTCACAGCCTCAACAAAGGACCACAAATGGGCCCTATGGAGAAGATGGTCGGAGTCAGATTGAGTCCGACGCCAGCGTCGCTCTAGCCTCCTGCCTACATGCTTCATACACCCTTCATTATGAGGGAAAAGGATTGCAGCTCAGGATAAAGAGATGGTCAGAGAATACCTAGTTACTTTAAACAAATTCAAGTCTTCAAGACCGGATGAATTACATCCAAGGGTACTGAAGGAACTTGCTGACATACTCTCAGAACCTCTGTATATCATCTTTGAGAACTCTTGGAGAACAGGGGAGATTCTGGAAGACTGGAAACGGGTAAACATTGTCCCCATCTTTAAAAAAGCAGGGGAAAGATGATCCAGGAAACTATAGACCCGTCAGCCTGACATCAACACCTGAAAACCTCCTCAAACAGATTATAAAGGGTGCTTATGGCAGAGAGGCCGCCCAGAACTACAGGTGGTCACTGGACGGTGTCAAGGAATTAGCTCAGCTTCTCTAGCCACGCACGCTCTTCTCTTGATTTCTCACGGTACAGGTTTACAGCTTACCGCAAGGCTGATAGTGCCCGTGGTAAGTACCTGTCAGTTCTACTACAAGCAGCACCCTTAAGGGAGGTGCAAGCTTCAGTCTTCCCTATAAGCCAGCCTGCACTACCAGTAGTGCTTAGGAGGTATGTCAGCCACCTGCTGTCTGAGCTCCTATGACCAGTCACATATGCTCTGCTGGGCTACGCCAGAGTTGCTCCTCTGGCCTTGTGGTTGGAAAATTCCCACCTGGAGCTCCCACGGTGTCTGAATTCTCCTGGTCCAGATTGATGCCTCCTACAGCCTGCTTATGGTCAGGCCAACACCCTGTTAGACCTGGACGCCAAGAGATCACCTTCCTTGGCTGGGCAACACAAAGAGCCCTCCCCAGAAATCTCTCTGTATTGGCCTCCTGGCCACTCTCAACTTCCCCTTCTAGCTGCCTCTCCAGATTTCGTTTCTTCTCCCTAGGTAGCTGGGCTGACTAGAGTGGAAGTTAGGGGGCACTGAGGGGAGGTTAAGGAGTGGGCTAGTCACACAGTGATTGCCTCAGAAATGCAGGAAAAACCAACCCAAAGTAAAACGGTACCCTTGGCAACGTGGTAAGTAGTAAACAAACAGTATGCGATAAATGGAAAGCGGAATGTTGGTAAATCAGGACAGTATCTCACAGTATTACAAGAATTGAGAAATTGAATCAGTATCAGGAAACAGTCAGAAAATCGATCCTAGTTCCCAATGGGGCAAACTTTCTTGTGAGCAGCAATTTAGCTGCTCGTTTCAGTCCTAATTGTAGTGTATGGCATTAGACAATGAGAATAAAAAGGTATACCTCGGTGTCCTTAATGACTCCAAAATATTAAATAAATGAAGAAACTCAACTCAAAGTTAGGTAACCTTTTTCCTCCCACCTAGAATAATACATGCCTCTATTGTACCAGTGATAAAGCTGGCTCCTGAATTGTTACTAGATCTAAACAAAAGGAAAGCTTTTACCATCCCTGTAAGGACTACACGTCAGTACTTTTATCAATAAAATAGTGACAAAGGCTACAGACACAGTTTCTCCAAGGGAAACCTCTGGATGACCAAACAACTTTAACATAATGACCTGGCAGCACAGGAATTAACTAGCAAATAATACAGTAGCATGTCATTGGTTGAAATATATATAGCATTTCAAAAATGTTTAACATAAAAGCCCACATAAAAATGCATCACATTTCAGCCTCTCATAAAAGGAGGCATGACAGAAAACTCAGGCATCATACGTCCTCCCTGACCCCAACGTGTTTACATCTGTGAACTACAACATAGCCAGCCCAGTCAACAACAATTTGGAGCACAAAAGAGAGTGCATGTCAACAACAAAAACAAGGTGCCACTGTGGGGAAAACTAAATAAAGTAAATGTGGGTATGAGAAATCCACCCTACAGTTCAGGAATCCCGTCCATTAAAAGATGGCCATCACAGTATCAGCACCACACTTCACAGAATCTCATTCAGTGTCTCAGTTACCTCCATCACAACAATGAACACTAGGGGTGGGACCTTTGGCAAAATCTCAGTTCCTATCGGTATAGGATCTCTGTCTACCAGTTCTCTGTATCAGATTTTTAACATTGCAGTTTTCCTCGCTGACTTCAATGTGGAAAACCGCAATGTTAAAAATCCGATAAAAAACAATGCAAAAGATCCAATACCGCCAATACCAAGAAAAGAACAGAGATATCAGATTAATCTGATAGAGCCATTATCAGGTACTTTTGGTTCTCGGCAATACCGGAAGTCCCATCCATGATGAACACACAAATGCAAAACTGGTTCACAAAAAGCCTGCTGCCGACTGCTATAGCAAGAAGTTTGTCCACAAAGATGGTGGACTGCATTCTAGCATTCTCCCAATGCAGCACGGGACAGAACTGTTCAACCAGCTCCAGCAACTGTGAAATGTGAAATTCCAGCATGTGAAAGTACTACTTCTAATTAGGGTGATTCCACAAGATTCTCCTTCAATCATGGCTCTTTCCAGTGATCCAGAGGGCTCTCAGTGCAGCAGACAGGTTGACTACGGTATGAAAGTCATGAAGCCTCCCTTCCTCCCTAAGCTTCTGTATCAGTTCAAGGCTCTTCATCCATTATTATTATTAAGTATTTATATAGCATCAGCGATGTACCTGGTGCTTTACAATCATCAATTAAAGTCAGGTCCTACCTACCATTCGGGAATGCCAGCAAAGCATTCTATGGCCTCCTGCTCCATAGCCTGCTGGATCTGCCCCAGCTGACTCCAGTATTCCACCTCATTAGACAACAAGAGTATAAGGGAAACTCTTCCTTCTTGTCATACACAAACATCCTAACTGTGTTCCAGAAGGGCCATGATTACTTTCTGGATGAAAATCATAACTTCGGAAACAGTGAACACAATGCTAAGATCCATGATGTTGGGTGCTAGAGATCAATCATCTAAAGTATATTCACTAGTATAACTCTCATAGCAAAGACATGGATTTGTAGGTCTGATAGATTATAGTAATTTTTTTAACGTGTAAGGAACAAAACATTCATCTGGACTGAACAGAGCGGGTTGGAGAGGCAACACAAGCTCCTGCGTCTACTTTAAAATGAAATTGGACATATCACATGGTACAAAATGATATGTAGGCCTAAGTCACTTTTCTCAGAGGTTGAGACAGGATGCCTGATTGAAGAAAAAGCTGTTAGAAATAAGGCTGGAAATCGAGATCACAACTATTGTGCTGCAGTTAAACTAAAATTTCCAGGAAAGCCTCCTTGAAGTAGACACAGGCTATTGTATTTTCACATCATGCATGACTTTGCTTTAGATCAGACTCTGGAGATTTGTCACAAATCACAAACAGCCACCCACGGTTTAAGCCCTTACCCAGAGATGGGGGAACCTCTTCCCTCCCAGAGGCCACTTTGAAAATTAGTACAAGCATCGAGGGCCATGTAGAATTTGTGAGCAAGGGTGCTTAAGGGGTGCGCTCAGGAAGGGGAGGGTCCAGTTCCTGGATCTGTCCCCTATCCTTGTGTGCATGTCCTCATCTCTGAGCTGTCTTCTAGTGCTTGTGAGCTGATCCAGGGGCCAGATCCAGGGGCCAGATCCAGGAACTAGACAGGGGTCAAGTAAAAGCTAGCCATGGGCTGGAGTTGGCCCCAGGGCCAGACATTCTCCACCCCTGCCCTAAACAGATGGAAACCAATAAACCATGTTAGTCCAGTCCCGCCCCCCTTAAAGCATTATTGTAGGTTGAAATTTCAACATTTGCAACAAGTTTTCCTTTGGTGGGACAGACACAAGTCTGAAAGACAAGGTTAAAAAGCACCAAAAATGACAGTTCAGTTTTATCAGTCTCCTCCTACAGAAGTTTTAAACCCAGGATTGGTCCAGGAAAACCGAAAGAAAAAAAATCTATCCTATTTAAGTTGTTTCTCATTATTAAGCGCACAAAGGTAGTATTACTTGAAGATTCAGAAAAATATTTCAATATTTTTTAATGCTCCGGAACTATCTATAGGTATCAGGGGTGGGAACCTTCTACCTCCCAGGAGCCACTTTGAAAATTAGTACAAGCTCCAAGAAGTGATTAGAAGTTGGGGGCAGGGGTGAAGAGGAGCTCAGGAAGAGGCGGTTCCAGATCATGGATCTGTTCCCTATACGTCTGTTCATGCCCTCTTCTCAGTCCCTTACCTTGAGCTCAGACTGTTAGTGCTTGGGGGTAGGAAGTGGCTCTAGGGGTCAGATCCAGGCACTAGAAAGAAGCCAAATCAAATCTAGCAGGGTATTTGGTCCCCAACCTGAGTTTCCCCACACCTGATCTAAGGCATTCAATCTGCCACTTTAGTTATTGTACCATGTGCATGAAACTAAAGTATATTTAACAACTTAAGAATTTTGATACATAATTGTGTATAAGACAAAAGTCTTTTTTCAAAGAGTATTTAATCCAGCACCTAAGCTTGTGTACATTGACACTGAAACGTTAACAGGAAATGTAAAAGTTCCAAGTTCTTCCAGCAATATGAACTGCACGAGTGCACATTAAAATAATTTACTATTTCTGGTTCTCTTTTTAAATGTATAAATTCTGTTACAAGGGAACACCACTACTGTTACTATGAGGAACTATTGGTCATTACATCAAGCAAGAGAATTAGGATCCTTGAGAACTGGTTTGGTTTTCATAAATATGATTTGCATTATAAATAAGTATTTACGATACATAAATATGGGTGAAGTGAAGCAACTTTGTGAGCTGCCCCGCAGGGTATAAATTTTTTGAAATAAATAAATAAGTAAACATCAAGAATTGTAAGTATCCTGTAGAAGAAAAGTGATTCGACAGTACAGGATTTAACGATGCTTTCCTCTTTAGTTCCAATACATTTTACAACTACAAGTCAAACTGATTTTCTTTGTCATGGTTCCAGCAGTTACCCTTAAAAATAACTATTACTTTAGACTAAATAGTATTTTATAATACTTCATTTATAATTATCAAGTTCTTATTCCTAGTAACACTGAGTGGTCTTTTATTGTTACTGTTAATTTTTTCTTCAATACAAATCAGTTTTTTAGCCTTGCTTCTTATGGGAAAAAGGAGCCTTATGCAATCACCCTGTGTGCATGCATGTATAGGTCCTCCCTTAACACTGGATGCCACAGGTGAATTTCCAATAAATCTGGTACACAGGCAGAAGGTTAAAAGGCAACTGGGAACTCAGCAACCATTATGTATAAGAAAAAACAAGTATACCAGGAGGGGAGATATGGTTCTTTTAGCAGCAAATAAGTCCCTCTGACTTAAAGTAGGTATTGTACCCCATCCATAAACCCCTGTCTGGAAGCCATGCTTCACTAGTTTGGATGCTTACTCTACAGAACTACTTGTTTAAGTAAAATACAGCTAAATCATGTATGCAACATACACTTATGTTACAAGAACTCTTATCTGTTAAGAAAAATGAGCTTAAGGTAATTGACATTTATAGGCTCGTTATCTGCAGGGTCACATTTGTTCAGTGTTACAGAGTACTATGTGCTATTTTCTACTTATCCGTAGAAGGCATATACTAAAAATGTCTCCCAATAGCACTCACTTATTTTCTCCATTTACATTGTATTATTAGAGCGCAGAAGTGCTCTAATAGTTAAGGTGTGTTGCATGCTACATTATAAAGCCCCAACATTCTATTTGTTCTAAAACTGGCACGATTAAAGTCAGTATAGTGAAACTTGCAGTGGAGGATCACTGGGGTAGGCGGTTCATGCTGTGTAAATGTCAGCTGAATCCCTTGAATAACACCAGATATATCTCAGTGTTAAACGTAATCTTTTAACTGCTTTTTCATCCAGTCCGACAGTCTCAATATGGGCAGGGTAGAGAGGTTTAGTGTTGTTGGGGGGAGGAATTACCCTTTTAGAAAATTCAAGGGAGCTGCCAAGAGATGCCTTTGGATTTATTTTTTTAAAATCCAATGAGTAATTTTAAACTCATATTTGGCTCATGGCCACAGGTTCCCCGCTCCTAATGTAAAGCTGTCTGTGGTTCCCCTCTTGCTGTTACTATGGTCAGTCATTTTAAAATTATTTTTAAAATGATTTTATTGAAACTTAAGTGCGCAGTACAAAGTGTAAATACACTAATCATGAGTGCGGACCTCGTACAGATCAGAATGGGCTCATCACCCTGGGGACCACACTCCTTCCAGAACATTCAAACTTTATCCTCCGTACAGTTATCTATTTTCACATTCAATGAAACCTCAACACGAACTAACTCAACCACGTGGCTAGACCCCCATCTCACCAATCCATTATATAGCTTGATCTGAATTCAGATCTGTCTTTAAAAAAATTTCATTTGGGTGAAAGTCTATAGTTTTTTCTATCAGAATGTCCCAGCATGGTGTCCAGATCAAGTAAAATTCTTCAAGCATGCTCAGTAATTTAGCTCTGCTTGATAATGAGTTCCTGCTGACATAGTTGAGGTTAACTGGGCCCGCATGTTTGTCTTTGAAGGGGAAGATTATTTTAGTAATTATTTCAGAGTAGGCAGCACAGCGCTCTGTTGTGCTAGTGTCTGCTGGGGAGGAGGGGTCATCTCTTCTCCCCCATGACCATGTAGTGCTCACATCCACTTGTTAAGCTAATAGAGACATGCTTGAGAGGTGTGGGGAGAGTTTTTCTGGGTTCTGCAGGAAGAAGAAGCCGATAGGAGTGTAGCAAGGGGCATGGGTGTCCTGAGGGATTGCGAGGCTCTGTGTATAACTACAGGTTGGTGCCCCCAGATACCTTGCTGGGTTCCTCCTAGAATCAGCACCAGTGCAAATCAGTGGACCCAGATAGCCTGATTTGTTCATTTTGCTTAAATTTATATCCTGTCCATTCCACAAAAATTAGCTTAGGGTGGGTTGCAGTAAAATAAAAACAGATGCATGCATAAGACATTAAAAGGAAAAAAGAGATACAACTAAAATATCACAGACCTAACCCATCCATTGCCCACTAAATGCCTGCCCAAACAAAAACGCTTTCCACTGCTTGATATTTGAAGGAATTAACAACCTTCTAAACTGAAGGGAGCAGGTCTTCCTCCTTAGCCTCCTGTAAGCCCTGATCCCATAGTGGTTACAGTACTTACCATTCTACTGAGGCAGCAGGAGAAATTTTCTCTATTGCATTTTATTTAACAAAGAAACTTGAATTAGTCAAAATAACCTCCCGTTTACACGAGTTAAGGCTCTTGCAAATTCAATCATGCACTAAAAAGCATAGAAATGGCAAGTTAACGCTCCCGCCTTAACTTCCATGCCGTGTTAGCAGTAAAGAGATTGTACAGTCTCACATACTGTGCTCACTTACAACATCGGCTCCATGCACCCACACTTTGCCTTTTAGCCCCAATCCTCTTCCTCTGCAAGTTGGGGGCAACACTGAAGCTGGGGACAGGACGACATGAGCTGGCCCCTCACACCCTCCTTTCCTCTTTGGGAGAGAATTTGGGAGTCCTGGGTCCCACCCACTTCCCCCTCTAATGTGCTTGGTCCCAACCCTTTAACAGAGAACTCAGGACTCCTGGCTTCCAGCCTCTCCACCCCACCCTAATCCAATAGGCTGCACTCCCTTCACAGGCAGCTCAATAGTCCCGGTTCCCAGCCTGTTCTCCTCTCCCCTGCTCTCAACCTTGAACCAGACAACCCAAGAGTCCTGGGTCCAAGTCACTCCTCTAATCCCCACTCCCCTCACAGAGAACTCAAAAGTCCTGGGAAATACACGGTTTATCAGTATGTGTCATATGGAACAGAAGTAAGGGGTGTGTGGAATGACAAAAGAAGAAAAACAAGAGAGGAAGTGGAACAGCAGGGAGGAAGGCTATTGGGAGTCAAAAGGATAGGGAGTCAGCTATGGTAAGTGGGTAAAATGATAGGACTGCTCCCCCTGGTATTCTGTCAGTCTTCTGAATCAGTTATTTCACTCAGAACCCTGTTATTGTAACTATTTCTAATTCCTGCTGTCATTCCACCCAATTACTTGACCCTGCACACTGTATTTTTCCCTTGTCATTGCAACCATACCACTTAGTGCATCTGGTGCCTTCCTCATCATTTCACACCCTCTTGCCTTTCCCATGTACTCTCAAACATGCAGCTGTGTTGTATTATTTCACAGTCACTTAATTGGATGTTGGAATGACAATAGTATTTATTTAGAAATTGGCATTGCTGTTGCCTCCATTCCTTCCAATGGTCATTCCATTTTATTAATTTCAATGCATACCCAACTTAAAGTTTAAATTAAACATTTGTATAGAACTGTACCCAGCTTCACTGTGCTCTGGGAGTGGAGACTAGTGGGTAAGAGGGACGGTTGTGAGCCATTTGTCATCTGTCCCATTCTCCCCAACTGAAATGAAAGGACAGAGGGAAAGGAATGGGCGAGGGGCCAGCTCACACCCTCCTGTCCCCAGCTTCAGTGTTGCCCCCACCTTCAGAGGAAGAGGATTGGGGCTGAAAGACAAAGGCAAAGTGTGGGTGCATGGAACCTAAGTTGTAAGTGAGCACAGTATGCGAGACTGTACAATGTCTCTTCTGCCAACATGACACAGAAGTTAAGGCAGGAGCCTTAACTTGCAGTTTCCATGTTTTTTAGTGCATGATTGAATTTGCAAGAGCCTTAACTGGTCTTGTAAACCAGATGTTTTTTAACTTTGGAATAAAGCACTAAGGAAGGAGAATTTCATCCTACAGTATAATAAAGGCAATTTTTAAAAAAAGAGTTTGAGAAGAAATATTTCAGCATAGACACACCTGCCTTCCCTACAATATCTAGGCAGCACACAGGGTATAACAGGTCTCTCTCTCCATTACTTTTCAACTCCCTCCTCAAGACTGGAGAAGATTAAAAATCCTATAACATCCATTTTCATACTCCATTCCTATCTAAAAGACTTCTTCTCCCTAATGAACAGCAATCCACTTCCTATGCACTTATGGCTGAGAAAAGAGCAGAGCACCAAGTTACCGAGAATGCACTCAGTGGTTTGTCAATTTGAGTTGGCAAACAGAGGAGTATTTTCACGCCTTACAAACATGTAGGCTACACTATTCACAGAAAAATAATCCAGAAAGATTGTGGTTGCTGTTTTGGTCCCGAGTGACAAAGGCAGAGACAAAGTAGTTCCAATTATATATTTTATTGGACCAATTATTGTTGGAGGAAATGTGCAAGCCTTCAGACTTCACAGGGTTACCCTCCAACCAAGGCTGGAAGAACTGAATAATTTGCTCAAACCACCCCACCACCAAAGTCAAAGGACCGAGCGTTAATATTCGTGTCCTCAAATCCAGGCAGTAGGATGATTTTAGAAGTATGTCCAATTACTGGATAAGGGCCGCATTCCAGGGTTTCTAGCATAAACATCACAAGGATGCAAAACGCTAGTCTGCGAAAACCTCTGCATTAGCCCCGGCTTGCAGGACAAGGGTAGCCCACCCAGCCGAAGCAAAAGAAAGAGGGGCAAATGATTGCTATATAATAGGGGTTTTACTGAGAAATCCAAGATAGAGGGAAGAAGGTCATAGGAGACCACCACATAGTCAGAAACACTGATCCCTTGGTGACCAATAAAGGTGAACGAGCCTGGTTGATCGCTAGAAACAGAGCCATTCAGCCATTCAGCACCTGTAAATTAAGGCTCGACAATAATTTGGTCAATTGAACCCCGTTCTCATTAATGTGCGTGTCCATAGACACCTTGTGCGTGTCCACCTTCCAACAACGTAAGGAGGACTGCGATAGGGTTTGAGACGCTCATCGTTGGCCCCCATCCGGGCGTTAAAATCGCCCGCCATAATAAAGGTCGCCCTAGGGTATTCAAAAAGGAGATTCCCTGTATGTTCTTCTAATTGGGCACATGCTGTCATGCTAAATGAACCAGCGTTGGCAGGGGGGGGATATAGACCAAGATGATTATAAACACAAGATCCTGCAAATTAAAGGCTACTCCGACAGCAATAGGGGGGAGCTCTAGTGTCTCTATTATCACACTGAGCTCCTCAGCTATAACACAAGTCACTCCCCCTCAAAGGCGGACCCTAGCTTTAATTGCACGGGCAGGAAGATGATAAGCGAGGAAGCCTCCTAGCACCGGGGGTTCCCTCATCCAAGTTTCCTGCAAAAGGATTATATGAAATTTAGTCAGGGAAGATATGAAAGAATTATCCCGGCAGTTCATCTGGCTCAACTGAATTGTAAATCCAGGCCCTGGTATGACGACGAATGTAGGACCTTAAAGAAGGAAATACACAATCTGTTTAAGGAAGCTAGAGCCCAGGGCCATTTTGTTCCTCTTAAAAGATTTTACGAGCTTAAACGTCAATACAAAAAACTTCTTTATTTCAAGCAACAGGAATTTGAAAGATCTAGTTGGGATAAGTTGCTGCTCGCTGCAGATTCCGGTGACTCTGCCTCCTTTTGGAAAATAGTAAATGGATCAATCAGGGCAGAAAGGGGCTGGACGGTTTTTCAAATTCCTCCCAAGACATGGGAGGTTTATTTTGCCAAACTTTTTTCCACTGCTTCTGTCCCGCTGGAGAAGGGGTCCTCTTCTCTGGCCGATGCCATTAAGGGGGAGGAGGAGTGGCCCCTAATTTATCCAGAGGAGGTTGTGGCCTTGATAGATTCAGGTAGGAACAAGAAGGCACCCAGACGTGATTTGGTCTCCTTGGACTTCATTAAGTAGTTCAAGGACTGGTGGGTTCCAATTCTGGTGGCTTTATTTAATGCAATTAATAACACTAGGATTATACCGACTGGCTAGAAGAAGGCGATAATTATCCCGATCTTTAAAAAAGGGGATAGGGGTAACCCAGGGAACTACCGCCCTATCAGCTTACTATCAGTGTTTAGCAAACTATATGCTAGATATTTATTTGCAAGACTTAATAATTGGATGGTATCTCAGCAAATTCTACACCCTGAGCAAGCTGGGTTCCAACCCAGCCGATCGACTATTGAACATTGTTTGGTACTGAACCATCTAATTAGTAAGTACACTCAACAGAACCAAAAACTATTCGCGGCGTTTATAGACTTACGATCTGCCTTCAACTCAACTGATAGAAGTTTATTATGGGGAAAGCTAGAAAGGGCGCATATCGATTGCCGGTTGCTCTTTCTGATCAAAGCTTTGTACTCCAACACCCAGATGGCCATCAGATTTAACAACTCTGGCCAGTTGACAGCTGAAATTTGTTCAGCATCTGGGTTTAGACAGGGCTGTGTTTTGGCACCTTCTTTATTCAACATGTTTATAAATGACCTCATCCCCATAATGGCCGCAGCAAGATTTTTTCCACCTCAATTGGCCTCACGCCATATAGGCTATATGACGATGATGCGGTATTGCTGTCTCAAACAAGGGTGGGGTTAAAGAGGCAGCTGGAGGCTTTGGCCATGTATTGTGGAAGTAATCATCTGCTGATTAACTACAATAAATCTAAGGTAGTGGTCTTTGCAAAAGCCTCCCCGAAATTTCGGTGGCATATCAAGGACCATTCAGTTGAACAAGTCACTAAGTATAAATACCTCAGTTTGATCTTCTGTTGTAAAAGGGGGTTGGAACCCTCACTTGCAGTTTGCTTTGTTAAGATCTAAGGGCCCCTCGGCTGCTATCCTTCATTTTTTCTATCGAGGAGCTTTCCTTCCCGCAGTTAGGGTATTTAACTTTAAGGTGCTGGCCCAGCTAGTCTATGGGGCTGCAGTTTGGGCCTTGTCCCTGGAATCCAAACTTGGGGTAGTCCAAGCAAAATTTTTCCGGTCTTTGATTAAAGCTATTAATTGCATTCCCACAGTGGCCCTCAGATTGGAACAGGGCCAATTGTCAACAAAATGTTTGATAGGGAAACAAATTTTGCATTTGTGGCTCAAGACTGCGAAGCCCTCCCCAGGAGGCCTGCTGGAATTTTTCCAGCAGGATACCTATATCAGCCCCTGGAGGAGGTTTTCTTCACAGCTTCTCCTTCAGATGGGTTTTTCTGCGGCTTATTTTGTTGACCAGCCTTTTGCTACAGCTAAGTCCAAAACCATGCTGTGATTGGAGGATGTGGATAGACAGGAGGATCTAGCTGCTGTAGCTAAATTTCGATCTCTTAATAACTACTTGCCCTTAGCTCCTCCTAAGGGAACTATGGCTTTGTATCTCCAAACCTTAGTTTCCCATAGACTGAGGTATCTATTTTTTTCAGCCAGACTTAATGCTCTGCCATCAAAGCTGCTGGAAGGACGCCTCGCCGCAGAACCCTTTTGCATGCGTCTCTGCTCATTCGATCAGGAGGGGGTGGAAACGGTGGGCCGTATATTATCCGACTGCAGATTGTACGATAAAGTAAGGGACTATTGGTTGGCTCCCTTTTTGCAAAGATGCCCGGGTAGATCTACTTGCGAATTGGGAAAGTTTTTGCTAGAGGATCTATCTGCTGAGATTACTGAGATAACGGCAAACTTTTTACTTCAGGCTTTGGCTTTGAGAGGGGACTTCTTACAGTCCTGGGGTACTGGGGGCAGGAATGGGATTTCAATGTGTGATTGACTGCCCTGATTTGTGGGCTTTTTATAATAATTGTTCATTATACCTATTGGACTTGAGATTCTGGCGGTCCTTCCGCAAGGAGTTTCTACCTGCTGGACTTTTCAACTGTTACCAAGGGCGAAGGATGTGGGATCTGCTGATGGCGCACTGGAGATGTTGACTATCATGGGAGAATGAAATAAAGATCCGTCGGATCTCAGTGTCCGGACCTCATCTTCTTGGACTTTGTGGTCAAAGCCAACTAATAAGGAACTCGGACGGCCTCAGATGGGACTATGACTGTGAGTTAGGGAGGTGGAGTTTTATTTAATTTTGTATTGAAAGCGTATGGGGGTTACTGCGAAATTAGCGGTTGACTGATTATTATCTATGAACATCAAAGGGATGGGGGCTGGAGGCTAAATGATACAACGTACTAGGCTGCCTGAAGCGGCAATTAGTCTGGATTTAGGCTGTGGTATGATTTTAGTGTTTGTAACATGTTTAAGAAAGTTGCCTTCATGGCAAAGAAGTTTGCTGGTCTTGTTGTTGGCCCTAAGGCTGGTTCCATTGGGAAATATACCCAACAATTTAGTTAATTTAGATTATAATATATGGTAAGATAGTAATCAATTTCTATTGATCCTAGTGTACTTGTTACAGGCTGTAACAGGAAACAGAAGTAATGGGGGAAGTGGCGAGGGGAGTTTCTCCCTTTTCCTTTCTCTCCTGTTTTAGGGTATCTTGAGTTGTATATATTCCATCTTTTATGTAGGCCCCTTGGTATTTGTTCATCTGAGATCGGTAATATTTTTATATTTTTTATATTTTGCTTTGAGTTTTATCTTGTATTACTGTTTACTGCTTCTGGCAATGACCATTGGTCACGCTTAATAAATATATTTGACTTCACAGGGTTTTTTCTGAGGCAAATAAGAGCCAGAACTGAAGATTTCAAATTATTTCAAATTTCATATCTTTAGTTCTGACTCCTACTTGCCTGAGGAAGGACCCTGTGAGGTAGAAATGTGCAAGCTTTTGCACCAACAGTAGTTGGTCCAATAAGATATCATTCCAACAACTTTGTCTCCACCAGAGAAATAGTGTCAGTGAACCATAATGACAGCATTTACCAAGAGAGACTAACCAACTATTTTCCACAAAATATAACTACAAGCAGTAGGACAGAGAGCTAAAGTCACAAAAAGGAAAGTCCTAAACCATTTACGGATTTTTAAGTCAATTCCAAAATGATAAATTCTTCCTAAAAAGCTGTAGGTAGACAGTGCATAATTATAAAATCCGTTTATTGTTTTTGCCAAAGGCCATGACAAAATCCACAAACCAACCATTCAATTTTACAAAACATACCCATGGATGGATACAGAGCATACTTTATACATATCCGTGGCACATTAAAGGAAAACATACCCACAAAAACAATCTATCCACCTCAACCCGCTGCCCCTGCTATGCCTCCCGTGGCACCAGTGGCACTGGCTTCCTCCTCGGACGAGGAGGAAGTGGTGGGCTCTTCTGCGATTCCTGCCAGGTTTGTAAACCTTTTTTTTTTACTTTTAATACTTTTATTTTTAATTCTAGTTGTAATATCTAGCATCCCCTAGAGGGCAGGATTTGCAAGTGCCAGTCAGGGGTGGCTTTCTAGTTGCTATGTCTAGCATCCCCTGGCACCCCTGGGAGGGTAGGATTTGCACGTGCCAGCCAGGGGCTTCGTAGTTGCAATATCTAGCATCCCCTGGCACCCCTGGGAGGGCAGGATTTTCCAGGCCAGCCAGGGGCGGCTTTCTAGTTGCAATATCTGGCATCCCCTGGCACCCCTGGGAGCGGGCAGGATTTGCACATGCCAGCCAGGGGCGGCTTTCTAGTTGCAATTTCTAGAATCCCCTAGCACCCCTGGGAGCGGGCAGGATTTGCACGTGCCAGCCAGGGGCG
>QEPC01007921.1:353816-373809 GCA_003113815.1 Sphenodon punctatus
TGGGGGGTGAGGTTGAGGATTGCAGGGGTTGGGCGGGTTGTGGTCGGGGTTTGGGGGGGCTGCACGCGGGGCTGGCGGGTTGCCAGGGGCCAGGCAGCAGCAGGAGCAGCAGCCCACAGAGTTCACAGGGGGACGGGACGCTGTCGCTTCCCCAGCTCGCCGACAGGAGAGAGGAGCTCAAGTGCACCTGCGTGACCCTGCAGAACCGATTTTTTAATCAACAATATCTCGGTTTTGGCTGCACCAATTACTATGATATTTCAAGAACAATTGTTATTGATCTCATGCTGCAAGTCTGCGAAATTTGGGGGCTCAACTCATCCAGGGAGAGGATATATTGATGATTCAAAATCATGAGGACGCTGTATTTTGACCACAAGCAATTAACGTTTAAGCAGTCATAACATTTTGTTTTCCTGATGGATATTCTTCAATCTTTGTGTGTATGATGGTCCTCTCAACCTACAGCCATGGTTAAATTTTCAGAAATGTAGGGCAAGTGATTTCCTCAAAATCAGGACTTCAGCAGTCCCCTGTTTATAATGAACAGTGGCTGTGCATTTAAGTTTCATCCAGCTACCGCTGGAAGAAAATACACTTAAATCTTTCAATCCCTCTTCTTGCCTGCAGTACCTAGACAGAGGTAGGGGAAGGCCCCGGTTCAAGTCTCGCCTTAAGCAGAAATTCACTGGGTGACCTTGGGCCAGTCACAATATTCTCTCAGCCTAACGTACCTCACAGGGTTGTTGCGAAAATTAAAAGTTGTTTAAATTGTTCTGTGTGAAGCGCTCCGAGTGCCATGGCAGGGGGGCAAAAAAAATAATTTATTATTATTATTATAGCATATATAGACAAAAGAAAAAACCTGGAAGCAGTAAAACTAATCAAACCAATCTCAAATACTTCAGTTTATTACATCCTTCTCCCTTTCTCATCATAGGGCCATAAATTATAAATGTGCATAGGTAGAATATATTTACAGTGCCAAATAGTCATTGTCAAAGTATCTACTTATGAAAGTTTCTTCACTATGCCTAGGTATATAGAATATTTGACTAATATTGGGCAATGCATATCATTTAGATTCATTCTACACTCTTCCTACAGACAGGTAAAGTATAGAATTGGATATTCTGTACAATGCCTAGGTAGCATAAATTATGCCAAAGTGTCAATCATCTGGCAGTCTACTAGACTGCCTGCTTAGATGTTGCTGATACTATATAAATTATACATTTCCTGAATTTCACACTTACCTGTGATACACAGAGTGAAGTATAATTTTATGTTCAGAAAACCTGTATTTGAAGAAAACAAGCCTTTACACTTTTATATAAACACCTATTTCATTTTTTAGTAAATGTTCAAATTTATTGAGTAGCAGCTTAATTTCCCTGTCCAACAAACAATGCAAAGTACAAAACCAATAACACACTATTTACATAATATACACCTTAATGTTTAACATCAAGACCAGCCTATCGTAGCCGGACCAAACCAAACCATCTTCATAAGATCAATAAAATACTATATGTAAGTTATCTTAATTCCTCACCTAACTCGCATGGGTAGTATGGTATCAGCTAAAAAACAAATTACCACTTAAAGACACCTCCTTCCAAAGAGGGGGGCTATTGGATAGCAAGGACAGCTCCTGGGTTGCTAACACAGCACTCCCACAGTTAACTTCTAATGAGTATACATACTTAATACTTTGTTTACTTTATTCAAAATTCCATTGCCACAGTCTTCTATATGGCAGATTTTCTATATTACTTCTTTCCTATCAACCCAATTGTAGCTAATTAAGTTAAGGGTTAAGCTACAAGATTGTTAAACAGTAAACATCTATTATTCTAGGAAAAATAATTAGTAGCATTAAGTGTTATGTAGTGGCAAATTAATACTGTTTCTCTATACAGTGAGGCTCAGCTGAGTGAGGGTTATAACCCTTCTCAGCAGAATAATTCCCGTAATTTAGCTGCCAATCGAGTAAACGTTGCTACAGCTATTATAATTTGTTCCGAACCAGTTGTTAAAAGCTTAATTGTATTTTCCATCCTAGAGCAGGAATTAAATTTTACTATTAATGATTTAAGCCAATATGCTCAGATGGATTCAGAGCACGGACATACCCATATGACAGGATACAGATCTTCCTATTCCTGCAAGTGGCAAGTGCACATACGATCTTTTAGCTGGACACGATTATATCTTCCCAGCATGACTAAAGATTTAACTAGTTGGAATCGGAGTAAAGTGTATTGCCTGCGGAGATTCACATCTCATAATGTATCAAGATACTCCTCCATTCCATGAGTTTTCTTAGTTAGGGGATATAGCGGAGCTACTTTCCAGGACATAATATTTACCAAGTCTTCCTGCATAGCCATATCAGTTACTCTCCATACAAACATCATTTTCTGATGCTCCACAGGTTTATTTTAAAAAGGTCACGGATAGGCCTATCCTCATTAATGAGAGGGCCAAATGATTCAACCAAAAATACAATTGGCTCCCCTGATGCTCCAGTTGTTCCTTTAAGCACAGATACGGCAAAGAGTCTTCCTTCAAACTGCATAGTTTTAGCCAATACTTAAACTGTGCTACTTTACTGGCATAGCTAATGGGCAGTGAGCCTGTCTCCGCCCATACTACTACTGCCGGAACCCCCTGCAGGACACGTAAGAGAGCTCTAAAATTTATTTTGCACTACCTCTACTTGGTTGTTCATCTCCTCGGAAATTATTTCTGTGCCATAGATTAATACTGGTTGTACCTTTACAGGAAAGAGTTTAAGTACTGTGAAAAATTTTGGGGTGCCTATTCTTACCACCATTCGCAGGATTCCCTTAGCTGCAATAATTGCTTTCAACGCGGCCTGCTTCTGATGTCTATTCCACAGTGCGTTACTTGCAAAGGTTATCCCTACATGAGGTTACTTGTGCAATCTCTTGTTCTTTGACTTTCCATATAGCTGGCCGCACTTTCTTCCCCAGCACCATTTTCTGTGATTTTTTACAGCTCATCGTTAGCTCATTCTTCTCACAATATGCCCCAAAACAATCCAATAAGCATTCTAGCACTTTTTTTGTGTGTGACATAACCACGTCATCTACATAGATAACGCCGTAAGGGGACAACCGCTAATATTAGGAGGGTGATGTTCACTCACTTCCAGATCTAGGAGAACATCACTGAGATATATATTAAATAAAGTAGGTGCCAGGACACAGCCCTGGCGCACCCCTTTATTGATTGGAAAGGGTCTTGCCAAATGGTTCCCCTCACAGTATCTAACTCTTACTTCATTGGTTGTATGGATCTGTATTATGAGCTTCAATAGTCCTGGTTCAAATCTTGCTCTATCAAGCTTTGCCCAGTTTCGTCCTGGGCACTGTGTCAAAATGCTTTATACAGATCTATAAATGCCAGATAAAGCTTCCCAGTCCTAATCCTAATATATCTGTCTATTATATGGGCCAAAATAAAGCTAATATCTATACCTGAGCAATCTCTCCAGAAGCCAAACTGCTGTTTTGGAATTATCTTCACCTCATCCACCCAAGCTTCTAGATGTTTTATTATCTTTCCATGTAATTTCCCAAAAACTGATAAACTTATGGGTCTATAGCATGTGGGGTCTGTGGCATTCCCTTTTTTAAAAATCGGAACTATTATACTTTTGCCCCATTCCTTAGAGACTACTTGAGTTTCATTGATCAAGGTAAAGATTTTCAAGAGGAGAAGTGCCCACCTCTCTGGAGCCATCTGTATAATCTCTGCCACAATAAAGTCTGGCCCTCATGCTTTATTGTGCCTCAATTGCATTATCTGTTCCTTCACCTCTTCCTCAGATACTGGGTATGTTAAGTTGTTTTCTGAGTCTTCTCTGGAGCTAATTATCGTAGACTCGGGGTCAGAGGGGCTGTATAACATACTAAAGAAATTGCTCCAAGTCTCCTCGGATATGAAGCCACAGCAGGTCGCTGTGTCTTTGTACAATTATTTACTAATTTCCAAAACAGTTGTGAATTATTAGTAAGTGCTGCCACCTCTAAGCTGGCCCACAGATCTTCTATGCTTTTAGCTTTCCGGTCAGTCAACAGTTTCTTGTACCTGCTCCTTTGGTCCAGATATACCTGCTGTAACTGTGGGCAGCACGTTTTAATCCAGACTGCCTGCTTTGGTGTTGCTGATGCTATATAAATTATACATTTCCTGAATTTCACACTTTATCTGTGATACACAGAGTGAAGTATAATTTTATGTTCAGAAAACCTGTATTTGAAGAAAACAAGACTTTATACTTTTATATAAAGACCTATTTCATTTTGTAGTAAGTACCATAAAGAAAAGTGGATACTGGTCATAGCTAACAAACAAAATGAGAAATATTGGGGGGGGGGAAGGGAGCGGGATTTTTACTTAACAACAAGTCTGTTTTATGTGCCTGAAATCATTGTAAAGTTGCAGCGATTAGGACGTCTGCTTCCCCCCCCCCCCTCCAGTGAATTACCTTGAATGTTTTTTCCAATCCAGTTTCTCACACTACAACCAATACAACTAGCTAGCTAGCAAACTATTCAGTACTGTAGTTTTCTTCTGTGAATCCAGTTAAATAATGTTAGGAAAATGCATTTCATCCTTGCCATGAAACCACATTAAGAAACTTTGCTAGAGCAGTTACAAATTCAATACTTTCCTATAATTCTATGAAATGCACAGAAACTAAAACTGTACCAAAATTCATAACACTGAAAGGTAGCATAATAAAATCCAAACATTTTTTG
The DNA here is from genome assembly GCA_003113815.1 of Sphenodon punctatus. Lineage (NCBI taxonomy): Eukaryota > Metazoa > Chordata > Lepidosauria > Sphenodontia > Sphenodontidae > Sphenodon > Sphenodon punctatus. The sequence continues at coordinate 358,610 of QEPC01007921.1, forward strand.
CTAAATTATATGTAATATTCTATCGCCCATTAAATGACAAAACCCAGGGGAGTTCCAAGAAATTCTCAAATCTATTACTACTGTAAGTACAGTACACCCCAAAAGTCATCCCTGTTCAAATGCAAACTGCAGTCACTAATAGAGTTCCAGCTTATTATCAATGTTAAACTGACTCAAAGCACAAGGAACACATAGGGAAACATTTGTTGAAGCATACCCCTTCCACACCATTTAAAACAAAAACTGAACACAAAAGTTGAACAAAATAATAAATAATAGTAATAAATACCTTTTAGCTGGTCAGCTACCACACTCTGGCCAACTCGTTCAATCACCTTCCCATCCTCCATTTCATAACGGTCATCCAAATATTTTGCAGTGGCTTCCGAAATATGGACTTTACCAGCCACCCCCAGCTGCTCCATTAGATTTGCCAAATTTACATCATTGGACCATACATCAAATTTAAACCTTCTCATTCCCAAAATACCACACAAGACTGTCCCAGTGTGAACTCCAACTCTCATGTTCACCATCTCTTTCTTCTCTTGACAAAACTGCTCAATGGCTTTGATCATGCCCAAACCCATCTCAATGCAGCAGTAGGCATGATCTGCTCTGGGTTCTGGACACCCTGCCACACAGTAGTAACAATCTCCCAAAGTACTTATTTTCTCACATTTGGTATCCTCACACAGGCGGTCAAAGCGTCCAAACAGATCATTCAGCAGCCCCACCAGAGCATGGGCAGACTTGTTGGCACTCATTTTTGTGAAGCCTACAATATCTGCAAACAAAATACTCACTTGGTCTATCTGCTGCATTTTAAAAGGACGGAATATTATAGGGTTCTTTTGTATGGAAGGCTTTTTCTTCCTGTTTTTGGGGCTTGAGGTGGAATGACGTTTGACTGAATTCTCGCTTTCATCATCCCCCTGTTTCATTAAGTCATCAGCAATTATTCTGGGCATCACAGAATGAATCATCCTTTCTTTCAGGGCTTTTTCGACCTCTAAGTCTTTTCCATGCATGATTGACTGCCCCACTTTCAGGAATGTGCTCCTTGATCTGACTTCTGACAGGATAAATAAATGAATACCAATAGCGTGGATACAGATATGCAACAGGGCTTTACTCAAGAGCTCCCAGTAAATAATACTGGCTCCACGAGGTGTAAAGCAGTTGTCATCATGAAAATGATAACCAAAGGTTTCAAAAAGGACTGAGTAGGATAGTCCTAAAAACAGGCTTAAATACAAGGGTAAATGCATCACTGTGTAGAGCAACAAGAGCACTTCAACACACATAGAAAAACTGCCCACTTCAGAAAGGCAAGTGTCTGTGGCTCCCAGAGACGGAGTATGATTGGATCTCTCGTCACTTCCTGAGATAGGTGTTAAAACTTGAAACTGTGGAGCCAGAGTCAGAGTAAATACAAGGAGAGTAAGGATCAGAGAAGTCCATACATAATACTGGACATAAGTCTTGGTGAAGGTGAACATAAAAAATGCTACACATACCAAAAGGAAGCACAACGCTGGCACCATGAAGAAAATCTGTTTGTCTCTCATGTGGATCCCAAAGTAGATGCCCCAGAGAAGACAGGCCACACCAATGTAAAAGAGGGCATATCGAAATCTGCGCTGCGTCTGTGGAAAGCACCTCTCCGTAGAGGCCTCCTCCAGATTGTTGGAGTCAAACTTGGGATTCCACCATTTAGAGGAGGCTCTTTCAAAAAGCAGCGGCAGCTTCTTTTGCTTGCGGAGTCCAGTTCTACTGCTTCCCGCTCCTCCTGGCACTCTTCGGGCACCTCCCGATTCTCCTGAACTGCTGCAACTAGAGGAGATGCTATACTTACAGTGCTTGGAAGAGGAGCAGCCCTGGTGCAGTTTGGGGTTGATCTTGACTGACACACTGTTGCTGTCTCCACTGGAATAACAGCTCACTTCGGTGTTGTGGCGATGCAGCAGCTGCTGGTGCGGTGGGGAAGCCATGTTGCCAAAAAAAAATTAAGCAAAGGTATTTTAAAATCTTTGAGGTTGGACTTTAAAGGCTCTCAATAGTTTGATCCTTCAACTCTTTAGCTTGGCTGCGCCTGGAAGAGTTGCTAGATTTCTGGGGAAATCGCTGCATGTTTGGAGGAGCCTCTAAGCAAGTCGAAATCACCCTTGCCCCTGAGGCAGGGCAACAACAACGAACACAACAGAAGATAAAGTATGAGTCTAGGACCTAGGCAGCCGCACATGCTCCCAACTGATACTGCATCTGAGAGGTCTAAGTAGCCCACCACGAAGAGAAAAAGCGGCTGTCATTTGTTCCGGTTAGTTGCACTGGAGGTGCTGCTTTCTCTTCCCAACGCTGCGAAGTTGCTGGAGCTCGGAGCCAGGTTAGGGACAGGCAGAGCTGCAGATGAGTACGGGCAGCTCCAGCGCCTCTCGGGGATATCAGGCGAGCTACTGGCTGGGAGCTCCGGCCACTCGCCCACCCCAATTCCTCGGCCCCGCGCCTGGGCCCTACTCCCTTGTCCCCAAAGTTTGCACCTCTGGGGCGGCGGCCTCGCCGCTCTGGGGCTGGGGGGGCTGCTCCCCTCACTGCTCCGTCGCCACTGGAGCGTTGGGCCGGGATCCGCGCTGGTCGCCCTGCTCCTTCCTACCGCCCTATCTGGCTGGTTCTCCCCGCGGCGGCAGGGGCCTGGCGGGGGTAGGGGCCGCCGTGGGAGGCAAGCGCTCCGGGCTCTCGGCGTCGCCTGAAGGAAGGGGGTGAGGGCTACGGAGTCCAGCTCCCGGCGGGGAACACTACGCTCCACGCTCGCTCGGTCCTTCCCTGGCGTGGATGGGCAGTGGCCCCGAAAACCGCCACCGGCTGTCACTGAAACACATTAGCTTGCGCTGCGACGACGCTCGTACCCTGTGTGCCCCCTCCCCCGCGGCAGGAGACAGGGAGAGCGCGCACACGCACCACAGATGGAGTGTGGGGAGCGCGGCTGGGCAGCGTGCTCGTGCATACGCGCGCGCTCTCAACAATGTGGGAGCCTACACGCCAGCTATCCTCGCGTTCGCGCTGCTTTTCCTCCCGCATTTCCAAGGGGCCTGAGGGGAGGCGCGCCGGGCGTTTCCCCGTTTCAGAGCGCCTGAGAACGGGACAGGCCGTGGGATTCCAGGGCCTAGAGTTTCACCACTTGCGGGTCATTTTGCTTTCCTAGCAGCCTCCCCACCCATAACTACCCCGCTGCCTGCCTATGCATTGTGCTCTTACGGCAAAAACCCTATTGCTGGGTCCCAACGCACCCCACTAGCCTGCCCTCAGATGGGAGGTCTTCTCCGCCCCCCCGCTGTTCACTTCTCTGCCTCCCACGAGTCTATATACACACACTACACAAGAGCTAAGTCTCTGAAAATCCCTTCCACACGCTTTCGCTTATATATTTTTTTCATGTAAAAATGTTAGGTTTCGGATTGCAGCTCATATAATGCACATTTAATCAAAAATATTTAACTAGGAAACCAACGTTGCATTCGCACAAGAGATTTCAGATGTATTCACAGACGCCTCAAACTCCCCGTTGCAGGAGTTTTCATTCCCACCATTTAATTGCTCCCATGTTTGTTCCCCTACTTCAGAATTTAGCACATACTGCTAACAATTACTGTGACCACTTAAAAGGTATCTCATTATTAAGGTACTTTTTTGTTTTAGTTTTTTTGTCAGCAATGCCCTGGCCCAAGGAGGAAATAGTCTCTTCCCCTTCTGCAGCAATTAAGGCCGATTGATTCCTTCATGCTTTAGGAGAAATGTGTGTGATGGAGCTAAGCAGGTTGTTAAACCTTTAAGTGCATTCACATAAATCTCCTCTCCCATTTGTAGTTTTCTGTAGGAGATAGCTGTGTTGTTCCTTACCATTCCTCCCATGTTATGTGAAATGTGCAAGAAGGATTTAGCACATCCCAGGCATGGGCCACACCGCACATGGCCCCGCGCTTGCCTGGCTGGGCAGCAGGTTGCAGCCAGTTTCTCCCCCAATAGGTTCTTCAGCCTCCTCTCCCTGGCTCTGGTCCCCATCCCTCACCTGCCTCTGCCTGCTAGTAGTGCTGCAGGAGTAGCAGGACACTGGGGCACCCATGGGTCTGGGAGATAAAGCTGTTTGTTTACAAACAACTCCTCCCCATGTGAGTGATCAGAAGGTTGTTGCCTTGTAAAGGGGGTTCTTCGAGATGGCTCCCAACATTCTCACAACTGGGTTATGCATGCTCACCCTATTCAAATAATAGACCACTGATGATCTCCAGCTCCTCTAGTATAAAAAGCACTCTACCCTGTAGAATGATAGTTCCTTCCAGCCCTTTCTAGGAATATAAGAAAAAAATTCCATGCAGGGCTGAAAGGGTGGGTGTTGTGAAAATGTTAAGAGTCATCTCGAAGAACCTTGTTTACAAGGCAGCAACCTTCTGTTCTTCGGAATGGCTCCGCACAGGCCTTTTTTACACTCATCCACACCCACGGAGTAACCGCCATTTCTGCCAGTTGCTCTGTGCATGGGGATGAGTGGGGGGAGAGTGAGGATGTGTGTTAGGAGGGTGCGCGCATGCACCCCCACTCACCGTGAGTGCGTGTGCCACGTCGTTTCACCACGGGGCTCTCCCACCCATGAACACGCAGAAATCTGCATCTTCATGACTGGAGAGGCCCATGTAAAAAGGGCCACATTCTCACAACTGTCTTACTTATACTATCTTAGGTAGGAATTTAGGATGCAAAGCAATAACTATTCTAGCTTGGAAAATCTGCAAATATGGTTCTGAGATTATTATGGCTGCTATTTCACTAACTCTTCTTAATGAAGTTATTGCTGACAGGAATACTGTCTTTAAACCCCCATCCTATAACCAGTTCATTTGCGCCCCCCACACAATCAATTCATGCTGCCCGGGGGACGCAAATGAGATGGTTATAGGTGGGGGCAGCGGGAATTTACTATGGGGACACAACTGAATTGGTTTTATATATAGATATATATAGATATATAGATATATATAGATATATAGATATTTATATATATATATTTATGATGTCACACCTTAGAACATCTCTACCCTCAGTGTTCTTGGAACTGTCAGCTTGGCTCTCAGCACACTCCCCATGCTTCACACACACACACACACACACACTCTGATGTGGTAAGCAACATAACAGTGCCACAGTCAAGGATGCTCTGGATCCCCAAGGGATGCTGACAGTCACTATAATCTATATAATAATGAGAGGAAAAATGACTGTGAACAGAGATTTATTTACTAGCTAAACATTTCGGCTTCAGCCTTCATCAGTAACTCAGTTGATTTTTGAACTGTAGTGTGCTGAGAGCCAAGCTGACAGTTCCAAGAACACTGAGGGTAGAGATGTTCTAAGGTGTGACATCAGATATGTAGTTGTCCATACAAGAAAAAATAGGTTCAGGTATTATCCTCTAAGTTGAGGCCATTGGGTGTTAGGATGTCAAGCCTGTAGATCCAGAAGTTCTCCCTGACATCTAGTAGCTTAGGGGTGGAGGGTTTCTCTATAGGGAAGATTTCCAGGTCCGAGAGAGTGATCTGTTGAATTAAAGTGCCTTGCAACAGATTGTTCCAATTTCTTTGTTACAATAGCTGATTTGTGGTTTCTGAACCAGGTACGGAGGTCTGTGGTAGTTTTTCCAACGTATTGTATATGACAATCAGGGTGTTTGCATTGTATCACATATATGACATTGCTTGACTTGCAGGTGATGTTTTATTTGATGTAGTAGGTCCTACCAGTTCTGCTTCTGAATGTAGTTGTTTGTTTAAGAAGGATAGAAGTGATGCAACATGGGATCCACGGTGATGAGATCCATGGTTGCTGACTGGCAATTTTAATTCAGATCTTACAAGTAGTTTCCATAGGTTAGGCGGCTGACGAAAATCCACAAAAGGTGGAGGCTTGATGGCTTTTTGAAGATGTGTTGAATTCGTTACCAATGGGTAGCTTTCTTTAATTTCCAGGTGATATTGAGGAGATGCTGGGTTAAAGTCTACCACAAAAGGGATGCAGTGTTCCTTGTGAGTATGAGTCTCCCCCTTGTGGAGGAGGGATTACCTTTCTAGTATAGACACCCAGTGGATGTTGTAGTCTAAGACATGGGAGAAGATGTTTCTTGAGTTCTTTGCTTCATTGGTGGTAATTCTCGTTGTTGTTACAGATGCGTCTAATCCTGAGAGCCAAGCTATAAGTGATGTTCTTATTTATGTGTCTTGGATGACAAGAACTCCAATTCAAGTAAAGGTGAGCATCTGTAGGTTTGCTGTATAAATCTGTGTTAATCTTATTTCACTCAATGTTAAGAAGGACATCTAAAAAGGGGATGTAGGAATCATCAATGCTGCTGTTGCATGTGAATTTTACATGGGATGGATGGTGTTGAGATAGCCCTTAAATTGTTCAAAACTCTCTTTGCCGTTTGTCCAGATTACAAAGATTAGGGATGGGCGAATGCGGTTCGGAAGTTCGGAGTTCAGACCGAACTCGAATAGTTCAGTCGACCAAACCGAAAGTGCAAACCGAACTCGAATTCGAACGTTCGGTTCGGATGCGTTCGGTGAGTTCGGAATTGAATTTCCATTGGTTTAAATGGAAAACACATTATCGGCTGTAACTTTTTTGTTTTTTAAGCTATGTGGCTGAAATTTGGGGTGCCTCTACCTTCAATAGAAAGCAGTATGTGTACCAAATTTCGAAATGATTGGATAAAGGAATCCGATTTTAGAAGCAGTTGAATTATTGTATTTTGCAATATTCTACATATATATTCTTAGCTGTAACTTCTTTGCCTCACATCTAATGTAGGTGACATTTGTCCAGTTTATACCCCTTCCCATAGTTAGTATCTTTGCCAAATTTCAGAAGGATTGGAAAAAAGGTCTTGGTGGTATAAGCAATTTACATATAAATGTATGTCTGACTATAACATCTTTGTAGTCCAACCAGTGTACATGAAATTTGGCAGGGCTATATATTACACTTTCATGATCATCTCTCCCAAATATCAGAAAGATTTTTTAAAGGGTCCCAATTTTATATGCCTGTACAACATATGTAGAAAAGGGGCCTATGCCTGGGATTCTCTTATGTCACTGTGGAATAAGATTGGTTTGTGATGTGAATTGGCCAACAGAAATGTCAACCAAATATCCTCATTCTGTGCTGGGACCATCCCAACATATCTCCCCCACTTGTTTCTGGGAAGTCAGAGGCATCTGTTTAGGAAAGAGTCAATAGAAATGTTCTTATGTCCTCTGTCTCAGTGCTGCAGGATGTGATTGTGATGATAATTGGCCATCCTGGATGTGTTTAAACTATGTCTCCTGACTGCTGGGATGCTATCTCAGAAGTCCCAGTTATGTTGCTTATGCCCGCCTCAGGGCCACCCCCTATGCCCACCTCGAAGCCACTACCAATTGGTCCTGTAAAGCTAGAAGCTTGCAGTAATGTGTTTGGCCATTGAATGTGTCTGTCAGTCTTTGGGGTTGCTCCACATCCTTCCTCCTACCGTCTCTCTCCCCCTGCCATGCAGGGTGCCTGCCTCTGACTGGCACTGAATATGCTGATATTCATCTGAATAATGATCTTCACGGGGACATCATCAATTGCTTATATAATTGGTTCCCTTTATCAAAATCTCCTGTACATTTCCTGAAATGGCAGGAAAGATATTTGATACATTCTTGCCAAATATCCTGTAAACAGAATGGAATATCAAAATGTTACAGCTGGAAATGAATTTTCAGGTTAATGTCTTATACCCTTGGGACCCTTTATCCACTCTTTCTGAAAATTGGCAGAAGTATTAAGCATATGGAGGGACTTAATATGCACAAGTTTCATGAACATTGGATGCAAGATAAAGAAGTTGTAGCCATGAATGTGTATGGAGCTTTTCTTAAAATTACAACATTCATATGTTTTTCAGTTTTTCCCCTTTATTTCAAAAACCAAATGTCATTTTCAGTTCCTGATTGCACCGAACTAAAGACCGAACTGAGCCCGACCAAACCGAATAATGAATCCAAACACAACATTCGACCCGAACCACTGAACGGCCGAACATCCAAACCTGGTTCTGTTCACACATCCCTAACAAAGATGTCCTGGTAGGACCTACTACATCAAACAAAACATCACCTGCAAGTCATGCAATGTCATATATGTGATACAGTGCAAACACCCTGATTGTCATATACAATATGTTGGAAAAACTACCACGGACCTCCGTACCCGGTTCAGAAACCACAAATCAGATATTGTAACAAAGAAATTGGAACAACCTTTTGCAAAGCACCTTAATTCAACAGATCACACACGGACCTGGAAATCTTCCCTATAGAGAAACCCTCCACCCCTAAGCTACTAGATGCCAAGGAGAACTTCTGGATCTACAGACTTAACACCCAATGGCCTCAACTTAGAGGATAATACCTGAACCTATTTTTTCTTGTGGACAACGACATACCTGATGTCACACCGTAGAACTTCTCTACCCTCAGTGTTCTTAGAACTGTCAGCTTGGCTCTCAGCATACTACAGTTCAAAAATAAACAGAGTTACTGATGAAGGTGGAAGCCGAACCTTAATAGGTTGGCTGCATTTTGGGTGTCTTGTGTGTTTGATAGCCTCAACTCTGGACTGGTCGCACTGCGTGCGTGCACAAGGCACAGACGGCACCAGCAGCAAGAAGCAACAGGTCCTGGAGGCCAGGCTGGCTAAGCTCCCCCACCTCCCCCAGTAAGACAGCAGACGCAGTCAGTCTCTCTGTGCCTGCCTTACTGTCCGCCCAGCTGCCCTGCAGTGGAACTACTCCTGGGGAGTGCTGGTAGATGCTCGGCTGGGGGGATGGGAAGCATTGGGAGGCCATGCTTGTCTATGGCTGCTCGACTGAGCGCCAGGTAAGGCAACCAAGGGGTGCCAAACCGAGGGGAGGGAGAGGGGTGAGAGAGAAGCATGGGGAGGCCATGCTTCTCCATGGCTGCTCGAAGAGGTGGAGAATGGGAATCCTTCCTGTCCAGAGGGAGTAAATTGTATGTAAATGTACACATTTGCATACTTAGGTGGGGCCTAATTATGCAAATTAGGCCCCACACCAAGACTTCGCACATGGCCTCACAAACCCTGGGTCCAGCCCTGAGCACCATTGTGAAACCTCAGTTTTTGCCCTATTAATTGTGGCTTATTACTAATAATTGCAGTTTTTTTAAACAAATCAGTAACGCAGTAACATTGTCTTCCCAGCAAACACGCAAATCCACAGTGGGACAGAAAAGCTGTCGAGACTCCTCTGCATTTCGTATCTCTAGCCTTTCCTGCACATCCATGTGGGAACAAATAACAATTGATACTACCAGGTATAGTTTGAGTGTATCAAATCTGACTATGAGGCTCTGGACAGGAAGGTGAAGGATCTGGGGGCACAGATAGATATCTTACCTTCCTGTTTAAGGTAAAGGCTTAGGAAGAGATACAAGAATCTTGGAAGTGAACACCTGGCTATGTGAATAGTGTCACCGTAAGAGTTTGGGATTCTTGGATCACACCATGAGTTTCTGGGAGGACAGACTGCTTGGATGGATCTCACTAAGACTTGGATTGGATGGACCTCACTAAGTCCAGGAACAATGTTTTCACTGAGAAACTTGCAAAACTAATCAGGAGGGCTTTCAACTAGATCCTATTGAGGATGAAGTCAGTAACCCACAGGTAAGTACAAAGGTGAGTACTAAGGAGAGGGACCTGTGCAACAGTTTGGGAACTGGGAGGTTTGTGGGAAACCCAATAGGACCCAGGGTAAAACAGAGGAAGGCCCCTCCTTGAGGTGTCCTACCCACCATTTTAAATTTCTCTACACTAATATTCTGATTATGGGGAATAAACAGGATGAATTTGAAATCATACTACATGAGAGTAACTATGATTTAATAGGCATCATTGAATCTTGTTGGAACGAATTTCACATTTGGAATGTAGGACTTGAGGGGTACAGCTTGTATAGAATAGGCAAGATAGAAAGGGAGGGGGAGTAATGTATGTCAAGAATATATACTTGCTTGATATACTGAGAATACTTGGTATAATGAGTATACAGTGTATACAACTGAGCAATATATGCATGGAAGTCTACAAGACAGAGGCAGTTCTGTTGAGAGTACCTGGGTTAGGATAAAAATGAAAAGCAGGCAGGATTGTATGGTGGGGGGTCTCCTGTGGACCACCTACCCAGCCGAGAAGCTAGATGAGGCCTTGTTAGAGCAGATCACAAAGGCTTCAAGAAGGCATGAATTAGTGGTAATGGAGGACTTCTAAGTACTTTGACATCTGTTGAAAGACAAATTCTGATATGGAAAATATGTCCAACAAATTCTTGGATTGCAGTGGTAACTACCACCTCTTTCAGAACACTGAAGAAGGAACCAGGGCCACCGCCCTTGGGTGGGGGGTGCATGGGTCCCTCCACCTATCTCCACTGACCCACCCTCAGCCATGCCCATGTGAAAAGGGCCAGAGTCTCCTCTCTGGGCTTTAGCAGTACAGTGACTGAGAATGTGGGAGTGGATAAATCCTGTGAATTCCTCGGGGGAAGTATGACAGATTGTGAATAGCATGTAAGAGTGCCTGGGGACATGTATTATTAAGAGGGGGGGGGTGCAGTGACTCTACCATGCAGGTTTCCGAACTTGGAACAGTGCTCAGGCTCCAGCCTGAGCAAGGGGGGGATGAATGGAATGTGGCAAGAAAAAGGTTGTTGGAGGTTGTCAGTTACTGGAAGGAGAGCTAGGGGAAAGGGAAAAGGCTGCGCTCCTGGCAGCTGGAAGAAGAGGGACTTGGATTTAAACTTCCTCAAGGAGGGGTATTATAGGGTCACAGTTGTGGCCCTATAGTTAAGGCAGTAGCAAACTCTCATTGAACAACACCTATGTTGTTCGATGGGAGTCAGTAGAGCAAAAACTTTTGGTTGGCGACCGTTCTAGCGTTCCTACAGCAGCATGTGTTCTGTGGTTACAAACAATGAAAGGGAGTCCAGGGGCGGGGTCGGGACTGAAGGTGGTGGGGGCAGGGAGGGGCCCTATCCCTCACCTGCCTCTTCCTGCTAGTAGTGCTGCAGCAGCAGCCTGATGGGACTGGGAGATAAAGTTGTTTGTGATCAGAAGGTTGTTGCCTTGTAAGGAAAATTCTTCAAGAGGGCTGCGAACATTCTCCCAACTGCTCATCATAGTCAAATAATAGACCTTGTGATGGTCTCAAGCTCCTCTAGTATAAAAAGCACTCTCACCCTCAGAATGACAGTTCCTTCCAACCCTTTCCAGGAATATAAGAAAATTCCATGCGAGGCTGGAAGAGTGGGTGTTGTGAGAATGTTAGGAACCATCTTGAAGAACCTTGTTTACAAGGCAGCAACCTTCTGTTCTTCAAGTGACTCCTCACAGGCTGTTTTTACATGGCTCCGCCAGGTGGTGGGTCACTGGGCATGCCAGTGCATGGGTGCAGCATGCACACAGACGCACACTCATCCCCATTCACCCCCCACTCATCTGCACCCACAGAGCAACCGCTGTTTCCCCCGGTTGCTCCGTGCGTGAGGACAAGATGGGGGTGAGTGGGGATGTGTGTTAGGCAGGCGCGTGCATGCACTCCCAGTCACTGCAGGGGCGTGCACCGCGTCGTTCACAAAGGGCTCCCCAACCCATGAACACGCAGAAATCTGCGTGTTCATTGGTGGGAGAGGCCCATGTAAAAAGGGTCACATTCTCACAACTATCTTACTTATACTATCTTAGGTAGGAATTTAGGATGTAAAGCATTTTGGGTATCTTGTGTCTTTAATAGCAGCGCCCCCAGGCCCGTCGAGCCAGGCGGCACCCCTAGGCCCGCCGGCAGGACATAAAGAGGGAGGCCCATCTTGACTTCTTGGCCAGGGGCCCATTGTACCATACCTACGTGGCTATGCCCCTGGGCTAGTGTGTGTGACTGATCAGTTTGAATGAGTGTGTGAGGTGAGAGCATGTGTGTGTAGTGTGTATGAATGAGAGTGTGTGTGTAGTGCATCAATTCATCAATTTGAATGAACGTGTGAGATGAGAGCATGTGTGTACTGTGTCTGAATGACTCTGTGTGTGATCAGTTAGAATGTGTGTGTGAGAGAGGTGAGAGCCTGTGTGTGAATGAGTGTGACCTCTTTTACATGAGACGCACCCACGCAATGGCATAGGTGGGTGCATCTTGTATGAAAGCAGTCGCTTGTGCGCTCCTGTGTAACATGCACCTCCACCCATCACCTCTGCACAGAGAAACCTGTGAAAAAACAGGTTGCTCCATGTGGGGGGATGGGTGAGCACCTGTGTGCACCTGCAGTGTTCTTGTGTCTGGGGCCAGCTTATGCATTAACAAAACTATTAAGTTTCAAAAGAAGGGCAAATTACCTAGACAAAAAAACTTTGGTTTACGAAGCTTGTTAAAGCAGCATTACAAATTATACTCAAACGTTAACATGACAGTAAATTGTATGTTAAGGCAACTTTATTAAATATCAGCCCAATCTATACATTTTTCTTATTCATTAATTAAAAAAAATTATGTGGAAACCCCCCTTAACAAAAGGCACAAGCATTTTGTTTTGATAGTTCAAACCTTTAGGCACAGGTTGAGGGCTAGTCTTTGTCAGGAGGAGCATCAGCCCTCCTGCAATGAGAGGGATGAATCCAGGCACTCTTGTTTTCTAGTTTCACTGTAGTGTGAGTAGTAAGCAATACCAGGTGCGGGCCTGTCCAGCGAGGCGCTAGACAGTTCTTTCTTTTGAACTCCTTCAACAATACCCAGTCTCCTGGCTTGAAAGGATGGCAGGGTTCCGTGGTTGAAGGAATATAGGCGTCTTTGGCACTCTGGCGAGCTGTTGACAAAGTTCTGGAAAGAGAAAGAACATACTGTACAACAGAGTCATCAAGGCCAGACAAATCTTTTTGCTGTCTGGATGTAGGGGCTAGGCCCAGTCGCATGGCTCTTTCAAAAACCAGTTCATGTGGGGTGAGTCCATGCTTGCGAATGGGAGTAGCTCTAATGGCCATGAGTACTAGAGGCAAGGCGTCAGGCCATTTAAGACCAGTTTCATGAGTTATTTTAGCAAGTCTGGTTTTTAAGTCAGAGTTTTTCCGTTCCACCATGCCACTGCTTTGTGGGTGGTACGGGGTGTGAAAGAAAAGGCGAACTCGCAATGTTTCACAAAGATTTCTGATAATGTCTGCAGTAAAGTGTGAACCTTGATCACTGTCTATGGACAAGGGAACGCCAAAGCATGGTATAAAGTCTCTGAGGAGGTGTTTGGCAACTGTGGTAGCTGTGGCCCGGCGGCAAGGGAAGGCTTCAGTCCAGCCAGAGAAAAGGCAGATGACCACCAGCATGTGTTTGTAGCCTTGTGCTGGGGGCAAATCAGCAAAGTCTATCTGGAGATTCTGGAAAGGCCCGTCGCTCCATGGGCGAGAGGATGGGTGACAAGGCTGGGCACGAGCTGGGTTGAACAGTTGACAGGTGGCACAGGATTGGGTGACACGGCGAGCTTCAGTAGTGACAAAAGGGGCAAACCAAGAGGCAGAAATCATTGCAGCTATCCCCCCTTTGCTAGAGTGTGTCATTATGTGAGACACTCGAGCCAAATGCTGCACCAAGGCACGCGGTGCTACTGGACGTCCATCAGGGTGGCGCATGATGCCATCGGAATCCGGGGAGCAGCCAGCCCATGTCCAAATGCGTTGTTCAGAGGGATGGGCAGCAGCTTGCTGGGCAGCAAGATCTTCAAGGGAGGGAACATCAATAGGAGTGTTACCTGAAAAGGAAACTGCAGCAACAAGACAGAGAGAAGGGCCAGATATTGCTGCTCGTTTTGCAGTCTGATCAGCAAATCTGTTGCCCAGAGTTTAAAAAAACCAAAAAAAAACCGGAGAAGTAGAGTGAGCTTTGACATGTATAATAGCCACACGAGAGGGAAGGAGTAAAGCAGATAGAAGATCTGAAATAAGAGGTCCGTGAGAGATAGGGGCACCAGAAGATGTAAGGAACCCCCGTTTTTTCCAAATAGTGCCAAAAGAGTGACAGACACCAAAGGCATAGCGGGAGTCAGTGTAAATGTTGACACGTAAATTGGCAGACAAAAAAACAAGAACAGGTTAAAGCAACCAGTTCAGCCAGCTGAGCTGAGCGAAGGGAGGGGAGGGAGCCTTGCTCCAATACAGCATAGGATGTGCAAACCGCATACCCAACATGTAACCCTTTGTGATCCCGGTAGCAGCTACCATCAACAAACAAATGACATTCAGGGTGAGGAAGAGGCAAAATAGGCAACTGGGCGGTTCTGATGGCCAAAAGGTTGGATGAGAACCCCAAGGGCAAAGCCCTCAGACTCGTGACAAAACAGAGTGAAAGGCTTGGAATAGTCAGGTCGAGCAAATGCAGGGGGGGGAGAGGTTAAAGCTGCTTTTAAATCCTGAAATGATTGTACAGCTTCAGGAGACAGGAGAAAAGGGTCAGAGGACAGTGCAGAATAGAGAGGTTGAGCCAACTGGGCATACCCCAATATTCACTGGCGGCAGTAGTTAGCAGCCAAAAACTTTCGCAATTGGCGAGGGGTAGAAGGCACTGGCAGGGACACAATGGCATTCAGCCTGTCCAATGAGAGGGAATGAGTTTCAGCAGTGATTACATGTCCCAGGTATTGAATTTGAGGCTGACAAAACTGGAGTTTAGCACGGGAGACCTTATGTCCCTTCAGGGCCAAATGCTGTAAGAGTGCAAGAGAGGCCGCCTGGCAAACGTCTAAAGTTGGGGCAGCAATAAGCAAATCATCTGCATAAGTTATGAGAGTTGCATCGGAAGGCACAACAAAATCAGACAAAGTTTGGTGGAGAGCCAATCCAAAAAGGGAAGAGGAATCACGGAAACCCTGGGGGAGGCAGGTAAAGGTAAGCTGGCAACGTGTGGAGGGGTCAGTAAAGGCAAACAAATGCTGATAATCTGGGTGTATGGGGACAGAGAAGAAGGTTTGAGATAAATCAATGACAGTAAAAAACTTAGCATCAGCAGGTATGGAGGCAATAGTGAGAACCGGGTCAGGAACAATGGGGTGCAAGGGGACAACAAAATCATTCACTGCT
>QEPC01007921.1:421353-432712 GCA_003113815.1 Sphenodon punctatus
CAGTGAACGCAGCTCCCTGCAATACCAGTGATATTCCTTTTAGTGAGAGGTGCCTGTCAGATTGTGATGGTGATCTAGAAGTGGTTAGGATGCAAGCAATATCTGCATGGCCAGATATATGGTCACCTGAACAGTGAGAAAACAAAAGAGCCAAATATCCATGGCTGCGATGTGAATCTGGGAAACTGGGTTGTAAAGTGTGCTCTAAAGCAAAGTATTTAGGGGTATTGAAAACCCAGGGTACCTCCATTTCCAAGGAATGGTGTGCTAATTCTGTTACTTATTATGGGAAAACAAAACTAGACTAACTCAAATCACTTTGAAAAAAGATCTGTGAGCATTCCAGCTCATTGGCACATAATGCCCAGGGCATAGTTGATCAGTCAAAGAGACAGTTGAGAGCAAGGAGTCTAACAATGAAAGAACCTGTTGAGTTTTTAGGACTGCATATTACATAGCCAAAAAAGACAAACCGTATACTGACCACTCTGACCTGCTAGAGCTCCAAGAGCTAAATGGTGCACACCTTGCCAAAGGTTGACGCTCAAGATACAGTTGAACTGCAATTATAGATCATATCGCATCAGTAATGCGATCACAAATTTGTAACAGTATTCAGGAAATTAATGGCAAGATATCAGTCCTTATTGATGAGTCCAACAGCCTCAGTGTCAACAGTACATTGATTGTTTATCTGAAATATGAAATTAACAAAGAGAGAGACCCATGTTTTGTTTTCCTGGATCTGATAGAACTTCCAGGACTAACAGCAGAAATAATAACCAAAGTTCTCCTAGGTTGTCTTAAAACACATGGATTTGATCATGCTTATCATATCTACAGCAAAATCTTTTGTTACTGATGGAGCTAGAGTAATGTTAGGAAGAAAAATGGGAGTTGCCCAACAACTTGTTGAAATGTATCCTAACATCATAGTATGGGAGCTTGTTGTTGGAGATACAGTTTCTGAAGTCCAGGGAGTGAATCACTTCCGTTCATTCATGGACAAGCTTTATTTGTTATACATCAGGTTCCCACAAAATAAACACGAACTAAAGAAATGTTCAGATCGGCTAAATGAGCAACTTAACAAGATTGGCAGAGAGTCTTGGACACCAGATGGGTCGCAAGTTCATATAGGACTGTTTCAGCAGTTTGGAATAACTATTGTTCTCTCTGTCTTCATTTCAAGTCTGCCAGTGAAAATAGAGAGAGATCACAAACTGAAAGATCCACTTACACTGGTTTATACAAACGTTTATCTTCGAAGCAGTTTTTTCTGGACCTTGCACTTATGTATGATGTTCTGAATGAGCTGGCAATACTATCAGAATATCTGCAGAAGAGAACCACTACTGTTGTTAAATCAGACAGGCACATTCGGAGATCACTAAGAATAATGGAGACCTTGGGGGGTGGGGAAGGAAGGCTATTTTGGAAGCAAATATTGCTGTATCAGAAAATGAATTTTGTTCTGTAGCCCTGACAGATAATCAGAAGATAGTGCCTATAAATCGAGGTCAGTTCATAGTTAGTATAGTAAACAACATGAGAGAGCGCCTCCTAACAGTCAAGCCTTCTAAAGGAACTCTAGAGTTGCACAGTCCATCCCTGATATAATAAAGGAGTTCCAAGTCCTGGAAAGTGATGAATGGCCAACAGAAATTCAGCCACGATATGGAGAAGATGAAATAGAATCACTGTGCAAACGGTTCAGTCTTCAATTGCGTCCTGTACTCTCAGCCTACAGAGACTACTTGGATAACAATGGAAGGCAGATTCCACAGGATTTAAATCCTTTGATGCAATGTACAAAGGTAATCCCAAGCAGCACAGCAGAATGTGAACGAGGTTTCAGCAGTATGAACTTAATAATTTCAGAAACGTGATGCAGACTAACAGTCCACCACGTATCATCGTTCATGTTCATTAAAATAAATGGCTGTCCTTTGAAATTGTGGCAGCCAGAGAAGTGTGTGAACAAGTGGTTTAAAAGGCACCATTCTGCAGATGACCCACAGACCAGAGTGTGTGCCAGCCCAGAAATCGAAATGAATCCAGTGTGGGAGATTATTTAGAATATGTTACTTGTGAATATTGTTGTAAATATGGATATGGATAAAGAGTCAAGCCTGTTGTCTGCATCCTGGTCAGCCCTGAAATTTATCCTGGCAGGTTCCAACCTGCTGCAAAAAATCCTAAGAAAGTTCCTGTGAATAAATATACTGTAAATAGTTGCATTGGTGTGTTGTGTCAGTATCGCAGAATGCAGGATAATAGTTCATATATAATGATATAATTTTATGTCCTTAAATACTGATTAACAAAAGATTAATCACCCACACCTTTTGGGAGTTATGTTATCACATGGGGTTCAAGCACAGTAGTGTTAGGAAGCTATACATGACTGCCTTGTTGCACAATCCCAAGAATAATCACCCAGTTGGGGTTCAATTTGGGATATCACATACCCTAAACCTGGTTTCATCTTTTTCACTCATCATTCCAAGGGCAATCTGTTAAGGTAAGTAACTAAGCATTCTTTATATGAGCTTTCCCAACTTTCCCCAACTTTCAAATAATAGAAGCAGCACATGACATTATATTTTGTAGCGTAAAGCTTGGAGGGGGCGTGGCTAGGATTGGAAGGGGCATCAAGAGCTCTTGCACTTCTCAATTTAGCACTACACCACTGGGAGAGGGTAAGTGAATGAGTGATTGGGGTTTAATGGCACAGTGGCCATCAGACCCTACTGGTTCTACTGGATTTTTCAGCGGCCTTCAATAGCGTGAACCATGAGTTGTTGGTGACCTGCCTGCAGGACTTGGCCAGGGTGGACAGAACAGTTTTACAATGGTTCTGTTCTTACCTTGCTGGCAGATTGTACATATCTCTCTGGGGCTCTCATGTGTGGTGTCCCGCATGGTTCTATTCTGTCCCCTCTCATGTTTTAATGTGTATATGACACCACTTGGGGAGGTCGTGCACAGCTGGGGAGTTAGTTGTCATCAATATGCAGACGACACCCAGCTGTATCTGTCATTTTCATCCGACCCAGGCCCCGCTGTCTCCTTGCTGTCCTGGTGTCTGGCTGCAGTGGGGGACTGGATGAAGTTGAGCTGATTGAAGCTCAATTCTGATAAGATGGAGGTGATGATGGGGGGGTCGATGATCTGAGGGGGGAGAGCACCCCTGTTATAGAGGGTGTACAACCTCCATTGGTTTCATGTGTGCTGAGCCTGGGGGTGCTCCTGGATTCACAGATGCGCTTGGATTCTCAGGTGTCTACTGTGGCCAGGGGTGCCTTTCACCAATTACATCTGGTGAGAAGACTCCGTGCATATGATTCAGATTCGGACCTTGCCACCCTCATCCATACATTTGTCACTTCAAGACTGGACTATTGCAATGCACTCTTCTTGGGGCTGCCCCTGGTGATGTTCCGGAAGTTGCAGCTGGTGCAGAATGCTGAGGCCCATCTTTTGATTGAGACGGGCCACAGAGACTACATTACACCAGTGCTCCAAACACTGCACTGGCTGCCTATTGTCTTCTGGGTGAAATTCAAGGTGCTGATTTTAACCTTTAAAGCCCTTAAAGGTCTGAGACATGCTCATCTGGAAGACCCCTCACCCCCAGGATCTCTGAACGGCCCCTGCGATCGTCCAGGAGCGCCCTCCTGGAGGTCCTGCATTGTCAGTGAGTCTGTACGAGCAGGAGGGTATTCTCGACAGCTGCACTGTCACTTTGGAATGCCCTCCCAGCAGAGATCTGCCTCAGCCCAAATCTCCTTGCCTTCCAGTGTAGCTGTAAGACCTGGCTTTTCCGCCATGCATTGGCAAGGAAGAGGGGTGGGGTGGGATGGGTTAGGGTTGGAGTTTTTTGGTGCGTATAAGTGTTTATGTGTTCTATTTATTTAGACAGTATTTATATTGTTTCATATTTTGAGAATTTCCTTTTATTGTTATAAGAACATAAGTAGTGCCATACTGAGTCACAGCAATGGTCCATCAAGCCCAGCATCCTGCCCTCCAACAGTGGCCAACCTCAATCACATGGGAGAAGAACCAACAGTCACAATGGGCAATCCATTCCCCGTTGTTCACTCCCAGGTCCAGACACTAAGATGTTCATCCCATAAGCTACTTGGTTAATAGCCATTAATGGACCTACCCTCCAAGAACTTATCAAGTCCTTTTATAACCTTGCTATACTACTGGCCTTGACAACATCCTCTGGCAACAAATTCCATTAGTTAATTATGTGTTGAGTGAAAAAGTACTTCCTTTTATTTGTTTTAAATCTGCCGGCAGCTAGTTTCATGAGTGTCCCCTAGTTCTAGTACTATTTGAGACAGCCATTTCCTATCTACTCATTCCACACCATTCAAGATTTTATAAACCTCTATCATGTCCCCTCTCAGTCTTCTCTTCTCTAACCTGAAGAGACCCAGCTTGTCAAACCTCTCTTTGTACGGAAGCCATTCCATACCCTTTATCATTCTCATTGCCCTTCTAGAACTTTTTCTAGTTCTGCTATGTCTTTTTTGAGATGGGGCGACCAGAACTGCACACAATATTCAAGGTGCGGCTGCACCATCGATTTGTATAGAGGCATTATGACATCCTCAGTTTTATTCTCTCTCCCTTTGCGAATAACTCCTAACATTCTGTTTGCTTTTTTGACTGCTGCTGCACACTGGGCTGAGAATTTCTGTTTATTGTCCACAATCACTCCCAGATCCTTTTCCTAAGTGGTAACTCCTAGCTTAGTACACAGCATTAGTACTCATAGTTTGGATTATTTCCCCCTATGTGCATCACTTTGCACTTGTCCACATTAAATCTCAGCTGCCATGTAGATGCCCAGGCACCCAGTCTCATAAGATCCTATTGCAGTTTTTGACAGTCTGCTCATGTTTTAACTACCTTGAAAACCTTGGTGTCATCATCTGCAAATTTAATCACCTCAGTCTTTAACACCCTTTTCCAGATCATTATGGGGGAGAGAAAGAGAACTGTGAGTGCTGGGGGAGTGAGGGGGAACGAAGAAGCTGGGCACAAGGGCTAGCTTGTCCCCTCCCCCACCAGGAAGTGGCTGGGAGGCTATTACACCAAGCTTCCAGTGGCTCTGCCGCAGGCCATGAGCTGAAGGGCCATGGCCTTTGGCCGTGGCCCTTGGGAGCACTTTGGGGCTGCAGGGGACTCAGGGGAGTTTTGGCAGGTAGGGATTTTTTCTGTTCAGGGCTAGGGAGGAAGGGGGGGTAGGAGGGGTGGTGAGGGGGGGTTGGTGAGGGCGTCCCAGTGCCAAACCCTGGTGGCAGCAGGGGGGACATTGGGAGGGTTTTTGGTGGTTGGGGCAGGGTGCCCGACCCCTGTGGGAGAGGAAAGTTAGGCGNGGGGTGGGGGTGGGAGGCCACAGGGCAAGCAGCCAGGTTTGGGGGGCCAGGATTTGGTGGATGGAGGGGGAGGCATGGCTAAAGGGGTGGTTCTTGGGCATAGACGGTATGGTCCATGGGGTTGGATGACTCGTGCCCCTAGGTGCCTGTGGGAGGTGCAGCTTGTCATCCCCCTGCTGGGGTGGAGGGAGGAGCCAGGTCCAAGGTCCATGCGTGGGGGCTGTTGTTGCTAAATGCGAGGTCCATTGTCAACAAGGCCCCAATTGTCTGGGATGTAATCTTGGATGGGGCTGTGGACCTCGCATGTATTACAGAGACCTGGCTGGATGAGATGGTTTGACCAACTTTAGCCAATCTCGTTCCGGCCGGGTATGCCGTGCAGCACCAGCCCCGCACGGGTGGCCGGGGAGGTGGTGTAATGATTATTTTTAGAGAGGACTGGCCTGTTAGGAGATATCCAGTTGAGGAGATTGCAGGTATTGAGGCCCTCCATGTGGTGTTTGATTTGGCTGGGGGCAAGCTAGGGGTGCTGCTGGTATACCGGTATACTGGGCCCCTTCCTGTCCAGCAGCATCCCTTACCACTCGAACAGAGCTGGCCTCGGAGGTGGTGTTGGGCTCCTCCAGGACTTTGGTCTTGGGGGACTTTAACATCCACGCCGATGCCAGCCTTGTAGGAGTGGAGCTAGAATTCATGGCCGCCATGGCAACCAGGGATTTGTCCCAGGAGGTCACCTGCCCGACCCACGTGGGAGGGGCATACCCTTGACCTGATCTTCGGTTCGGGCCTTGAGGCGGGGGGTCCGGTAGTGGGGGAGGTTAGGGCGGTGCCCTTGTCATGGATGGATCTTTATCTCCTTCAGGCCAGTCTCTCAGCGCACCCCCTCCAGAAGGGGAATGGGCCAGTTAGGATGGTCCGCCCTCAGAGGCTGATGGAACCTCAGCGGTTCCAAGAGGTCCTAAGGGAGTTAACCTTGGACCTGCACGGTCACTCTGTCGATGAGCTGGTCCAGCATTGGAACAGCTTGCTGGAAGAGGCCATTGACAGAGTGGCTCTGAGATGCCCTCTGCCTCTGTCTCGTCACCGCAGGGCCCCTTGGTTTACTGAAGGGCTGCAGTGTATGATGCAAGTAGGCAGGAGGCTGGAGCAACGCTGGTGTCGGACTCGATCTGACTCCGACTGACTTCATCATAGGGCCCATTTGTGGTCCTATGTTGAGGCTGTGAGGACAGCAAGGAAGGAGTTCCTTGCTGTCCTCATATTATTAATAATAATAATTTATTGGTCAAAATTAAATTTTACAGACCAGGCGTTACAAAAGCCATTGCCTCAATTCAAAATATAAAAAGGAAATAAACAAAACCCCATATCTAACACTCGTCTTATCTGTATATATGCTTAACAGAGCTAAAAAAAGGGGGTTAAGTCATGAATAAAACAAATAACTAAAATATAATAACAATGGTTAACGTAGCCTCTCAGTATTATTAAACAATTCTATTCCCAGCCAATTCCCAGGGGCTACATATGTAAATATCATCATATTACCTCTATTCAGCAGATAATAATATACTTTGGAAATCTAGGAAAGCAGCACGAGTCTTAACAGCTTTGCACAAAAAATGAGCTACCTTCTCCAGAAATCCTCGATCCTGAGTTGACATAAAGATCTGTAGCAAATCCGAGTCAACTCATCCTGGGTATTGATCTAGATAAAGTTGCAGCAATTGATATCTTAAGTCTACATATAGGTTACATTTGAACATAATATGAGCCAAGGTCTCAATCTGCTCATAGTCAAACGGGCAGAGACATTCTTCCATAGGTATTTTCTCCATACGCCCCTCAAAAACCTTAGATGGAAAAACATTTAAACGAGCCTTAAATAGGCTCCGACCAAGAGCAGAGGGAAAATCTAATTTCAAATAATGAGCCATGCACCCCTCGGCGGGCAATAGCTCCAAATAGTTCCCCAGAGAGTGTAGATTCCTAATCTAGACTATGTCTTCCTGCTGCGCTACATCATTTGTTCTTACTATGAGTTCAGTTTTAGCCACCCCCCCACCTTTTGAGGCAAAGTAATCTACTGAGAAGCCCAAGTATGCAATTCTTTCCTTTATCTTGCCTCTCCAGGTGGATTGAAAACTGTCCTTTGCAAGACAGAGGAACAGTTCTATCTGGGGAGCCAATTCAGCTCGAGTCCACAAGGAAAGAGCTAGTTTAGATACTTTTGTTTCCCAGCTTGTTGTCCCAGTCTCCCACCTAATAGTCACCGAGGGAGACCCGGCAGGTAAACGGAAAACTTTGCGCAAAAGTGTAGACTGTAGCCTGTTGAGATTGACCGATCGAATCGTGGCCCAAAACTGCTGCACCATAAAGTAATTGGGAAGTAACTTTAGCTTCTAGCACTCTCAAGGCCATTACCTCTCCCCCCATCCGTTTCCATTGGAAATAATTCACTGTTGCTTATCCTGTGCCCCTAGCCTTATTTGTTGCCACTTTGGCCTGCAAGGCCCAGTTACTGCCCTTATCCAGCATAATTCCCAGATATTGGAAGTTGTTTACTTGTTCTATCCTTTGCTGCCCGATTGTCCACGTGTATTGTTTCCTGCTCTTCCCAAAAACCATTATTTTGGTTTTGCCATAGCTGATCTGGAGGTCACTTTTGAAACAAAAGTTTTCAGCAGCAGTAAGCTGCTTCACCAATCCTATCCTCGTCTGAGATAGTAACACTGCATCATCGGCGTACAGCAGGGTTGAGGGCTCCAATTGCGCTAGTTTCCAGCCGCGGGGGAACAAAATCATCAGAGGAGACTGCGGGAACCAGATCATTTAAGTAATAGTTAAATAAGCTAGGGGCTAGCGTACATCCCTGCCTTACCCCAACTCGCACTGTTATTTCAGATGTTAATTCACTAGCTGAGGAATAAAATTTGACCTTTAATGTGTTGTTTGTATGTAAAGCTCTAATCAATAAGTACAATTTTCTGTCCAACATGGATGCTTCCAATTTTTTCCAAAGATGGTTATGGTTAACGGAATCGAAAGCAGTCTTTATATCAATAAATACTGCAAACAATTTACCGTTCCATCTAACATACTTCTCCACCAGATGTGTCAAAACCAGAACCTGGTCAACCGTTGAATGTCCTCCTTGGAACCCTGCCTGTTTGATAGCTAAAATCCTCTCTTTTGCAACCAGGCTTCAAATCATTTTGCCAGATATTCTGCATATAGTTTCCCTATAACTGATAGTAGGCTTATTGGTCTATAGTTTGCCACATCAGTTTTATCGCCTTTTTAATATATCAGTACTACTTTAGCAAACCGCCAGTTACTGGGTATAACATCCTCCTCATTAATCCTTGTAAATAGAACTGTCAAAAAGGGGGCCCACCAAACTTTCTTGGTTTTCAAGAGATTGGTAGGAATATAGTCAGGCCCTGGTGCTTTGCCCGGCGACAAGTTCCCTATCATTTCCTCTATTTCACCTGAATCTACTGCCAGCCAGCTAGGAGTGTCATGAATACTAGGTAGGATATCTTGCTCCTGATGGTAAGCAAATTTTGACATGTAGAAGGACTCCCATGTTTCTTTTGGGATAACAGCTCTATTAAGTACCTTTCTACTCCCCATTGATCCATTCAATATTCTCCAAAAGCCCCGGGAGTCATCCTTCAAAGCAGCCTGGTACAAAGTCCAGTCCTGCTCGTCTTCGTACTTTCTCTTCTTTTCTCTGATCATTGCTTTATATTCCTATTTCTGATTAGGGTAAATCTCCAAAGGGGTGAGAACTGAAGAAGTGCTTCATTATCCTTGCCAATTCTGGCATTAAAATCTCCTGTAATAATCAGGGCGGCAGATGGTGCCTTTGTTCTTAAATCCTGTAAAAAGGTTTCTAGTCTAGTCCAATAGTATCCCTGAAATGAACCGACATTAGTAGGTGGAATATAAGCTGCTACCAAAATAAATTTAATATCCTGGTAGCCGATTTCTATGCATAGGGCTATCGGGGGAAGAGATTTAATCTTACCCACCCTAAGTTGGGCTTTAAGTGATATCAAACAAGCTATACCCCCTTTAGCTCTTCCTTTTCCTGCCTTAATTGCTGGTATTTCAAAAGTCTGATAACCGTCCATCTCTATCGAGTCCTTAGCCCACGTTTCCAGCAATACAATTATCTGGAAGTGCTGCAAGAAGTCTCTGAATTCTACATCTCTATGCTTTGACCACCACCCCGCAATATTCCAAGAGCATATTTTGTTGTTATAAAGTGGGGGGAAAGGGTCAGCCTCTTGTCAGGTCACACATAACGGGCGCTCAATAGGTTGGACCTGCATCCCTGCCTCCCCAAAAGAATTCATTTGGGGAGCTAATAGTCCATCTGATATTATTCCTTCCCCTTCTAAAGGCCCCAGGGGTGCTAACTGCTGGTTACCCTCATCTTGCTTTACAAAATCCTGATCCTCCATTTCAGATACCTTTTCACAGGTATCAGATGTCATCTTTCCAAACATTCTTTTACAACCTTCCTGGACCAAATGCCCATCCTTTAGGCTAGTTGGAAGAACAGGCCCAGAGCTACCCTGGGACCCTAATTCCAGCACCATCCTTGCTCCGGGGGAGCCCTGACTATTCTTCAGGGGCCCCACTGCCTTAGCCAGATCTACTCTTGGTGGGCAGAAGGTCCTCTTATTAGCATATCCACTTACCCTAGAGGTTGTATTGTAACCACCCCAATATTCCCCACCCGCAAGGAGCAAAAAGGCCTTTGCAAGGTGGCTCCACCAGGGTTTGAGCTCCCAAGGCTTTCTCCTGGGACCTTCCAACACTATTCGCAGCTTGTACATTAGCTGTTTCTGTTGGATTCTTCTCCAGGTCAATACTAGATCTGACCTGGACCAGGCCCTGTGGTTCACCACCTAGGGACTGCATATCCATATTAATGTAAACTTCAGTAACCACAACCCCCCATGTGTGGCACAAGCCCCCATCCTGTAGCAATCTCTGTATCCATTGAGTTGATCTAAAATGCACTACTATATGATGGCCAGAAGGACCCCTGGCCAGAGATTGAAAATATCTGATTTGCCACTTAGGGAAACTCCAGCGGAGAATATTCCCCAAGTGTGTATGAATCATATCTATACTATGCCAATTTGGTAAATATCCATTCGGCAGTGGAATGACCTTTATGGCAATGGCAGTTCTATTTACCTGGACTTTCTCCTGACTAAACTTGGCTGAGCAGTATTGGCGCTTGTTCGGATTACCCTGGCTGCCCTTACTTGGGTCCCTGCCCCTATGATCCTCCTTTACTTCCTCACTCCCCAAGTGGGTATCTTCATTCTGGGAATTCCGAGATCCAGTTGGTAAGTTATCAAAGGTCCTGGCATTTATTTGGGATGTTTGTTTAGCCAATTCTTTTTTTGTATCTATCAGTTCCCACGTAATTACCTTCAGCTGAGCTGTTTGGGCATTCAAAATCTTAGTTATGTTGTTCAATTGGTTACAAAGATGTTTTATTGACTCCCCAATGAGGAGACATTGAGTACCCATAATGTCCCAACTAGGGCTGTAGCGGCATGCCACGGCGGCAGCTGTTACTGACGGAAACCCCTATTCCGCACATCACGGCGCGGGTCGGCAGAGGCTGTTTCCGACGCCTGCGGCGGCGGTTTGCCGCAAATGTTGCCGCATCATCAGAACTGATTGTCGGGAGCAAAACTTTTGCGGATTCCCAGTAAGAAGCGGCACCACCTCCCCTTTCTGTCTGTCGCAGCATCTTTGTGATTAATCTGATCATTGTATCATGTTTCCGCCATCGGGCCACCATGGCCTGAATACAAGTTATCGCGACACCCGCCGGCATGATTCATCGGCCAATTTAATTGTCTAGGGCTTTTTAATTTCATTGGCTAGGGCTTTCACAGAGAGACATGTCCCGCCTTCACCATTAA
>QEPC01007921.1:435399-472065 GCA_003113815.1 Sphenodon punctatus
GGGGGGGGGGTTCACCCTCCTGTAGCTCAGCAGGTTCAGAGTCTGGGGGTGTTATTGGATGCAGATCTCCACCTGGAGAAGCAGGTGGCAGTAGTGGCGAAGGCCGCCTTCCGCCAGTTATATCTGGTGCAGAGGCTGCATCCGTACATCTCCAGCCCGGACCTGGCCTCCCTCGTCCATGCCTTTGTCACCTCGAGGCTGGACTTCTGCAATGTGCTCTACGTGGGACTGCCCTTGTTCCTGGTTCAGAGGCTGCAGCTAGTGCAGAATGTGACGGCCCGGCTCCTTTCGGAGATGGGCCATCAGGAACACATAACACCTGTGCTCCGGACTCTGCACTGGCTGCCAATAGCGAGCCGAGCCAGGTTTAAGGTTTTGGTATTGATCTACTGTGATCTTCACAGTCTACTCTGGGCCCCTCGTACCTCAGGGACCGCCTCACCCTCTGCACCCCAGAGCGGCTCCTTCAGTCTGCTGGGGGTGCCTTCTTGGAAGTCCCCCGTCTTAAGCAGGGGACCACTATGGAGAGGGCATTCTTGGTGGCCGGGCCACGCCTTTGGAATTCCCTCCTGGAGGAAGCTTGCCTGGCCCCAAGCCTTTTAACATTCCAGTGAATTTGAAAAACCTGACTGTCCGCCCAGACCTTTGGGGAGTGGGGCAGGGAAGGGTTAGGGTTTTTTATCCCCTCCACCCTTATTTATTTATTGTATTATTTTTTATGCTCCCTAGCCATGCTTTAATTGTCGATTTTATGTGTTTTTTAAATGTTTTATAATTGTGTTTTTATTTTTGATATTGTTAGCCACCCCGAGCTGTTGCAGGAGGGGCGGGGTATAAATGTGAATGAATGAATAAATAAATAAATAAATAAATATTAGTGAACACTTTAAACAGCACTGGTCCCAATACAGATCCCTGGGGCACATCACTTTTTACATCGCTCCATTGTGAAAACTGATCATTTAGTCCTTCTCTTTGCTTCCTATCCTTTAACCAGTTACCAATCCATAATAAGACACTTCCTACTATCCCATGACTTTTTAATTTTCTCAAGTGTATTTTATGTGGGACCTTATCAAATCCTTTCTGGAAATCCAGGTACACACTATCCAACGTGTATCCCTTGTCCACATGCTTATTTCCATCCTCAAATAATTCCAATAGATTAGTGAGGCATGATTTACCTTTGCTAAATACATGTTGACTCTTCCCCATTAATGCATGTTAACCAACATGCCCAGCGATTCTGTTCTTAATTATAGTTTCCACCATTTTGTCCAGCACAGACGTCAAGATTACTCATCTGTAGTTTCCAGGATCACCTCTGGACCTCTTTTTAAATATCAGGGTTACATTTGCCACCCTCCAGTCCTCAGGTACAGTGGCAGATTTTAGCAATAGGTTACAGATTACTAACAGTAGGTCTGCAATTTCATATTTGAGTTCCTTCAAAATTCTGGGGTGAATATCATCTCATCCTGGTGATTTGTTAGTATTTAGTTTGTCAGTTTGCTCTGGAACCTCCTCCAGAGTCACATTGATTTGTGACAGCTGTTCCAATTCATCACCTACAAAGTAAGGTTCCGGCATGGGTATCTCCCCAACATCCTCTGTAGTGAAGACTGAACCAAAGAACTCCTTTAGTTTCTCTGCAATATCCTTTTCCTCCCTAAGCACCCCTTTCATCCCCTAGTCATCTAACTGTCCAACTGACTCTCTAGCAGGCTTCCTGCTTCTGATGTACTTGAAAAAGTTTTTTTTATTAGTTTTAGCATCTTTAGCAAGTTGTTCCTCAAATTCCTTTTTGGTCTGCCTTATTAACTTTTTACATCTACTTTGGCAACACTTACGCTCTTCCCTATTTACCTCAGTGGGACTCTCAATTTTATGAAAGGATGCCTTTTTGGCTCCAGTAGCCTCCTTCACCTCACCATTTAGCCACACAGGCAGACGTTTGGTCCTCTTCCTACCTTTTTTAATTTGTGGAATACATTTAATCTTTCAAGATGGTGTTTTTCAAGAGTCTCCGTGCTGCCTGTAGACATTTAATTCTTGCAGCTGCTCCTTTAGGTTTCCCTCTAACTAGTTTCCTCATTTTGACATAGTTCCCCTTCCTAAAGTTATATGTTACCACAGTGGTTTTATTTGGCATTTCCCTCCTGTGCGTATGTCAAATTTAATTATATTATGATCACTATTGCCCAGCAGCTCCAGCACCATTACACCTCGCACTAAATCCTGTACTCCACTTAGGACTAGATCCAAAGTGTCTCCTTCTCTTGTTTGTTCCAGGACAAGCTGCTCCAGGAAACAGTCATTTATGACATCTAGAAATTTTATCTCTGCATCAAGTCACCCCTGGGCAAGAGGGGAGGATACAAATAAATAAATAAATAAATAAATATTGCACTGAACAAAGGTGGGTTGTTTTTTTTTTTTAAAAAAGTTAAAATCTCACGTGAAGGATAAAAAAGAAGTTAATCATAGACATGCCTCAGAAGGGAGTGAGTGGAGGTTTAACAGTGCAGCAGCTGTCAGACCATAGTGTGCCAAACAAAAGGTGAGGAATAAAGGTGTAAAAATGGGTTAAAGCTCACAGCAAGGCTAGAAAAGAAGCTAAAACTAGACATGCTTCAAGAGGGAAGCTAAAAACTATGGAACCATCCAATTGCTGCTAAAAACACAAAAAAGGTGTGACTGACATGGTAAAAGCAACCCCTGCAAGGGGGAGGGAGTGGGGCCCCAGCCCACCCATCCTTCCAGGACCCTGAACCTGGGGTCCTAAGTAACTTGACATCTACATGCATAAAATCAAAGGCAAATGCACAGTAGTATGTAAAAACTTTCACCAAGGTCTGAAGGTAACTCATGGCAAAGCTAAAAACAAGCTAAAACTAGACACACATCAAAAGAGAAGCAAAAAAGTATGGAACCAGCCAATAACCTTTTAAAAGGTTAAAAGCACAGTCAAATCAACCCTTTCTCCTAAAAACTCTGCAAGGCAGACAAAGTCAGTGGGGTGAGGTTAGCTTCTGAGAAACACATGGTGCACAGCAGTAAAATGGGAGAAGACCAGCAGAACATGTTGGATGAACAGATGCACATTGCAAGGGTCACAAAGAGGTGCAGCCTCCCCTGAAAGCAGGTGGCGATGAGTGGGAAGCCCATGGCTGAGATGCAGCCTGTCCAGGATCACTTCTGCTTGATGGCTGCAATAGTACAAACTCTGCCACTGCTGGATCACGGGCTTCACATCATGAAGTTTTGACATTTGTCCCTAACGCACTGCCAGCATGCCATGAGTTGGAACTTAAAACCAGGTATAAAATCACTAAAAGGAACTGCTGTGAGGTCAAGAGTTGGACATTTACTGTACAAGCAGCCACATCAGTCCGCTCATTGCCTCCAGTCCCCATGTGCCCAGGAATCCATCAGAAGAGTATGCGAGTGCCCAGGGAACAGGCAATGTAGTTGCAGTTAGATTGCTGCAATCAATGGGTGCGGGATAAAACAGAGGGAGTTCAGGGCCTTCAAGGAACTCAAGGAGTTGGAGTAGATCACAGGTTGCGCTACCTGCTCAGCCAAAAAAAAGCACAAAGTGAGGAAGATGGCAAAGAGCTCCACAGTAAAGATGGAACACTCCTGAGGGAGTCAGTGGGTAAAGCAATGGCCATCGCAGATCACAGATGCTCCCTCAAAGTCCCCAGGCTTGGAGCTATCCATAAAAAGTGCCACAGAGTTAAAGCAGTTCAGACGCTGCTCACAATACAGCTGCCGGTAATGCTCTGGTGATGTCTCAGAGCATGGAAGCAAAGATAGAGAGTAGCAGCAGGAAAGAAGATGAGTAGTTCAACATAGAAGGGTGGTGGAAGCCCCAGGAACAAAAAAGACAAATCCAATTCCTGCAGGAGAGACCACAGTTGGAGCCCAAATGGTGGTATGACAAAGCTCTGGGCCATGAACAGAGTCTTATACCAGGGTTGAAAGATGGTGCCCAGGCAGGGAGCAACACTTGGCAGCGTACTGCAGGGGCAGCTGCATGTGGCATATGCTGAGCACAAAGGCTTCAATATACAGACTATAGACAGGTGAGGTGTGAAAGGCTCCCATACACACTACAGGCCCTGGTGATATATGGTGTCCAGCCTCCGCACAACAGAAGGCCTAGCAGAGCCATAAATAATGAAGGCACAATCCAGCTTGGAATTCACAAGGACTCAGTACAGCTGTAATAGAGAATGGTGATGTGTGCCCCAGGAGGTGGAAGAGATGACTTGCAGAATGTTCAGTGTCTTCTTGCACTTAACCCGTAGCTGACATATGTGGAGGAGGAAGGTCAATTTCCTGTCCAGCCCCAGGCCAAGAAACTTGACTTCAGCAACAACTGGACGATGCACTTGTCCCAGACACAGATCAAACGGCAAAAGTGCATGCAGACCATCGTCTTCTCCAAAAACTAAAACCCGTTTTCAGTGGCTCATTGAGAGAGACGGTTCAGAGCTGTTTGCAATTGCTGCTCAATGGACCACATACAGGGTGATTGGCAGCAAATCTGGAAGTTGTGCACATACAGACAGTTATGGACAGCTGGGGGCAGAGAATGGAGAATTTTTAAAATGTGCACTGAAAGCAGTGACACTCAGGACACTGTCCTGTGGAACCTCCTCCTCCTGCCCAAAAGGGCAGGAATATGTAGAAAGTAGGCAGACCAGGAAGGTCTGATGCTGTAAAAATTCAGGATAAAAATGGGCAAGTTACCCCACAACCCAAACCTGTGCAGGTCTCACAAAATGCCATGCTTCCTACATCTTAGTATGGATCGGTAACTGGTTAAAGGATAGGACCCAAAGAGTAGGACTAAATGGCCAGTTTTCACAATGGAGAGATGTAAAAAATGGTGTGCCCCAGGAATGTGTATTGGAACTGATGCTGTTTAATGTGTTCATTAATGATCTGGAAAAGGGTGTTAAAGAGTGAGGTGATAAATTTACAGATGACACCAAGGTTTTCAAGGTAGTTAAAACATGATCAGACTGTCAAGAACTGCAACAAGATCTTAGGGGACTAGGTGCCTGGGCATCTACATGGCAGCTGAGATTTAATGTGGACAAGTACAAAGTGATGCACATAGGGAAAAATAACCCAAACTATGAGTACACAACTCATAACTAAGCTAGGCGTTACCACTCAGGAAAAAGGATCAGGGAGTGATTGTGAACAATACACAGAAATCCTCAGTCCAGTGTGCAGGAGAAGTCAAAACAGCAAATAGAATGTTAGGAGTTATTCGCAAAGGGATAGAGAATAAAATGGAGAATGTCATAATTTATTTATTTTTTATTATTATTGCTTATATAATGCCTCTATACAAATCAATGGTGCAACTGCACCTGGAATATTGTGTACAGTTCTGGTCGCCCCATCTCAAGAAAGACAGTTTCAGACTCCGGGGTGAGGAACTGGGGGAAACAAGGAGAGAGGGAGAAGAAGGACAGGGTAAAGGGGGAAAAGGGTTGTCCACAGTGTCGTCACTGAAACCTCTCAGCCGCTCTCCACTATTTGGGAGACTAAACGCTCAGCATGGCTACCAGACAAGTTGGTCTTAGAAGGCGTATGGCTCATCATCAAGGCCACAGACTGAGGAGCTGGAAGGGGAAACCAACAACGGGGAAGCTGGCAGGGGTAGCCAGCGGCAGAAGCTGGCAGGGGTAGCCAGCGGCAGGGATGCTGGCAGGAACAACCAGTAGCAAGGAAGCTGGCAGGGGTAGCCAGCTGCAGAGGAGCTAGGGGGAGAACCAGCGACAGAGAATCTGGGAGGAATAATCAATGGCAAGGAAGCTGGTGGGGGTAGCCAGCTGCAGAGGAGCTAGGGGGATAGTCAGCAATAGAGATGCTGGCAGGGATAACTAGCGGCAGGGAGCTGGGAAGGGGGAACCATCAACAGCATAGCTGGAGAGGGTAGCCAGCTACAGAGGAGCGGGAAGGGACAACACTTCCAAAGACAAGGACTTCACAGGACAACAAGACTCACTCACACAGCACATACAACAACACAGTCACAGGGGGTGAGACAGGTTAATGTTAGACCCAAACCACAGGGGCGCACACACAAACCCACACCCAGGAAAGAGCAGTTGCTCCACCAGCTTCCTGAGGTCACCAGGAGGTCTTAAATACTCCCTGGTGGCCAATCAGGAAGCCAGGAGACAGGTGACAGAAAGGGGAGACAGGTGAGCAAGGTTGGGGTGCACACCAGGTGGAGATACAGAAGGAGACACAAAGAGAAGGATGAAACACAGTCTATCAGGCAGCAGGTGGCGCAAGCTGCTACTGTGCCACTTCCAACCCCTCCCCCAGTCCAAGGGTTCAAGACCAGGCCATGACACATAGCTGAACTAGAAAAGGTACAGAGAAGGGCAATGAGAATGATAAAGGGTATGGAACAGCTTCTGTACAAAGAGAGGCTTGACAAACTGGGCCTCTTCAGCTTGGAGAAGACTGAGAGGGGACATGATAGAAAGTTATAAAATCTTGAGCGGTGTCGTGGAACAAGTAGCTGGGGAATGGTTATTTACCCTCTCAAATAGTACTAGAACTAGGGGAGCTGCCAGCAGATATAAAAAGAAGTACTTTTTCCCTCAACGCAAAATTAACTTATGGAATTTGTTACCAGAGGATGTTGTCAAGGCCAGTAGTATAGCTGGGTTTAAAAAAGGACTGGATAAGTTCTTGGAGAGTAGGTCCATTAATGGCTATTTGTCACGTTTTGCGTTTTTTCTCATAAATTACAAAGGGAAAGTGAGCTATGTAGCTTAGCTGAACTAGTCAAACTAAATTGGGCTGCACTTTTCCCAAAATTGTATATTATGAGTTTACACTTTACTTTGTTGTCCAGCTAGCAAAGGAAGTATTGTAAACGACAATTCATTTATAATAAGGGAACATGAGACTCTTGGATTATAACAATATATGCAAAGTTTACTTAAATATAAATAGAAAACATCAGTATCTTAGATTGAATGGTATGATGGCCAATCAAAGTTACATGATTTTAAAATATTTCTATCTTAAGAAAAAGCTTGTAAAAGCTTAACATTTGCACAATTCATTGGCTCAAAGATATCAAGAAGTTATACATACATACAGTCCAGATCCATCCCTTTGCCAGAAAGATGTTGAATGAGAAAGAAACGCAATAATATTTAGGATTTCAGTCAGGATTATTTCTGTGTTTTTCCTTTTATTGGATTGGTTACAAGGGGAGTTTCTATCCTTAGGCTTGTCATAAATGACATCAGATACACGTCAGTCAGTAAGGAGATACACTGGATTCTAATTGGCTCTTGTAAAGAGACCAATAAAAGTTTTGACTTTCCTCAAGCTCTGAAATGAAGAGAGGCTTTGTATTTTTTATCAGAGATAATTGTCAGATAACAGAGAGAAAATCCAGACCTTTCAATATTTATCTCAACTATAAATTTAATAAATATGTTGGCTGGAAAGAACTAACAAATCCTCCTTCTTAGTCTGGAAGATATCTTATGAATAGAACTATCTGTCAATTAGACATAAAGAGATAACATTCCAGACTCTTAGGCTATGAGAAAATCTAAACAAAAGCCAAGTCTAGGTAGAAGGGCCTCTTTATGGCCTTAGCTTAGACCAGAGGGAAAGTTTCAGAGATAGCTTGTTTTATGGCTTGATCATTTGGTGGTTTCCCTAGTAACAGCCAAATGTCATTTGGGAAGTTTAGAAAAAACACAAAGGAATGTGCTTTTTATGGGCCTAGCTATTCACAAAAGCTGATTCTAAAAATCTATAATGTAAGTCACAATTTAGCTTACATTAAAACAGAAAGTTAACATATAAAGACTCTAAGTTAATACATTTAAACACAGATAGCCAAAATAATTGAAAATACATGACATATTAACCAAGTAGCTTATGGGATGAACTTCTTACTGTTGGGAGCTGGGAGTTAACAACGGGGAATGGATTGCCCATTGTGACTGTTGTTTTTTCTCCCATGCGATCGAGATTGGCCACTGTCGGAGGGCAGGATGCTGGACTTGATGGACCATCGGTCTGACTCTGTATGGCACTACTTACGTTCTTATGTTCCAGGAGGTGTCATAGGCCTTCTCCAGGTCAAACAATATAAAGACCAGGTGTTCCAAACTATATGACAATCTGCATGCAGACAAATGCCTCCCAGATCAAGGTTTCCAGGTGTACAAGATGGTCCAATGTGAAGCGCTGCTCACAGAATCCACACTGGGTGCTGGCAAACAGGCCACTAGACTCCAAGAACCAAACCAAGAGGGCCTTGACCATGTGCTCCAGTACCATACAAATGCAATACGTTATTAGGGCCAGGCTCTGCCAGTATCGCTTCCGCCTCCCAAGGGGCCGGGGGCACGCAGACACAGACCCTTCAGGAACTGTGGGGGGCGCCGAGGGGTTAGGAATGATCACACCTGCTCCGCAGGCGCTGGGGGAGACAGAGGCACTGCAGATGGCAGCCGACAGCGGAGGGTCGGGGCAGCCCAGGACGCTGAGACACTCAGCGTGTCTCCACGCACAGCAGGGGCAGAGCTCGGGTATATAAGGAAGCACCAGCCCAAGCTGCAGTGCCAGTGAACAGCGTCGCTGTGAGACTGACCCCCACCTTGCTGACAGTTGCTTGAACGGTGGTATTGTTGCGATATATAGAGAGTGTGTATGTGGGTGTGTGTGGCTGGTGCTTGAAGTATGTGTGTTGTGAGGATTGGTGTCAGGTTACCCAGGAGTGATTGAAGTGCATGAGTGGTGTGCAGCGTGGTTACACTTGCCCCCTTCCCTTCTCATTTTGGGGCCCAATCCTTCCTGTGATTGTGTGAGTATTTTCTGTGCCTCCCCCAAACCTTCCCGTGGACTTCCCTCCTACCCTCACTCGTAACTCACTTTCCACTCCCCCTCCCCTTGGGCACGCCTGTTGCGTATGGTGGTGTGGGTTATGGGATCGTGGTGTGTTTGGGAATAATTGGTTCACAAAGGGGAACATTGCTCTGGGCCTTGCTGTCCTCCCCCCGATGATGATCTGGCCTGATCTCAATTGAGTCATATTGGGCCATATAAGATCCTGAGGGGTTGTTTTCCTCACAAAGAGCTGTTAAACCCCTCAAGTGAGTGTGTGAGAGCATGGGTGGGTATAGCTCAGGGTTCTGTTGGGTCCAGTAATTCCCAATCCTCTACCCTCTCCCTAACAGTTTCACTGGCACCCATGGACCTAGCAAAACAATTGGAGAAAATGCAGAGGGAAATACATTCCCTAGCCTTTGAGGTTAAAGATATGAGGGAAAGGCAGGAGCATGGGGAGAATAGAAGTAGTAGAGGAGGCAGCCAAGATACCCCCTCTGGAGGAGGCTCCCCCCGAAGAGGTTGCTGGGTCAGGAGCATCGGGGAGGGAACCCAAACACCAAATTTAGTGGGAATAGGAGGCAGTTTCAGGGGTTCCTGGCCCTGTGTAAATTGGCCTTTTGGTTACAACCCCAAACTTATGCTACTGACACTGCCAAAGTGGCCTTTATTATAGGACATCTTGAGGGATTGGCTCTTGAGTGGGCCACACCCTTGTTACTCAAGGAAAGACCCCTTTTAAAGGATCTGGACAAATTTGTCCCTTAATTCCAGTTCCTCTTTGATTATCCCCATAGAACTAAGGATGCTGAAACTGCACTATTGACCTTGAAACAAGGGAAAGGGCCTTTACTTGAATATGTGACCCAGTTTCAGCATTTTGCTGCCGAATTAGAATGACCTGACAATGTGTTAAAGGTCCTCTTTCGAAAAGGACTCAGTGAGGATCTCAAAAATCAGCTCTCCTTTACGGCCATGCCGGCTACATGGGTGGAACTTGTTAATTTAACTTGCCAGATAGATGACCGGTTCATGGAAAGGCGGTGGGAACGCCGGCAAGAGGCACCTCATTCCTGGTTGGCACGCCCGCTGACAGCGTGCCCTGAAACTCGCCGAGCAGACGACCCAGAACCAATGCAACTTGGGGAAGCCCAGGGACCGTTGACAGCACAAGAAAAAGAGAGAAGACGTGTCAAATGGCTCTGCTTCTACTGTGGAGGCCAAGGCCACTTCACGCGTAACTGTCCCCAACTGCCCCCCGAGTGTCAGGTAATGGGAAACGGGCGGGACTGAGACGGGCAGGGGACATCCCGGTAACTCCTTATAATCCCCCATCACCCATAATCATGGGATCCTCATTGAGAAATCAGGGCAACGGCCATTTTTGTGTACCCCTAACATTGGAAATCAGCTCCACACGAACTATTGTGATCCCTGCGCTCATTGATTCCGGGGCGTCTGGGAACTTTATTGATGAGCTATTTGTACAACAGCACTGTATTCCCGTGCAAGATAAAAGCAAGCCTAAAGCCATTGTCTCCATCAATAGATCTCCGTTAAGGTCCGGTCCTGTTGTTTATTGTACCTCTGTGTTACAAGGAGTGATGGGAGCACACCGGGAGTCCCTGCAATTCAATGTAGTTTCCACGCCTGCTTTCCCCATCGTCCTTGGGGTCTCCTGGTTACAGAAACATAACCCCTCCATCGACTGGCAATGACAACACATTGCCTTTAAGTCCCCCTTTTGTTCTTTGCATTGTCAAACCCCCACACCTAAGGTTGCTGCCCCTACTGTGACAAAGACCTTGTCTCTCCCTTCATTCCTCCCGCAGGAGTATCATGACCTCCATGAAGTCTTCCGAGAACAACAGGCCCTGGACTTACCTCCTCATTGGAATTATGACTGTCGGATCGAGCTGCTCCCCAACACCACACCTCCATACGGTAGGATTTATGCCCTTTCTGGACCGAAATTACAAACCTTAAAATAATATATTGATGAAAATCTAGAAAAAGGATTCATCCACCTCTCTATATCCCCAGCAGGGGTCCCCCTTTTCTTTGTACCAAAAAAAGATGGGGGATTGCGACCCTGTATAGACTATAGGGAACTAAATGCCATCACTGTAAAAAACTGCTACCCCTTGCCCCTCATCCCTGAACTACTAAACAGGCTACAGGGAGCCACTATTTTTACTAATCACGATCTCTGGGGAGCGTACAATCTTTTGTGCATAAAACCCGGGAATGAATAGAAGACGGCCTTCTGTACTAGGTACGGGTTATTTGAATATCTGGTCATGCCTTATTTATTCTCACACTAGAGAGGAACATGTTCACCATGTATGAACCATATTGTCTAGGCTAATAGAAAATAAATTGTACTGTAAAATCAACAAATGTGCCTTCCACCAGAGAGAGGTCCATTTTCTGGGATTTATCATTTCCCCACAGGGAATCCGCATGGACCCCGCCAAGATCCATGCTATCACTGCCTAGTCTCCCCCCCCAGGCAGTGAAACCTCTTCAACGGTTCCTGGGGAGCACTAATTATTACCGGCAATATATACCCAATTATGCCAAGCTTACAGCTCCCCTTACAAAACTATTTTAAAAGGGTCAGCCTTATGAGTGGACCATAGCACAACACCAGGCCTTTGAACACTTGAAACAGACCTTTACAAAGAGCATGGGTGGGTATAGCCCAGGGTTCTGTTGGGTCCAGTAATTCCCAATCCCCTACCCTACCCTCTCCCTAACACACGTCAGTGCTAGATAGCCAAAAAATTAGGTTCTGAGAGTCAGACCCAGGTTTGGGGATAGGAATCGTAAAAGCCATACGCCACATCTCAGGGAATTCCCTGCCCTGCCAGACCCTGTTGTATAGTCGCAAAAAAAGCCAAGAGCAGGAAGGGACAGTTGCCTCAGCATCTCATAATGTATGTCATCCAGCTCAGCGGCAGAGTTGTGAGCTGAGTGCAACTCAACAGAGTTCAAACATAGGATAATAGTTATAGAGTTGGAAGGGATCTCAGAGGTCATCTCGTCAAACCCCCTGTTCAGTGCAGGAAATCCACAGCTACAGCATCCCCGAAAGATGGTTATCCAACCTCTGTTTAAAAACCCCCGGCAAAGGAAAGCCCACCACCTCCCTAGGCAATTTGTTCCAGTGTCAAACAGCTCTTACCGGTAGGAAGTTCTTCCTAACTGAAATCTGCTTTCTTGTAATTTGAGTCCATTATTTCTGTCTTGCCTTCAGGGGCAAGACAGAACAAGTCTTTGCCATCCTCTCTGTGACAGCCCTTCAGGTAGCGGAAGACTTCTATCGTGTCTCCCATAGTCTTCTCTTCTCTAGGCTAAACATACCCATTTCCTTCAACCTTTCCTCATAGGACTTGATTTCCAGATCCCTGACCATCTTTGTCACCCTCCTCTGAACCCATTCCAGTTTGTCGATGTCAGTCTTAAAGTGTGGTGGCTAGAACTGGAAACAGTACTCCAGAGGAGGTCTGACCAGAGCAGAATAGAGTGGAACTATTACTTCGCATGACTTGGAAATCATGTTTCTGTTAATGCAACCTAAAATTGCATTAGCCTTTTTTGCAACTAAATCACATTGCTGACTCATGTTCCATTTGTGATCAGCTACAATCTCCAGATACTTTTCACATGGCAGGTTGTAACTCTCCTGCTGCATGGTCTCAAATCGCAAAGTGATTGCCTCTGCTCAATGTTTGATGGCTAGAAAGGCTGATAAGTAGTTGGCAGAACTAGAGGAATGGGAAAAAGTCTCCCCAATGGTGTTGACAATGCCTGGCAGGTTAGCCACCTTGCGGCCCAGGCAATGCAAAATTGGGATACAGCGGGAGATATGAGACCCAGAAACTTTCCAAAATGTTTCCCAAATCGCCTTGACGAACCACAGACTGTGCCCGCTTGAAGGCTAGAAGGTTGGATTGTGTAGGATACCAGTGGAAGATTCCCCAAGCACATTTCATTGCTCTCTGTGCTGCAACACAGGCACATTCCACCATGGCTTCAGAAAAAAAAAAGAAGATGCTGAAAGCTTAGAGATGGAATGCTCGGCTTCCCGAAGGATACAGGCATTGAACTCTGCCACGCAACAATTGATATCCCACCCCCACTGTCTGCCACCAAAGCCAAGTTCCGAAATTTAATCAAGTCCATCTTCTCCAGTCGCCAATGGGGTGTCGGACTCAGTAGACAGCTGCTCCCAGTGACATCCGACTAGAGGACAGGAACATGATCACTCCCTCTAGGGGAATCATCGACCTTCCAAATGAAGCATGGGGCAAAGACCAGGGAAGCGATGGAAAGGTCAATAGCTGTGAAGGAGCAACTGGGTCAGTGGAAACAGGTAGGATCACCAGTATTCAGCACCATGAGGCCCTTGTCTGAGACAAAGCGTTCAATGAGATGTCCCCGAGCAGTCATATCCTGTGAACCTTAGAGCCTATGATGACTATTTAAGTTGCCAAGAAGTAAGAATGGCGGAGGCGCTGAAAAACCAAAGCCTCCAAGTCCACAGCAGTCACAGTAGCCCATGGGCAAATAAATAGAAAAAAGGGTAAATTATTAATTTTATTTATTTATTTATTCACATTTATAGGCCACCTTTCCCACAGAGAGGCTCAGGGCAGCTCACAATTCATAAAACATCAATAATAGAATTCAAACAATAAAAGCTCCCACCCTTCCTGTAAACTCCCATCATCCCAACCCTACCCAAAAACCCAATCAACTCCTATCCCCTCCTGACAAATACTTTTCCAAATACAAATGTTTCACACCACCTCCAAAAGATTCCCAGGCTCAATAAAACCTACTGGGGATGGGAGTTCCACAAAACAGGGGCAGCAACAAAGAACACCCTCCTGCACACCTCCATCCCATGGACAAGTGTAACAGATGGAATCTGCAAGAGGGCACCCTGGTCAACCATAGGGGCCACAATGCAACATGGTAGGACAGGCGGTCTTTCACATATATGGAACCCAGACCCGTTAGGGTTTTAAAGGTCAAACCAGCACCTTGAATTGTGCCAGGAAAGCTATAGGCAGCCAGTGCAAACTTTGGAGCACCCGTGTAATGTGCTCCTGGTGGCTTGTCCCTGAAAGTAGCAGAGCTGCCACATTCTGCACCATGTGCAGCTTCCAAACAGTCACCAAGAGCAGCCTCACATAGAGCCCATTGTAGTATGACAGTGGCCAGCTCCAAGTCAGAAAGAAAAGGTTGAAGCCTTCTCTCCAGATGGAGGTGGTGAAAGGCGCTCCTGGCCATCACCACTGCCACCTGGTAATCCAGCTGCCACTATAGATCCAAAAGCACTCCAAGGCTGTGAACCCGATTGTCCAGAAGGGGCTGGACCACACCAGCCATCATCACCAGTCTTGTGGTTTAGCTTCAATTGACTCACCCTCATCCAGTCCCTGACAGCAGCCAGACATCGAGTAAGCACTGATGTGGGTCAGATGAAAACGAGAGGTAGAGCTGAGTGTCATCAGCATATTTATTTATTTATTTATTTAACAAAGGTTGTTACTCTGCCCCTCCTGCTTCAGGCAGCTCGAGGCGGCTTACATATAAAAAACAATAAAACAGCAAGCTAAAACAACATAATAAAAGAGAAGGTAGAAACAATAGATCTCCATCCCCCCTGCCTAACCCACAACCCCCCACCCTAAACCCCATCTTCCCCACCAAATGCCTGGTGGAACAGCCAAGTCTTAGTCATATGCTGGAAGGAAGGGTGGTTCGGGGTGATCCGGGCCTTCACTAGAAATTCCACAGTCGAGGTGCAGTCACTGAGAATGCCCTCTCCATAATGGCCCCCCTGGGTCACACAGGGGACTTCAAGAAGGGTGCTCCCGGACGACCACAGGGGTCGCTCCACAGCATGGAGAATGAGGTGATCCTGTAGGTAAGTTGGGCCAAGGCCGTGTAGGGCTTAATAGGTCAACACCAACACCTTGAATGGGCCCAGAAGTCTATAGGCAGCCAGTGCAGAGCTCGGAGCATCGGTGTAATGTGCTCACGGTGGCCCAACCCCATAAGCAGATGGGCCACCACATTACCGTCACCATGGGTAGCCCCATGTAGAGCACGTTACAATAGTTCAATCTTGAGGTAATGAAAACATGGATGATGGTGGCCAGGTCGCTATCTGAAACATACGGCCAAAGCTGATACACTAGATGTAACTGGCAAAACGTACTCCTCGCCACCAACCCCACTTGGATATCCATGCAGAGCTGTGAGTCGAGGAGCATGCCCAGACTGCAAGTCTGGGGAACCAGTGAAGGGCAAACCCCATCAATGACGGGGGGCCATCACATCCACCGCCTTACCCACCAACATCACTTCCATCTTGTCGGGATTCAACTTTAATTGGCTCACCCTCATCCAGTCCCCCACAGCTGCCAGACACCAGGTAAGCACTGAGACTGCTGGATCTGGGTCGGATGAAAAAGAGAGGTAGAGTTGGGTGTCATCAGTGTAATGATGACACCACACCCCATACCGTCTCATGACCTCCCCAGGAAGCTGCATATACACATTGAACAGGAGAGGGGACAGGATGGAACCTTGCAGGACACCACACTTGAGG
This sequence comes from Sphenodon punctatus, assembly GCA_003113815.1. Taxonomy (NCBI): domain Eukaryota; kingdom Metazoa; phylum Chordata; class Lepidosauria; order Sphenodontia; family Sphenodontidae; genus Sphenodon; species Sphenodon punctatus. Next base: position 450,926 of record QEPC01007921.1, read on the forward strand.
TCTCAGGGTGACAAAGAACAATCCTCAAGCACTACATGCTGAGTTCTTCCAGCATGGAAAAGTCTCTGTCAGCAAGGTGTTCCATAAGGCCACAAGGTCATTGAGTGGGCGACCATCAAGATCAGAGGGTAACTCCCCAAGAGTTACCCTCTGATCTTGATGGTCGCCCACTCAATGAACTTTCAGGTTCCATTAGTCTCCGGGGGTGAACCATCTGAATGGGTCTGCCTCTCCAGGGGCAGACATGTGCTGGGAGACATGCTCGCAGGAGGTAATGATCCATCCATGACAAGGGCTCTGCTGTTACCTCCCCCAGTAACAGTCACCTCTCACCCCAAACCTCCAAATGACCTCGCCCAACAGCCTCAGCTACACATTGAACAAGAGGGGAGACAAAATAGAACCTTGTGGAATACCACAGGGGAGTTCCCAAGGAGACGATGGACAGTCGCCCATCACCACCTGCTCTGATCTCCTGACAGGAAGGAGCGGAACCACTTAAGAACAGTTTCATGCACACCAACCATGTCCCGCAGTCATGTCAACAACACCACACAATCAACTTTATCAAAAACCATTGAAAGATCTAACAAGATCAACAAGGTAGAATTTCCCTTGTCCATCTCAAGGCACAGATCATCAACCAAAGCCACAAGTGCAGTCTTCATGCCATACCCAGGACAAAAACTTGACTGAAATGGGTCCAGGAATTCAATAGCATCAAGATGAGCCTGGAGCTGTTGGGCAACCACCCATTCAATAACCTTCCCTAAAAAGAGAAGATTAAGAGACAGGCCAATAACTGGCTGGGGAGTCCACATCCAAAGATGGTTTCTTAAGCACGGGCTGGACCACCACTGTTTAAATGGTGACCAACACCTTCCACTACCATAGGGAGGTGTTGGCAACCTCAGCTAACAATGGCCCCAATGTTTCCCGACTGGATTTCACCTGCCAGAACAGACAAGGATCTAAGTCACAGCTGGTTGCCTGCATCACCCCAAGCACAATTCTCACATTGGTGGGCAATAACAATTGAAACTGATCCAAACAAACAGGACAAGGCCGAGCGTCCATAATCCCAAACTCTGACTCTGCAGTTGAAAGGACAGCGCCCAAGTCATGGTGAATACAAGGAATTTTGTCTGCAAAGTAATTGCGGACAATTAATAAAAATGTCACAGTGGGAATTAAATGGCTCCATGTCCTGGTGGAGAGAGGTCGGATTTATTTATTTATTTATTTATTTATTTATAATATTTGTATGCTGACCCCTCCTGCTACAAGCATCTTGGGGCGGCTAACGTTTAAAAACATATAATAAAATTAATTAAAAACAACATTCTCAGAATTTAAAAAACAAACAAAAAACCCCAAAACAATAAAACCCCACCCTAACCCAACCCACCTGTCCCATCTCCCTCAGCAAAGGCCCAGTGGAACAGCCAGGTCTTACACTTTTTATGGAAAGAGGGGAGGTCATTGGTCAGGCAGACCTCCAATGGGAGAGAGTTCCACAGCTGCGGTGCAGCCACTGAGAATGCCTTCCTTATGGTCTGCACCTGGGAAACCCAGGGGACTTCAAGAAGGGTGCCCCTGGCCGACCGCAGAGGTCGATCCAGAATCCAAATGGGTTAACCAAACTCCTCACCACCCTGGAACAGTTTCGCTGAATCAGACTTTGCAAACACTATGATAGCAAGAAAGAAAGCTTTCTTTGCCATAATCACAACAATGGCATAATCCCTCAAAAATAAGCTATGCCTTAATTGGTCAGCTTCAGTGAGAGTATAGCGCCACCTGCGCTCTAACTGCCTACCCTCCTGCCTCAGCCACCTCAGGTCCACCGTATACCAGGGAGACCTGTGCTGAAAAAGCAGTGGGAGTGGACACCTAGGTGCAACCATGTCGATGGCTATGGTCAAGCTGTCATTCCACAAAGTGACCAGGTCATTGACAGAGCAGCCATCAAGGTCAGTGGGTATATTCCCCAAAGAGTTCTGGAAACCAATCGGATCCATCAGTTTTTGAGGGCGGACCAACCTAACAGGTCGACCACCCCGATGAGGGCATAGGAGGGCTGGTATCCAGGCCGTCAGGAGGTAATGATCCAACCACGACAATAGTGTTAGAACAACACCTGGATAATCAGAACCCCTTTCTCCAGGCTGGTGCAAAACATCAAATCCAATGTGTATCCCGCCTCATGCATTGGGCCCGATATCATCTGGGATAGACCCATGGTTGTCATGGTGGCCATGACAACCCCTAAAAGGCTGGGCTCAGCGTGTATGTTGAAATCACCCAGAACAATAAGTCTAGGTGATCTGAACACCACCTCTGAGACCAGCTCAGCTAGAGCAGTCAGGGAATCAACTGTGCAGCAGGGTGATCGGTACACCAAGAGGATCCCCACTTCATATTCCCCAGCCAAATCCAGCACAAGATGGACATACTCTATATTGGATGAGTCAGGCACCACATACCTTCGAAAGACCAAGGTGTCTTTACAGACCATGGCCACTCCGTCCCCCAAGCTTCAGATGATGCTGCATCAAGCACCTGACTGGCACCATCTGGGACAATACTGGCCCAGACTCCTTTTCCAGCCAGGTCTCTATAATGCATATGAGGTCAGTGGCTTTGTCCTGAATCAAATCATGAACAGTAGATGTTTTATTTGCCATTGACCTGCCATTAAGCAGCATCAGCGTCAGATCAGGGGCCCTACTGGCCTCAACTCCCAAATATCCCATGGGGGGGGGGGAGTGGGACATGGGAACTGACACCAGGTGTCTCCCCCGAAAGCTCCCTCCCTGCCATATTTCCCCATGCCCAACATGACCCCAATAGCTGCCCCAGGAAGGCTCCCCTCCCTGGCTCCTGATTAATAGTTCCCTCTTCCAGAATAGCAGCACTCAAAGGGCCCCTCAGGGCCCGGGGGAGGGGTTAGCTAGAGAGGGACCCCCAAGACTAGCGTTTTTAGAGGCAGGCCAGCAGGCAAGAAAATCCCTCCCTTCCCCTTACCCAACCCATATCCCCCATAAAACCTTCCCTCCCACCTTGTCCCTCTCTGCCCGTACCACCCTCACCCCCACAGGGGGGTCATGGCACTCCCATTGTTTCTCATGCCTATATCCCCCCTCACAGGGGGACTATGGCAATCCATCCCACCCACTTCCCCTGTGCCCATATCCTCCCCTATCACAGGGGGGCATGGCAATTCCTCTCACCCACTTCTCCCACATCTGTATCCCCCTCTCATAGGGGGGCCATTGCAATGTTTTTTAACCACTCCGGGGTCCTATAATACCTTAGAATCAATTTCATTTGTGGTTCCTTCACTTCTAGTGATTGGGCTGACCTAAACATTCTCTGTCTTATCATTTCCACCTGTTCTTTAGACCATTTCTTGTCTAATTCTTTCGCCCATTTTTCCTCATAACCTGGATTCTTTGGGTACTGTATGTCCAGCAGTGCTTTGTTTATTCTAGATACCACCCCTTTATGTGGTCCTGGTCCCATTATTGCTAGCTCCAGTGGGTGACTTGGTCTTAGTAGGTCTTCTCTATGTTTGGGTATGTCTATTAGGTGCCTTAACTGTCTGTACTCTAGGTAATCTATCTGTGTTTGTACTAGATTTTCCAAATCTGTTTGTGCCATGAACTCCTCTCCATTATATAATTGTTGTATTTTATATATGTGTTTACTTTGTAATTGTTTCCCTAGTTTTGGTATTCCAGTTGGGTGTCTATTTAGTTGGTCTTTTATTGTCATCCATGGGGACGCTGTCTCCTTAAGTCCAATTTTTTTCTTGTTCTGTTGCCATGTCTGCCATGCTGTATTTGCAAATGGATGTTGTGTCCATTTAGTTTTGTCCCTTTCTTTTCCTAATATTATCTGCTCTCTAAATTCCTTAATGTTCAACATCTCTTTTTCTATTTCTACCCATGTTGTCTCCTTGTTATCCATCAGCCACTCCCTCACCCCCCTGAGCACCGTCGCTCTGTAATAAGTAATCAACTCGGGGCAACCTATTCCTCCTTTTAACTGATGTTTATATAATAATTTTTTATTTATTCGGGGTTTCTTTCCTTGCCAGACAAATTTCAAAACACTTTTTTCCATTGTCTTAAAGTAAGACCTTGGTATTTCGATTGGGAGCGCTATCAAATTGTACAATATCTTAGGTAAGATCATCATTTTTAGTAGGTTAATTTTCCCCATCCATGAAGTTGCCAGTGCATACCATGTTTCCATTTCTGCTTGTATTTTTCCCATGTTTTCTGCAAAGTTTGTCACATATAATTTTTTCAGATCTCTAGTAATCCATATCCCTAAATATTTGAATTTATCTTTTTCTATTTTAAACTGTAAGTTTCTTTCTAGTTCTTTTACCATCTTTTTGTCCTCTACATAAATCATGGCTGAGGATTTACTATAATTTATTGTATATCCCGATATTTGACTAAATTCATCTATCAATTTTACTAAGTGGTGTATTGATGTGCTTGGATCTGTGATATACACTAACATATCATCGGCGTATAACGCCAGCTTATGTTCCTGTTTGCCTATTCTCACCCCTTTAATTTGTTGCTCGCTCCTTATAGCAATGGCCAATATTTCCAGTACTAAATTAAATAACAATGGAGACAAGGGACATCCCTGTCGCGTACCCCTTTCTAATACGAACTGTTCAGTCAGTTCGCCATTAATTAGCAGTTGCGACACTGGTTTTTTATATATGGCTTGTACCCATTGCAAAAAATTACCAGCGAATTTCATTTTTTTCAATGTTTCAAAGAGACATTTTATTTCAATTTGATCAAATGCTTTTTGCGCATCCATAGACAGAATCATTGTTGGCATGCGTTGTACTTGGACAAAGTGGCATATGTCTATGGTTTTACGAATGTTGTTTGCCCCCATTCTATTAGGTATAAATCCTACCTGATCTGGGTGGACTAGTTGGGCAATAATATCCGCCAGTCTGTTTGCTATTGCTTTTGTAAAAATTTTGTAGTCTGAATTCAATAATGATATAGGCCTATAGTTTGAGCAGTCTTCTTTATCTTTTCCCTGTTTTGGGCATATTGTTATAATAGCTGCATTGAATGATGGTGGCATTTCCTTCTGCTGTGCAATCTGATTAAATGTGTCTGTTAATGGCTTAGCTATTTCATTTATGAAAATTTTGTAGTATTCATAGGGTAGCCCGTCCGGCCCCGGTGCTTTATTGGTAGGTAGTTGTTTAATCACTTTTTAAATTTCCTTTTCTGTAAATTTAGCACTCAGGTAGTTATTTTGTTCCTTGTTTACTTGGGGAATTTTATATTTTTCCAAAAACTCTGTGATTTTAGTCCTAGCAGGTGATCTAGTTTTGTACACCCTATCGTAATGCTGTAAGAAAGCTTTTTGAATTTCTCTTCTATCATTTTGTCTATTGCCTTGTGTATCTTTTATCCCTTTAATTACATATCTTTCTCTCTTTTTTCGTACCATATTGGCTAGTACTTTATCCGCTTTGTTGTTTTTCTCATAGAAGTAGCACCTTATCTTTCTCATGGCTTGGGCGGTATTTTCTATCTCCATAGTGTTAATCTTGTTTCTAATCCTGTGAATTTCCTCATTTGTTTCTGCTGATGGGTGTAACTTTTGTGTATTTTCTACTTTCAATAACTTTTGATAAAGTTCCCTTTTACGCTCTGCCTTATGTTTATGTTCATATGCACTCTGTGAAATGAAAACACCCCTCATTACCGCTTTCGAGGCATCCCAGATTGTATGTGTTGATACATCACTTGTATTATTTGTTTTGAAATATTCCTTTAGCTCATTTCTGGCTCTTTCTTTTACTGTGTCAAGTTTCAGTATTTTTCTATCCAGCGTCCAATTTGTTCTTGTCTTTTTTATGTGGTCTTTCTCTGGGCCTCTTATTACTAACATTACTGCATAGTGATCTGATATTACTGCCGGTATTATACTACACTCTGCACAGCGAGCCTTCAGTTCTTTGGTTACGAAAATATAGTCTATCCTTGAGAATGTTTTATTTGGTGGAGAGTAAAAAGTATACTCCCTCTCTATCGGATGCTTAACTCTCCATATATCTATCCATCTCCTTTCTTGTGCCTGCTCTGCCAATTTTGTGTTTAGTTGCCTTTTTCGTGGCATGTCAGATCTGTCTTCCCTCTGCATTGTGCTATTAAAATCTCCAAGTATCAAAAGTGTGCCTTCACTATTGTCTTCTATTATTTTAAAATACTTTATCACAAATTGGTTATTTTGTTCTGTTGGGGCATATATATTAACTAGGGAGACTTTCTCCCCATTTAATATACCTTTTACCATTATAAATCTGCCCTCCTTATCTGTTAAGACAGATTCTTTTACGAAGTTGCAATTAGCTGCTAGACCAATGAGCACTCCTGCTTTCTTTTTAGCTGCACAGGAGGCATAAATTTGTGGATGGTTTTTAGATTTCATTCTGTACACATCCTTTTGTAAGAGATGCATCTCCTGTAGACAGAAGAAACTGATGTTGTTACTTCTCATTAGTTGATGAATTCTCCTGCGTTTGATTGATGCCCTCTCCTTTTTTTTCTGATCTGACCTCCTGGAACAAGTTATACCCTTCAATGTTGTGAGAATTGTCTTACCATGTGTCACTGATGCCAACTGGTTCAGTTCCCCTTGTGTATTTTGTTTTTTGGTTCATCCTGTTTGTTGCCCATACTAATTTTCACAGTTGCATTCTATGTAACAACTTGTGGAGGATTACCATTGCCATAGCCATGGTTCAAACTGACAGACAGCCAGGCAACAACCAGAACCGCTACCAACACCATGCAATTGCAGTTGCTCTCTGCCTATTGATCCTTCCACCAATGCTGCATTCTCTGGATTGAGGAAAAGATCAAGGCTTTCATTGATGTGTGGGGGAAGCAGAAGGTCCAATATGCCTTGACTGAGTGCTACAGGAATGAGGTGGTGTGCCAAGAGATCTCAATTCACATGATACAACACCTGGGACATGAATCAGTGCCGGCAGTGGACCAAGGACCTGAGGTATGGATACAAAGAGATCCAGGACAACAACTTTGCCTCCAGTCACGGGAGACAAATATAGCCCCATTACAAGCCCCTTGACCGGGTTCCTCTGTGTGACTGGAGCCATCATTGCATCTCACCTGTATGTCTGCACCTTCACCAGGGGCCAGAAGCAGGTGGATATTGTGCCCCACTGCCCACTTTCATTTCAACCATTTCCAGTCCTACCACAGAAGCTTTAACCACTGGTGGGTATCCCTTCCCTGCCTGTTCCCACTCCATAACCACCACAGGTTGACACAGACATGGACACTGTGACTATCATGGTATACCCCTAGAGCTTGAAAGCCATCCCTTGTTCAAGGAGCTACCTGAGGTTGTAGTTGAGGGCTCGAAGGACCTGGATGCCACCTTTGTAGAGGAGACAGTGGAAGTGGAGGAGAAGAGTAAGTTAATGCACCTGGGGGGTGGGGTTTGTGTTTATACAGCTGCATGATAAAGACTTCCGTTTATTGTTATCTAGTTATGTTTTGTATGGTTTACTGCATTGACGGGGAAATTGTGGTGTGCCCCACTATCCCAGTCAGAGATTGAGAGAGAGCCTTTCTGTACCTTGACATCACATTGTGCTATCAACAGCAGAAGGCTTGGATTTGTTGTATTACTCACAGGTTCTGCTCAGCAGCGGAATGGAAGGCCTGGAGAGTGATAACAAACACAAGGAAGTTCTCTGCATGTGTCTTCATGGTTGCAGTTTCATCATCCATAAACCCTGCAGACCACGAGCCAAATATTTTGAACAGCTTAAAGAGCTGGGCGACTGTCTAGCTAGGATTGTCTATGCGCCGCATGTGAGCAGCTATTGGCCATTATTGGTCACGTGTTCTTACAGGACTGGCTGCATGCCAAGCATGAACTGCTATTAATTGCAAGCCAACTAATGGATGAAAAAGTTTTTTCAGAGTTTATGCTGGGTATGTGTGTGCTGCTGCACCAGCACTGCCATTCCATGTGGTTATAAAACTGCATAGACATTTCTGTCACAAGCATGTCAGGGCACATGCCAACTCATCTAAAAATGTTACAGATGTTATCACCACAGAAGCATGAAATTTTTAAACTGTAGTTGTGGGGGAACCACCAAATGTTAAGAAACAGGTAGATGGGGAATCTGCAAGGCAGTGGAGGTCATTGTGTTTGGAATGCTTGTGGGAGCAGAGGTGCCCCTTGGTTAAAAGCTGCTCATATATTTTCTTATCTTTTGAAAGTAACAGTTTTTGCTTGCAATTAACATGAGGGATCATAACACCACAGAAAGCTATTGCTGCAGGTTGTTTGCCCAGGAAAGCCAAATGGCCTCAGCTATTTTTGTGGGTGCTATGGGTACCTGGGATACAGGGCCCAGAGAAACTTAGGGGTGAGGAATTCCCTGGCCTTTGCTGACATTTGGGTGAGGCCTGGTGTACAGAGAGAACTGTTGAACCCATCCTGTGAGGTTGGCTGTGCGCTCATAGGGTGGCACATTGTCACTGGGGAGGGGGGAAAGGTCCTAGGAAGGGGATTCCCACAGCTCAACTCTCTCATGCCCCTATGCCCATGCACTCCTTTGTTTCCAAGGGTGGCCTTTTGTGGAGTAACGCCCGTCAAGATAGTGTGTGCGTCCTAGTAGTTTCAATGAGACCAGACCCCTATCATCATAGGGCGCGGAGATAGGAGAGGAGTGTAGGGCCTCACACTGTAAACTCTCCCAGATATAACTCACACTAGGGTGAATGGGCAAGAGGGAAGGGGAGGTGAGGGGCATGAGGAGAGCGGGTAAGGTCCCAGGAGCATGGGCCCCCAGGTGGGGTACACACACACAGCTGCCACCAGGAGGGGAGACTGTCTGGGAAGGGGGAAGGGGAAGGGCTTCGGGGTCCACTTGCACCCACTCGCACTCACACCCAGCCACACACTCTAACAGGAAGGATAGGGATGTGCAAACACAGTTTGGGGGTTTGGGGTTCAGCCCGAACTCGGGGTGTTCGAACCATTCGTGAACACCCTGAATCCAAACCGCCCCCTGCCTGAACCGGCCGAACAAAGTTTGGGTTCCAAACTGGTTCAGGCGGGGAGCAGGGAGGAACCCAGTTTTCCCTTCCCTCTCCAGGCTGCGCAGGTGGAAGGGGTGCCGGGGAGCACCTCACCCCCACCCGCCCAGCCTTGTAATTAATTTTTTTAACCACCCCATCCCAGGGATCGCCCAACCTGGTGGTGCTGGGGCTCTGACCCCTGGTTCGGTGGCGGCGGTACTCCGGAGCACTTCAGGCCACTACTAGACCTTCCAGGTCAAACCGCAAGGCCTAGTAATGGATTGAAATGCTCCAGAGCACTGCCACCTCCGGACCTGCTGCCACCAGACCCTCGGCCAGACCCCAGACACCACAAGGTAGGTCAGGCTCTGGGTCTGGCAGGGGCGGCGGTGACAGTGGGTCTGGAGGTGGTGGCAGCAGCGGCAGGTCTGGTGGAGGTGGTGCTCTACAGTGCTTCAGGCTGCTACTAGGCCTTCCGGTTTGACCCAGAAGGCCTAGTAGCAGCCTGAAGCACTCCGGAGCACTGCCACCACCGGACCCGCTGCTGCTGTCACCACCACCAGGCCCGGGGCTGGAGCCCCGGCACCCCCAGGTAGATTGGGCTCCAGGTCTGGCAGCAGTGGCAGCAGCAGCGGTGGGTCCAGAGGAGGTGGAAGTAGCGGTGGTGGGTCCAGTGGAGGCCTCCAGAGCTCTTCAGGCCGCTACTAGGCCTTCCGGACCAAACCAGAAGGCCTAGTAGCTGCCTGACCTGAAGTGCTCCAGAGTGCTGTCACCACCAGACCGGTAGCTGCCACTGCCACCACCGCCAGACCCAGGGCCAGAGCCCCAGCACCACCAGATAGGTTGAGCTCTGGGTTTGGCAGCAGCGGTGACAGCGGTGGCGGGTCTGGAGGAGGCAGCAGCAGCGGGTCTGGCAGGTCCTGTGGAGGTGGTGCTCCGGAGCACTTCAGGCCTCTACTAGGCCTTCCAGTTTGACCCAGAAGACCTAGTAGCGGCCTGAAGTGCTCCGGAGTGCCGCTGCCTCTGGACCCACCACCAGACCCACCGCTGCCAGACCTGGGGCCGGAGCTCCGGCACCACCAGGTAGGGTGATCCCTGGGGTGGGGGGTTTAAACATATTTTTTTTATGAGGCTGGGCAGGGTGGGGGGGGAGGTGCTCCCCAGCGCCCCTTCCACCCACAGAACGTGGAGGGGGGAAGGGGAGGGAAAACTCCCCCTCCCGCCCGAACGGGTTCGCCCCCCGAACAGGCCGAACAGGCTGAACTAAACAGTTTCAGGTTTGGCCAAACCCTGAACAGGCCGAACACCGAACCCCCCAGTGTTTGCACATCCCTAAGGAGGGATATGGGAATGGGAAGGCACAACAAATATTCGAGTAGTCGAGATTAAAGCACACACAACACATATAACACAATAACTTAGCTTCCAATCTGGGCCGGTTTCCTCCTCTGCAATCACCAGCGTCGGGTGTTTCCTGATGCTGGCTTTTATACTGTTGGGCCCACCCCTGCATGAGCCCGCAAACGTGTGGAGCGTCACACCGGGGGAGGCGCTACCCTCACCACTTCTGGCAGCACAAGCCCCACCTCCCCAACATCCCCAGGCGTCGCCCAGGAAACCGAGATACCACCCGGTGCTGGAGGCACCGCCACCGCCTCTACAGAGGGAGTTGCCGTGGGAGCCCCGAGGACAGACCGCACCCGCTGTCGGCTTGCCCCCGGACCCCACGCCACCCCCGCAGTCCCAGAGACACACATGCATGAAATGGGGTTCCGCTAGGGCTGCACCGAATAGGCTTTCTGGGTACTCAGACCGAGTTCCCAACACCCGGTCCAGGTACTTGGCCGGACTTCAGAACTTTGTCAGAGAACCTGGAGTTCAGAAGTCAGAACTTTGGACCTTGGCAAACTTTGAAACTTGGAACTTTGGAATGGCAGAAACCGGTACTATTCAGCTCAGAGTCGGCACAAGTAGTACCACAAAATCACACCAAAAAACCAACAGTAGCGTACCACAGCACAGTGCACCCACTTTGAAATCATTAACAAACCATTAGTGTCCAGAAAAGCAGGCTAGCAAGAGTGGAACAATCACTTGAGAAGACAAACCCACCTCAAAGGTGCAACTGTGGGCAGAAATCCTACAAAAAACCCAGGAGTACTAAGTACCCACAGCATGCCCCACCATCAGCAGTGCGCCCACTTTAAAACCATATGCAATGGCCAACCAAGCAGTGCCCAAAAAAACAATCTAGCAGGAGTTGGACAATCGCTTGAGAAGACATACCCACCACAAAAGTGCAACTGCGGGCAGAAATCCCACAAAAAACTCAGCAGTTTACTCACAGCATAGCCCACCATCAGCAGTGCACTCACTTTGAAATCATTATGACAACCAAGCAGCGCCCAGAAAAGTGGGCTAGCAAGAATGGGACAATAGCTCAAGAAGACAAATCCACCACAAAAGTGCAACTGCGGGCAGAAATCCCACAAAAAAAACAGCAGTAGTGTGCCCACAGCATGCCCCACCATCAGCAGTGCACCCACTTTAAAATCATTATACCAACCAAGCCCTCCAGGTTGCTGCCAACTTGCCAACAGGTAGTGCAAGCAGCAGCATCAGGCAGCACCCAAACGTATGCCAACCAAGGCCTCTAGGGTGCTGCCAACTTCAAATATATTTAACGCTGGCAACTAGGGATGTGCAAACAGAACCGAGTTCGGAAATTTGGTTCGGTTCAAATATCAAGTTCGGTTCGGAAGACCGAACTAGTCGAGTTTGGTCAAATTCCGAACTTCAGAACTGAGTTTGTATATTCAAAACCGGTGTTTTAAGCTGTTTTTACCCTTCCGAACTGGTTCAGATTCGACTGAACTGTTTGGTTGAATTCGAGTTCGGTTCGGAAGTTCAGTTCAGTCGACCGAACTAGTTGAGTTCGGTCCGAACTCCGAACTTCCGAACTGCGTTTGCACATCCCTACTGGCAACCCTGACATTGCCCCTAGTATATGGACAGCCCAGTCCAGGGGAAGTGGAGCTAAGCAGATCCCTCTGGCCACCATGGTGCCAACTTCAGTGCAAGCAACAGGCAGCAGGCACCCACTTATTTTTAAAGAAGGCATGGCATTGGTGTGTCACTGGTAACTTGGACAGCCCAGGCCAGGAGAAATGGAGCAAGACAGAGATCTCTCTGGCCTCCATGGTGCCTGCAAAGGAGGCCAGAGGGATTATTTTAATTAAATTAAAAAATAATCATGGCATGGCACTGGAAACAAAACTAACCGCTGTCCCTCAGCATTGCCCCTATGGACAGGCCATGCCAAGCCAGCCCCCCCCCTCGTCCAAGCCAATTACATACAGATCAGCAGTGTAGCATATACCAAATTCACCAAAGAGAATGGAAAATGGCTGTGCAGCCACTTTTAATTTGTCCCTGGCAGTCAATCAAACTTGCCATCTGGCTTGCCACCAGCCTCAAAACTTGCCATCTGGCTTATCCATCACCTCCCATACCATCCTCCTACCAAATACAGCACCAAGTTTCATTTCCTAGAGGCTAGGAGTCATCAACCATTCTGGATTGTTCCATGCATGCAGTGGCGCCAGCACTCGATGAGGGCTTCTGAAGTTCCGCGAGGTTTACCGGGAACCAGCCACGGTACTCGGAACTTCAGACTTTGGAATTTCAGAACTGAGTACCAGAATCCTCAGTGAATTCTGAAGTTTTCCGAGGACTGAGTTTCAGCCCTACGGTTCCATGTATGCATGATGGAGAGCAGATACATCATCATCATCATCAAATTTATTGTTTAGCCATAGGCTTTAACACATGATAATACAATATATACATTGATTAAAAATCGATATGGGAACATCCATAATCGTATACAAATTACAAATTTACAAAGATTACAAAAGAAAAAGAAATACTCCTTATGGAGTGTGTACATCCCCATCATCCTTCCCATTACAATCCAGCAATCAACCACTTATATTCCAAATACTACCTCGAGAAACAGAAGTAAACAACTCCTCTTCAAGGGTCCCCAAATCCCTTCTTACCCTAGTCTCTCTTCCTTCTGGTTTATATATAACAGATCTCAGTCCGTTCCTACAGACAGATGAGCATTGGTCACTTCGCTGAGTAGGGCTCTCTAGATCTGGGATATACATAACATAGTCAAAATCATGATCCCCTTCCTCAACCACCACAATTCCTCCATACCATACCATCATCATACCCCTTCAACCGCCATACAAGAGGGTCATCCCAATTGCCTATGTTCAAGGGTAATGCCCCTGCCGGATACGTAGGACAGCTTGGGCAAAGCTCCCTACCACCCTAGACTGTCCTGAATCTACCGGATTTAGGAGTCTCCGGATAATTTCCGTGGGGGAAATTGACCCCTGGATGTATTCCATAAGATACCTTAATCGAGGGCCCAAGAAATGGAGACATCTAAGAAAGATATGCTCCAGGGTATCACCTTCACCCATTCGACATAACTGGCATACCCTCTGTGCTTGGGGAATCCCCCTGTAGCGCCCTTCTACCCATGCTGAGGGAAAGGAGTTAGCCCTCATTTGGAAGAACGCCCGTCTTTTCTCAGCATCTGTCCACAGGAAAAGGTAGTATTCTCCTGAATTCGGGAACTGAATGGTTCATATAAGGGTGCCAACTTCTGCCCTGACAACAAGGCCCCCTCCTCCTGAGACACCTGATCTCTAATCCTTCTTTTGACCAATTCTTTCACAGCTAACAGGCCCAATGGTTTAAGGCATTCAGCCGAGAATCCCAATCGGTGGACTTCCTTTTCAACCGCTACCTTCCAATCAGCCCCTAGACCACTCTCTATTGCCAACACAAGAAGAGAGCGATTGTCTGAAGGGAACAGGAACATCCTAGCCCAGGCATTAACCATGGCCTGGAGGGCATAGGCACGGAGCGGCGAGCACAAAGCCTCAGCTCTCAATATAGCCTGAGGCATCCCCCTTGGAGCACCTAATATGGATGGCAGGAATCCATTCTGTAGACTTTCGAGATGAATCATATAGTGCATTCTCCAAATGGGGAAGGCATAAAGTACCTGGGAAATAACCTTAGCTCTAAATAGACGTAATGCAGGAAGTACTAATTTCCCTCCCTGACCAAAGAAAAATCTAGAAATAGCCTGAATTGATTTCTTGGCTTGATTTAAAGCCCCCTCATACTGGGCCTTCCACCCCAAATGGTAGGAGAAAATTAATCCCAGGTACTTATAATTCCTTACCTGTTCAATTAAATCCCCACCAATTGTCCAGACCTGTACTTTGACCGCCCTTCTAGCACTCAGCACCATAACCTTAGTTTTAGATAGGTTTATACGCAGGAACTCCTGTTGACAGTATGCACCAAATGCTTGCATAAGACGACTTAAGCCAATGCGTGTCTGGGACATTAACACCGTGTCGTCTGCATAGAGAAGAAGTGACACTCGTCTATTCCCAATTTTGGGGGGGTGCGTATTGATCTCACTAACCGCCTTAACCACGCTGTTCAGGTACAGATTAAACAATACTGGGGCCAGAAGGCATCCCTGTCTGACCCCTACCTGAACTTGCACTATTCCAGATAGGGCTCCCTGGCTGTTACAGCTGACCCGCATGATATTTTCTGAGTGTAGTTTTATCAATAGAAATAAAAAGCGTGGGTCAATACCCATCTTACTCAATTTCTCCCATAGCCGTTCTCTGCTGATCGAGTCAAACGTCCTTTCTAAGTCGACAAAACATAAATAGAATTGTCCACGAAGGGCCGTATACTTATTAATTAAAGACGTTAGTACAAAGATATTATTTGTTGTGGCAAGGCCCTTTTGTAAGCCTGCCTGCTCTAACTCTAGTATCTGAGCTACCTCTTCCCAAGCCTGCAATCTATTCAACAAGAGTCTAGTATACAATTTTGTTATAACACTCAAGAGGCTAATGGACCTATAGTTCTCTGGCAACTTGGGGTCCCCTTTTTTATATATTGGAACCATAATACAAGTTTTCCATAATGAAGGAAAAGCTCCTGACTCATTTAGATGTGTAAAGAGTGGCACCAGAATCCTGGCCCACCAGTCTGGATTATTTTTCAGTATCTCTGGGGTAATGTAATCTGGTTCCGGGGCCTTCCCTCCCCTTAAACTAATTATTAGCGGGACTAGCTCTTCAGGTTCTACAGGGGGCCACTGTTGGAACCCATCCAATGGCAAAATGACTGGGCCTACCACAATCTCCTCCGGTGCTGAAAATAGCATCTCGTAGAATTCCTGCCATTTAGCTGGCTGGACTCCCATTTCCATAGGAGCCCCTCTGCCCCTATGGAATTCTCTTATCATTACCCAAAATTGACGAGTATCCTTAGCCTTTGCCACAGAGAGAAGTTTCGCCCATTGTCCCTCTGCAAATAACTTCCTCTTGGAGGTCAAGAGCTTCCTGTATTCCGTCCTCAACCTCGATATCCTAATTCTTAGGGCCTGGTTAGGCTCAGCCCTGAGCTCTCTTGCCACCTTGCGAAGGACTGATCTGGCACTCCGGCACTCCTGATCATACCAAGTTGGGAGCCCGGCTGCTCTTTGGCCTCCCATAAAAGGGGCCTTATTCGCCCTGGTGATAATAGGGGTGAGCAGAGCTATTATGTCCTCAAAACATTCCACCGTTCCCCTCCCACCTTCCCCAATCCTCTCATGGAGGCTTAGGACTGAGGAGAAACAGTGAAATGATTAATAGCCGCTGCCAGGTCCTTGGACCATTTAGACCGCGTCACCCAGGGGCCTTCCCCCATTCTCTCTGAACTCAACTCGACAGAGTTCCCATCTTTCCCGAAGATAGGCTCCTCCATAACCAAAATCACAGGCAAATGGCTAGACATTGGGGAGGGCACCACCTCTAACCTGACAATCCTGTGGAAGGAAGATGATGACAACAAAAAGAGATCAATTAGGCTAGAGCCTTGGGGGGAGTGGAAGGTGAATTCTCCCTCCAAGTCCCCCTCCACCCAACCATTAATTATAACCAGGTCCATCTTGCCCATCAGATGGTCCATTTGGGCTTTCCTGGGGCCCACTACTCGATCCTTGGAATGTCGAGATGGTATATACAGAGGGTCCGATCTATCCTCCTTACTAAGAACTTCCTGCATGACCCCTAGATTTCCCATTCGTGTATTGAAATCACCTCCTAGTATGAGAACGACTGCTGGAAACCTCATAGCTGCTGTTTGAATTTGGTCCAACAGGGTATCCCACATATCAGGATTGTAATAAGTTGAATGATCTGGCGGGATGTACACATTCCCAATAATCATCTCCAGCCCAGAAGGAAGGGCACAGTACAATAAATAAAAATAAGCTTTAATAAAATTAAGACACTTGACCTGTACATTAAGCTTAGTAGATATAAAAACAGCAAGTCCCCCACTAGGGCGACCATGCAATTCCGACAGATTGGCCTCTAGCCAGTACGTATCAAACCCTCTCCAGCCCTTCTGCATAGGGGGTTCCATCGGCCAGGTTTCCTGGATTAGAATTATATCATATAAAGACAACCAGTTACAAAAATCAGGGTCAAATTGGTGGACTCTCCATCCTGACACATTCCAGGAAATAAGTACCCCGGCTGGATATTAGTCATTGCTTAGCAGAACGAGTCGGGAGTTAAGACCACTGTCTCAAAACCCGGCCCATAGGATTCATGGTGAGGGATTCATTCGCTACTTGGTGAACCTTCGTCACCTGCATAGCTACAGAATGGATAGCCATCTGAGCTAGACTAGCTTTGGTTTTATTCGCAGGAGAGAGTGATCCCTGGGAAGGCCCCAGTGGTCGAGGCAGCAGGGGAAGTGAAGAGGCCATCCCTCCCCCATGGCCCTTGGGGGGGGGATGATCAGGCGATTTCACATTATACTCCCCCGACCCCCCCAAAACTGGAAGACCCTTAGCATCAGCCAAGACCGATATCCTCAGAGGGCTAACTACACCTTCCGTGTCACTCTCCATCAAACGGCCTCCCAACGATGGAAGCTCAATTGAAAATTTAATCGCCCATCAACCTCCCCGGGGGGAGCCCCCCCTTTTCTTTGTGCCAAAAAAAGACGGGGGCCTAAGACCGTGCATCGACTACAGGGGTCTCAACGCCATCACTGTAAAGAACAGATATCCCCTTCCCCTAATTCCAGAACTTCTCCATAGGCTTCAAGGGGCTACCATTTTTACAAAATTAGATCTCCGTGGGGCATATAACCTTCTCCGTGTAAAAGAAGGGGATGAGTGGAAGACTGCCTTTCGTACAAGATACGGGCATTTTGAGTACCTCGTCATGCCCTATGACCTTGCCAATGCTCCAGCGGCCTTCCAGAATTTAATTTATGATATTTTTTGGGATATCTTAGATCAGTTCATAGTTGCTTATTTGGGCGACATTCTTATCTTCTCACCAGAACCTTTGCAGCATGTCCAACACGTACGCACCATTCTTCAACGTCTGCGTCAATACCACTTGTACTGCAGGATGGAAAAATGTGCTTTTCATCAAACAGAAGTTTCCTTTTTGAGGTTTGTAATTTCGGTGAAGGGCATCAACATGGACCCTTTGAAGGTGGACGCTATCCAAACCTGGCCCGCCCCGCAAGCGGTCAAGCCCCATCAGCGTTTCTTAGGGAGTACAAATGATTATAGACAGTACATTCCCCAGTATGCTGATCTTACGGCACCACTGACAGCTCTTTTGAAAAAGGGCCAACCCTATGTGTGAGGTTCATCCCAGCAGGAGGTCTTCGAACATTTGAAGGCCATCTTTACCGTTGCCCCCATTCTCCAACACCCCGACTTTGCAAAACCCTTTATTGTAGAGACGGATGCCTTGAGTGTAGCGTTAGGAGCCGTACTCTCTCAACCTGCAGAACCAGGACAAACTCCCTTGCCGTGCGCCTTTTACTCCCGCCAATTGACGGCGGCCGAAAAGAAGTACACAATCTTGGATCGGGAACTATTAGCCATACGCGCAGCCTTTGAAGTATGGCAGCATTTTCTGGAAGGAGCCTGATACCCAATTCAGGTGATTACAGACCACAAGAATCTGGTATTTCTCCAAACAGCTAGGATCCAGAACGCACGCCATGCCAGGTGGGCACTCTTCTTCGCGCATTTTGACTTCCAAATCATTTATCGCCCTGGAAAATTAAACACTGTAGCGGATGCCCTTTCTCGCTGCCAGGAGACCCCTAATGAACTCGACTCACGAGGAGAATCTATTTTAGATCGGCGGGCCTTTGTAGCCGGAGGACTCACAGTACAACAATTGAAAGTCTGGGCCGTGCGGGACCCAAATACACAAAGGCTAGTAAAATCCCATTCCCCAGGGTTACCTATGCATCGTGGCATCATTGCCATGCCACACGTTGCATGCCGAAAGATCCTATGGGCCCACCATGGTGCCCCTCTAGCCGGACACCCTGGGCAGAGCCGTACCCTTCAACTCGTGCAAAGACACTTCTGGTGGCCCACCATGAGATGAGATGTGAAAAACTATGTTCAGGGGTGCCCTACCTGTTGCCACACCAAGGTACCGCGACAAAACCCAGTTGGATTATTGCAATTAGCCCCCATTCCCCAAGGGCCTTGGCAACGAATCAATTTAGATTTTGTCGTAGAGTTATCCCCATCCCAGGGGTATACTGCCATCTTCGTAGTCATAGATCAATTTACGAAGATGGGACACTTCCTGCCTTGTAAGGGGCTCCCCACCGCACGCCAAACAACTCAGCTCTTTCTACAAAATGTAGTTAAACACCATGGCTTTCCCTGCACCATCATATTGGATCGAGGGTTCCAGTTCACTGCTCGGTTCTGGCGCGCCTTGTTTACGGCTGTAGGAACCTGGCTTGCACCTACCACGGCCTATCGACCACAAGTGAATGGACAAGTATTTGTTATACTCTACATTGTTAAATAGGTTTTTTAATCAATTTTTTTGGGTAATTTATATTTTGTTCATAGGTAGAATTTAATAGGTATGATTCTGTTTTTTAATGTTTTTTTAAAATGGTAAGTTTTTTTGTTTTAGGAATAATTGTATGAACTGTATCACCCTCCACATTCCTGCAGAGTTGGGTTACTGAAGTTCAGGACTAAGATACTGCAAGGGAAAGTCCCTTTTTAACTTATCTGACAAATTAGTGAAATGTGGACTTGGTTTACATAATAGGGCAGAAGTGTCTGCAAACATCGGGCAACAGTGCATCTAGGAATGTGCACATACTAGTCAAAGCCATTTCAAAAATTCAGGTCAAAGTTCTCTGCAGTGAGATTTCAAAGAACTTCTTCTAGCAGAGGAACAATAAGCCAAAATGGGAGTGGAAAGGACAGCTCTTTCCCCTGCACCCCCTAAATTCCTGCACCCTGGCTCTCCACAAATGGCAGCTCCACCCTGTCATCCAGCTGTCAAGAAATTCAAATGCTGACACAGAGCAGAGTAATGCAGGGGGCAGCCCCTGCTCAATCTTGCTAGGGATCTGTCCTCTCAGACTCCTGCCCCCTATGCCCATTTTAACACTCATGTATGACTATTTTCCTTCCTTGGATGTGTTACCATGAAGCAAATGTACTCATCCAGACTCCAGGGGATGTAATTCAGTGAGCAACCATTCACAGAAGAAAATTATTCCAGCTGAGTTCACACTGCTTTTATTTTCAATTTCCAGGTTTCCTGGTAGAAGTGATCACAGAACCAGCATGCTCTATTGCAAGAATACTCCCAAAGAGTGCATATTAAATTGTCAAATCCAAGTCCAGGGAGTCATGTTCCTCCATAAACAAGCAGAAATGTACCAGGTGACCTGTGTGCCCAGTCAGTCAAAGCAGCTGTGATATTTTGAATGTCAAGTGCTTGCAACAATCTGCTCACAAACAAGCTACAAGTGTTATTGACACAAATTATTTGGTAAACTAACAAATGCAGCGGAGATGTTCACAGTGTATTTGTGTTCGACAATGAGCTCAATCCCATAGTCCACAGATAGATCCCACACATATGGCCGCATGCAGTGCAAAGGATATGCATGGGAAACCAAACCATGCAGAAAACCCAGCAGCAAGAGGATAGTGGAAAGACGGGCTGCATGGGTAGAAAGTAGGGGTGGGAATTCTGGTTCTCCCGAGAACCGATATTGCCTGTATTTGGCTGTACCAGATTTAAAACCGAGACACGGTAAAACTGGCTGTACCGGATTTTTGTATTGGCCTTGGATCTCGGTTTTTTTAAAACGACTTTTGGCAGTTGGGCACAGGTTTTTGTTTTGCACTTGAGAGTTGAGTCCCTCCCTGCCCCCTCCCTGTGGTAATGGTAACTAAACTGTTATATTTGGTGCTTTTTTTTACTCTGCCTTGCATTGGTTGCCTTTTTTAAATTCAAAAAGGGCAACCAATCCTGAAGGTTCCCTAAGATTTTTTAGAAGGGGTAGGGATGTGATTAGGGGGTTGGCACTTGGCTGAGCTGGCCAATAGTAATTTTTTCCTTCTGGGACCTTCTGGGCCTTGGCCTTGGAAGGTATTCTACAGCAGGCTTGGCATCTGGAAGGACTGCCAGAAACTGCTGGAGGCGTGTGTGCGACTGTTGGCAAGTTATGGGTTCCTTTGGGGTTTTATGGGATTAATTACAGGACCCCCTGGTTCCCCTTAGCAAGGGAAGGAAAGTAAACTGGGGACTTAGTCTCTTGGGATCCCAGGGGAGGGGGTGCAGGCCATAAAGTCAGGCCATGTTGGAGCCTGCAGGTCCAGGAGGAGGCTTGAAGCTCTGCCCATGCCCCTACATGGGGGAGGGGCAAATGTGGCTCCTGGTGGGTTCAGGGTTGTGTGTGCCATCATGTGCCATCTGATATTTGGGGGTGGCGGTTCCCCAAGGTGGTGGTTTTATCCTGGCCTGTTTCCTTTTGGGGGGTGTGTGGTAAATGTATTTTTGTGTGTGGCTGGGGGGTTGTTGTTTTGGTGTGGACTGT
>QEPC01007921.1:485882-497394 GCA_003113815.1 Sphenodon punctatus
TACACCCACTCCCCCCACTTCGGGTTGCCATATAGACGTGAATTCTAAGAGGGCACTTATGAGATGTGCAGGTTGCAGGGTTGCATTGTTTCCAATGCAGTCCTGCAACCTGCATAACTTATAAGTGCCCTCTTAGATTTTGCATCTGGCAAACTGGCAACCCTACACATACTCCACTGCCTACTCCCATCCAGACTCAAATCCCCCCACTCCCAGTGCACCCTGTAATTGGTAGGTAACTAAAAATCTTAATAAAATCAAAATCAATTTCACAATTCATAATTAAAACAAATCAATCACTATTATAACATCCCCCCTCCCAAGACAAGTCCCTCCTGTCATCCTCCCCCCCCAACCACAGTTCCCTCCCTAAAAAAGCAAAGCCCAAGCCCCAGATGGGTCCCCGACTCCCCAAACTTTACTTACCAGCAGCAGGACTGGGTCCTCAGGGCAGGCTGAGCGCAGCATCTTCTCCCCCACTCCAGCGAGGGCAAAATGATGCTGGCCTGGGTGGGCTTGCTTTCAATGGACCCACTTGGCACTGCCAAGTGGGTGGCATGACTACACTACCTAACTAGCTTCCTTGAGATTATTATTATTATTATTAAAAATAACAAAATACTAACAAAATCTAATTTAACAACACTAACAGTGGAGTAAAAAGTAAAAAAGATCCGATTTCAGCCGGGATGGCCAAATGCAAAGCAAAACTCACTCTCTGGAAGAGCAACTAAGTCACACTCTCAGAAGTGAAACAGAGATAAAATGGCACCTGGATTCACCTTGTATATATATGCTTTGCTGACTGCTCCGCCTCTCTCACTTTCTGCAGCAGGCAGCCCCACCCTCTCATCACCACATGAGGGAAAGCCATGCAGCAGAGACACTGATTTTTAAAAAGTTTTTCTCCAGTCACACAAGCACTCTCTCCCCCCACCCCCCAGCCAATCACATCCACACAGCACACACACGTCACACTGAGCAAAGGCAGTAAGGACAGGCACATGTTGTAATTATGCAACCCCCACACCCCTCCCCCACAGGCGGCAAGGGCTACAGCCCCAATGACAACCTGCTATGCAGGTTTTTCTCCTCCATTAAACCCCATAGAAGTCTGCCCCCAGCGGCTCTACAGTTTCCCCAGACGCGTTGGACAGCACAGCTAGCCGCCCAGACCGCGTTTTGCTAAAGTTTGCCCCTTTCAGGGCTCGGTTGGCTTTGGCAGGGCTCTTCCTCACCACCCCCTTGTATTCGCAACTACTTGAATTAATGAATAATTAATTTAATCTTGAGTCTCATTGGTGGTGCAGTGTTGTCCCTCCCAGCCCGCAGCGGCCACGCCTCCCACTCCCTCCCTCCCTGACAATGCCAACAAGTTTTCTGAGCCTGCTGCGCATGCGCAAGCTAACCAACGTGACTCGCGCATGTGAAGTGAGAGAACCCGGAAGTTTGGGGTCCCGGCGTGGCTGAGACAGCCGCGCCGGGACTCTGAAGTTCCGCAGACGCTGCCAGCTGCCTGGGGAACTGCAGGGAGCTGGGGACTCAACTTTAAAGGCCGCAGACAGGATTTTGGGTGGCATGAAGCCGGGGAGGGCAGCGCCCCAGCCACCCTAGCACAAAAAACACCACTGCTTTTTTTATCTGCCTTTTCGATAGAACAGACTAAGAAGATGTGCAAACAACATCTGGATGATGTTTATAGGCAAAAAGATCTAGAGGCCACTAGGATAAACAAAGTGGCACCCTGGTACAGATTTATAAAATAATTTCATTTGCAAGAATATTACTTGAGAACCCTGACAAATTTTATGCTAAGGAGAGCTCTCACCCTCTTAAGATTCCAACTCATGCTCACAGCAGTTTTAGAGGGCAGATATGCAAAGATTCCCCATAAATTGAGATTTTGTCCATGTGGGGCTATGGTCCCTGAGGATTTACCTCATTACCTATTTTGTTGCCCGTTGCTGACCAAAGTAAGAACAAAGTACCTCCAGCCGCTAATACAAACGAGTGCAGGCCGGGATGCACGCATGAAAATAATATATCTGTTAGCAAATCCTGAGGAAAGATTTATTAAGAAAGTGGCAAATATGGCCCACACCTTTATGGTGCAGAGAAGCAAAGTAAAACAAAAGTAAAATAAAACTGACACTTGGAAAATAATATCTGGGAAATATCTGGGAAATAATAAATTAATGCTTGAACACCTTGACGGCTACTTGACGGCTACAAATTGGACAAATTGTAGAGTTTGATATGGCCAAATATATTGATTGGTAATTTTGCGGGATAATTACTCAGGGGTCAAGAGTCTCCCACACTCAAGCTCTGAGAAAGAGCTAGGACCAAGCTTAGAACACCATCCTCTTATGGGATAATTATATTTATGGTTAATGATACATTAGTTATATAAGGACATTTGTATAAAAAGAGGATGTTTCCATTCAGAATAACAACTAATTCATCAGTATGATTTGTTGAGATTATCTTCAGGGTTGTATCTAATTCAGAATTCAACTGGGGGGGGTAACAATGTTTTTGTTTGATTGTACTAGTTAAAAGGGGAACCAATTGGATTTATTTGAAATCATATCACATTTGAATTTTGTTGAAAACCCTTTAGCGGGTGAATGCTTATCACCACAAACATCTTCTCCTGATTAAACTTAGGGTATTTTCAGATGTTACAAGATCACAGTCAACCACAGTGAACCACATTCAATCCTGCGGCAGGGCCAAAGCACCCTGAACATCTGTTTCGGGGGTGCCAGATGTTCACCACAGTCAATCCCCACCAGGGGTCAAAAATAACCATGCTTCCGGAACTCCGGCCCGGACCACCTCTGAAAGCATGCTCAAAGCGATTTCCAATGGGAAACAAAAAAAAGTAACATCTGAACAGCAACCACTGGCCAGAATCAAGCAAAATGATTCCCAGCCAGGGACAAAGCAAGCAGCGTCGCTGCCAGGCAACCAGCAACAACACAGGCCGGGGGAGGGAGATTTAAAGGGCAACCAGCAGCAGGGGAACATGGCGGGATGGAGCGAGGCAGAAGGGAGAGGAGAGCGGTGGGAGAGAGAGTAAGAGAGGAGGAGGTGGAGGAGCCAGTGGAGGTGCAGGCGGAGGAGGTGGTGGTCATGCTGCACCTGTAGGTGGTGGAGGGACAGCAGCAGCTGCAGCAGCAGTTGGGATAGGCCAACCCAGTGCCCGCTGCCAGCCCAGGGGACGAGGCACCCCAGAAATGGGTAAGGCCGAAGGGGGGGTGGCACAGGGGCCTCAAGACGGGCAGGCGGGTTGGCGGGGCAAGGGGGAGGGACCCAGGACTGTGGTAACATGGTAACCAAACCCCCCCTTATGATCCGCAGACATGGAAATGGGTCCGGGAGCCTGAGCCCCCAGAGGAGAGGGCAGGAGGAGGAGGAAGAGGAAGAGGAAGAGGGGGAGGACCGCAACCCAGAGGGCGCCCATGGGAGAAAACCATACCATCAAGGGGGGCAATGAGGGCACAGGGAAACCCAGGACATTATCCAGATCTGGGGGACCCTGGAGCTGGTGGTCAACCAATGCAACAAACACGTCTTCAGGGAGATCGTGCAGGAAATGGAGGCAGCAGGGCATCGCAGGACAGTGGCCCAGTGCAGGTCAAAGGCTAAGGAGCTCAAGAGGGGGTACAAGGCCATCAAGGACAACAACCGGCGGTCCGGGCACTGGACTGCCCCCTACTATGATGCCCTGGACTGCATCCTTCACATGAAGGGGTCCATAGTTGCCCCACGCCTCATGGGGAGCGCCGTGGTCCAGGTCAGGGAACAGGCTGAGGTACCCCATCCCCTCACCACCATTGGAGAAGACCCTGGCTCCAGGAGCCCCACCCCCAAGAGGAATGCCCTGAGACCTCGGGGACAAGCAGGCCCCCCTCACGTGCCAGCCCTCAAAGCCCCCAGCCACGGTCCCTAGTGGGAGAATCTGAGGCTGGCACCCTGGTCACCATCAGCCAGTGGACACAGGGGGACCTCAGCCAAACCGAGCGGCTGGCCTCGGAGGGCTCAGAGACCGACATAGAGGGTAAGCTGGCAGGTGGAACGGGACCCGGAACGGGGGGGGAAGGGGCACATGGGCCATGGAGCCGCCCTCAGCAAAGCCCTCCCCCCCAACACCCTGATCCCTGAAGAGGTGGCCTGGGGTCCACCAGGGGACACAGACCGCTGAACCCCACCAACCCCATCCCATTTCCGCACAGAGCATGGCACACCCAGGCACCTGCAACAGCCTGGTGAGGGGAACAGAGGTGAGCAGCCCCAAGAACAACCAGAGGCCCCAGGTGAGGCAACATGATAAGGGGGGGAGGCCCGGGGAGCCCGGGCAGGGAAACCAGACCCTGGGATGGGGACGGCCGTAGGGGGCAGCTGGGGGGGGCGCCTCCCCCCAGAGGGGGGCCAGCGAACCCCACCTGCGGCATGGAAGGGGGGGCATCTGGGGTGGATAACCATCCCCCACCATGCACCCCAACAGGGCAACCCACTGTGGAGCAGCAAGGTGGACCAGTGCCCTCAGCTCAATGGATGCGGGTGCACCAGGTATGGGTACGGCGCCGCAGGGAGGAGCAGGCGGAGGACATTGTTCACTCTACCATGAAGCAGGGCAAGAGGATGATCGAGGCCATTGACCACATGGAGGCATCCACCGAAAGGGTCGTGCAGCAGGCGGAGGCCAGGGACCAGAGGCTGCAGGTGGAGGTGCACCTCGAAAGGAGGCAGGAGCACCGGGAGCACAGCAGGCAGGTGGAGGCATTTGGGCAGCTGGAACAGGCCATAGACCGGATGGTCAGGGAGCACTCCGCTAAGATGGACCGGTCCCATGACATAGGCACCTTGCTGCTCCTACACATGGGTACTATGAGTGCCTATGTCACGGCAGCCGCCCTGCCAGGAAACCTGCCTGCCCCAGCCCCAATGCCGGGCCCCATGGCGCCCCCACCACCTCCACCACGGCCCCAGCCACCAGCACGCTTGCTAGGGCTGCGCTTACACTGTGGCGCAGTGTCCTGAACTGTGTACCGGCACCCAGTGGCCTGGGTGCTGCTATCCTTCCTGTTCTGACCTTGCGCCATCCTGTGCCTGCCCCCCCGGGTGCCTGTGTGACTGTGGGGTTCTGGGCCCCCCAGACTGGGGCTCTGGGCGCCCTCCTGGTGTGTGTGTGTGTTGCAGGACTGGCTGCCCTGCTCCTTGTCTCCGTCACTCCTCCATTCCATCCATCACACCCTGACCGGTGCGTGGGATCCCTGTTGGCCTCCTGGACCATTTCCAGTCCACTCCCCAGTCCGTGGGGCCTCCCCTTGTGACTGTGCTGTGCCCCTGGGGTTCCCCCATTCTGGGACTGGCTGTGTTGCTGTGGGGGTGCCTGTGCAGGCTGTGCTGTTGTGGGGGTTCTGTTTGCCATTCCCCTTGTCCTGCCCCAGGCCCTGGGCCGGCTCCCCCCTGCTCCCTGTCCCCACCCCCTTTCTCCCCCCTGTGCCCGATGTGCCGTGTGTGTTGCCTGTTCCGCTGTGTGCCCCCTTCCCTTCCTTTCCCTTGTGGGGGTGTGTGCTCCCGGGCATGTGTTTGTGCTGTGTGTTCCACTGTGAGCTCATTTTCCCTGTGCCTGTTGTGTGCGCTGCCCCGGCGACTCTCCTTCCTCTTCCCCCTCCCTTCCCGTTTCCCTTGTGTGGGCATTCCCTTTTGGTGTTTTAGGCTTCATTTGCCCTCAGCCGGCCATGTCTGTGTCCTGCCCCTCCACAGTGCCTTCAGGGTGTTTTGAGCATGGCCGGGAATCGACGTCACGTCTGTTGTGCTGCCCCAGCCTGTGATCTGCTGGGCCAATTCCCTGCCCTGGTCCCAATCCCATCACATCTGTTAGGTGCCTTCTTTGACCATGGGGGGTGGTTGGGCAGCTCGCCACCGCGGGAATCCACTGTGGTGACTCAGGTCTGCGTAACATCTGAAATCACCTAGTGTTGGTTTTCTGTATTGTTTTATTGTCTTATTGTATTCATTTTGTTATAACGTAATGTTGAAACAATAAACATTTACTTACTTGCTAGAGCCTCGAGTGTCCCTCACCAATGGTTGCCTTTGTTAAGGGCATCATTGCTGCCATCCCATCACACATGTACCTGGGCCCTGGTCTGGTCAGAGCATGTAGTATTGCACCTGTCATCATTCCCTGTGGCGGTACAGTGCAGTGAGTGTAAGTTACTGGGATGACACATAGCCCCACATGAAGCCCTACATGCTGTGGCTTGGTCAACCATTGATATAATTGGGTTTATTTTTGCCCTGCACGCCTAGGCATACCAGTGAGTATCCTATGACAGGAGATGTTCAACCATGGGAAGAATGGGTGGTTAAGGCAGTGTGGGTGCATATGATTCTTGCACCATGCATAGTACCTTTCTGGGATGTGTTTGCTACTATTGTCATGTATTTCCAGTTATAAGTCTATATATTTTGGCTATCTGTGTTTTAAATGTATTAACTTTGGGTTTTATATGTTAACTTTCTATTTTAATGTATTGAAATTGTGTTCACAGCATTGATCTCTAAAATCAACTTCTGTGATTATAATGGTTCAAGCTAGGGTCCCATTAGTCTGCATTCCAATAGAAGTTTCTTTCCAAGCTCCCCAAATTGACATTTGGCTGTTGCCAAGGAAACAGTCAAATGACCAACTATAAAATGAGGTCCCTTTTAGCTAGCCTAACTCCCTCTGGTTAGCTTAGGTTTTCTCAAGACAAGATGTCTGGAATGTTATCTCTAGGTGTCTGGAGTTTTATTACACCCTTCCAAATGAAGGATGATACCAGCTTCAGATCATCTAAAACAAAGGAAAGATTTAAGTTAGTTTATTTTAGCTAACATATTTGCTTAATTAATGGTTGAGATAAATATTGAAATAACTTTAGGATCTGGTTATTTTCTCTCTGTAATCTGACAATTATCTCTGATAAAAATACAAGGCTTCTATTCATTTTGAACTTTGAGAGAAAGTCAAAACTTTGATTGGTTTCTTTAAGAGAGCCAATTAGAATCCAGTGTATCTCCTTACTGACTGACGTGTATCTGATGTCAGCGTGACAGTCTAAGGATCTGAACCTCCCATTTTAAGCAAGCTTTAAAATGGGAGACACAGAGAATTGATCCTCAGATTGGAATCCTAAATACCATTGGATTTCCTTCTCATTTAACATCTTTATGGCAAAGGGATGGATCTGGATTGAATGTAAAGTATAAATTCTTGATATCTTTGAGCCAATGAATTGTGCATATGTTAAGCTTTTACAAGCTTTTTCTTAAGATAGAAATGTTTTAAGATCATGTAACTTTTATTGGCTATTATACCATTCTATGTAAGCTACTGATATTTTCTATTTATATTTAAGTAAACTCTGCATATATTTTTATAATCCAAAAGTCTCATGTTCCCTTATTTATAAATGTATTGTCATTTTTACAATACTTACTTTGCTAGCTGGATAGTAAAGTAAAGTGTAAACTCATATTATACAATTTGGGAAAAAGTGCAGCCCAATTTAGTTTGATTAGTTCAGCTAAACTACATAGGTCACTTTCCCTTTGTAATTTATGGGACCTCACAAAACGTGACACTATGCAGTCTACATGTAACACTGACAATAATTTCCCATGCAAATGACGCAGACCCACATGGAGATGGATCCCATAATAGATTGATTCATTGTCTCTCGTACACCATGGCCAAATGACTTCCCAGCAAGGGGTGTGTTCGTGTATGCCCTGGGTATCTGTCATGTGGCCCTTATGCATTGTTGCATTCATAACTGCCCCACTCTTCCTAAGTGGCCCATCTGCATGTTGGTGGTGCATGGCTGTGTTGTGCAATTTCCCTTGTCTCAATGTGCATTCCAGGCGGTCAGAATAGAGTAGTATAAGGGTACACCTTGAATAACAATGAAGTGGGCGGGGCTTAATTTGCATATTAATGACATCATGCCCATGTAACCAGAAGCAGATGTGACGTGGCCAGAAGTGGATGTGATGTAGCTCCTGGGGTTGGAAGTGACACGTTAGGTGGAAGTGACATAGAAATGGGTAATGCTTCCAGGTCAGGGTGGGGGATGGAACCGAAGGTTCCAGACCCCTCCCTGACCCCGGAAGGTCTCTACACTGACCCTGGATGTTTACTGACTCGCCAGAGGTCTCACCTAAGGGGTGGAAGTGACGTAGAAGCATATAATGCTTCTGGGTCAGGAGTGGGGGCTGGAACCTTTGGGTCAACCATGGTTCAACTTTGGTTCCAGCCCCCTCCCTGACCCCAGAAGGTCCTTACGTGTGATTGGTGGATCTGCTTGTGGGTCAGGGTGGGGGGGAAGCCGAAGGCTCTCCCCCTCCCTGATCCCGCAAGGTCCTTGGATGAGGGTCATCTGACCCCTCAAACCACTCAGCTGACTGAGCTGGACCAATGGGAGAAGGTTTCTTCAGTCTAACCCTGCCTCCGTTGCTGATATCTGACCTAGGGTGTGAAAGGGGTGTGCGCAGGCAGAATTGGCTGAAAGGGGGGTCATGTGACGTCTCAAACCACTCACCACAACACCCATGACCAATTGGAAAGGTTTGTGGATCTGTATACCTACCCCTAGGGGTATGAAGGAGGGGACCGCCATTTTATGAACACTCTACAGAGCAAAGAGCCCTTCATAACCACTTACACACAAAAATAAAAATAAAAATGGCATTCTCTAGCAATGTGACCCCAGCGAGATCTATGCTGTTTACTAGTCCCCCTAGTGAGCCATTTATACAGAAAATGTTACATTTCCAGTTCAGAGGAGGAAGATGGCGAGAGCACCCCTGTGGCCAAGGTTCTTTTTAGCATGCCTAACCTTGACAGAGAAACCCAGATGGGGTTTCTGAGCCCCGCTGAGGTTCTGGTTTGCTCAGAGATGGTAGAAGGCAGTGTGGCCCCACTCAACTCAACAGTCCTGGCTCAAAATTCACAGGTAAGAAAGATTTTTCAACTGCTTTAAAAGGCTTCTGAGTGTCACAAAACATTACCTCGTAAAAAGACTGTTAACTCTTTATGGCTTTTAAAATCTTGTTCCAGAAATTGTTTGAAATCCCTCCAGAGTCTGGCAAAAATGAAGTGAAATGTCCTGGCAGTGTTAAGAGGAAAGATGAAGACCAAGAGCCCCACATCGTGTTGCAGAAACATCTAAGCCTGAAAGTCTGTGAAGAGGACTATATTGCCCCTTCAAAACAAAAATCTGCCATGAGAGCCATAGTAAGGGCAACAGTCTATGACGTTTTAAAGCACTGTTTGATGGAGACTGTGAGGGGTGTACTATTGATGTTCCATGCCAGAGGGATCATGGATGTGTGATTTGGACTTCTGAGGAGCGGAACAGGAAACTTAAATTCATTTGTGACTATTTTTGTTTGCAAGCCGTTTTCCACATTCAAATGATGGTGGGTTATGTATTACGCTGTTTATTTATAACACAAGAGACTGTTGACCGTACCTTATTACTGTTCTGCAATGTCAATTCTAACCCTGACCCCAAAACTGTAATTCTGAGGATGCTTATTCTGAACTGCACACTCAGCTGGTGCGTAGGGATACACCTACCTCTCCCCCTCTAACCTCCATCTCCCTCGTTCTAGCTGGGAACCTCTCTCTCTCTCTCTCTGGCCATAGTGCAGGTGACAGCATGGGTGGGATCATGTCTGTCTCACCTTCCAGTAGTGGATGGACTTTCTCTCTCTCTTATTTCTCTCTCTCTCTCGTCAGAAACCTGGTTGGGCAGACAGGCACCTTGGAATGAGAGGCAGGAAGATGGGCTGAGGCAGGCTTTGAGCTTGGCGGCAACCTGGGGTACAGAACCCTTGTCACAGACAGCATATAGGTCTGGGGCCATTGGCAGCAGCTGTTTATTGATGCCATGGCATCATGGCACAGACAGCATATAGGTCTGGCCTGGGGGCTATTGGCAGTGGAAGAAGCACATTGGTGGGCATGGTATAGAACCGTTGGCAAGGACAGCATATAGCCCTCCCAAGTCCTGGGGGCTATCTCTGTGAGTGGAATGATGGCAAATGGGAGGAGGTCTAGAGACTGAGGTGAGACAGGAAAGCAAGTAAAGCTCCCCACCCACCCCTACCTAAATACCCACATACAAAATAACTGTGACAGAGATACAAACCTATGGGTATAAAGTCACGTGACTAATCCCCCTCACCCCCGATTGTCACCCATTGGCATGACTTTGCTATTCTGCACAACTTGCGTGACATACTTTATTGACAGCCCCATGCATGGGAGCCATCAGCACCTTAAAGTCCAAGAGCATTGAGGTTCAGATTAAGAATGATGAGGGGACAGGGGTAAGGGGACTGGATAGGGACAAGTGCCTGCTGGCTAGAGAGGATGGACATTCCCTGGCACTTTTTTGGTAACCTTGGCAAAGCAACAGAGCAAGGATCCTGGACTGTAGGAGAAGTTTAAGATTCTTTAGGATTCGGAATGTCATCTGTAGGGATGTGTGAACATGAATAGTCGATCCTAAGAGATAGGCGAGCGTTGTTGCGAAGGGACGGGTGATCACCGATAGCCTTCATTTACCGCAGCCGATCAAAAGGTAGTCGGGTACAGGATCATCCTGGGCCAGCTCCAAATCATGGGAGGGCAATGAAACTGAGTAAGTCATCACTGCAGAAATCCTCAAGGAACTCAGCATGGAATGCAGGTTGCACAACCGGATTGCGTAGCAGCTGACTTAGAACTTGTCCTAAGAGATGTGAGCTGGGCCCTTCCTGTGGATCGACACAGCTGTGGCGGGCATTCCCTGCCCCTTCCCTGCCCATCCCTTCATGCTGTCCTTAGAACCGGTGCGGACTAGGGGAATCCGACTGTTTCAGTAACTTCGGGATGAGGATTGGTTCTAAGGGCTGGGTGTTGCAGGCTCATCGTCCGAGCTATGGTGGTGTACAAGAGTGTGGAGCCAATGGCTGACATGGCATACTAGAAGCCGATCCCAGAGAAGCCAGCAGGAGCCACGGGGAGAGTTCTATTTTCTTTCTGAAGGGCAGCGCCCTGGAATGGGTTCGACCCGAGAGAGGTGCCCGTGACTTGGAGAGCATAGCATTTCTGGCAGCATCCAGTCAGCTCTCGCTGGCCCTTGAAAATCCATAACTTGGCCCAGGGACAGCCGGCTCTGCTCCTGTGGATCCACCCAGGCTGCCTGGCATGGTTGGGAGAGTGGCAGAGGTCCGGCCAGGGCTCAGTATCTGGCACCCCTGCTTGGCTGGACATTTCAGGCTTCACTGCATCATACTCTCAAGATCTCAACAAGCTAGTCTGCCAATTGGTCAAGCCTTGCCCAGTGGTGAATCACGTGGCCACCTAGTAGCACCCATTGGATTGCTCGGCATAATTGGCATAATTGGGAAGAGCAGCAGCAGCAGCACCCATTGGATTGCTGAGGCACAGAGCCCAGGGAGA
>QEPC01007921.1:497494-547477 GCA_003113815.1 Sphenodon punctatus
GGACCGTGGGACCCCCTCCCCTGTGGACCTGACACTTCCCTCACAAACCTTCCTTGCCAATTCCCTGACGAGTGCAAGTGGTGAAGCTGGACCCCCTTCCTTGTTCCCCAGCTCTGTGCCCTATGATGATAGGGGTCAAGATTCAGAGTGCGTAAGCACTTGAACAGACCCAAACACTATCCTGACGGGCCTCCTTCCCTCGCATTACGCTAACAGAGCTCCCTCGTGTGCGAACGGTGTGAGTGGGTGGTGCTTCCCCCCTTCCTACCCCCTCCCACCTGACAGTATGATCTTCATCATCTTCAACATCTGTGTTCTCGCTCAGCGAGCAAAGCAACCTCTGTGAAATGTCATGTTGTGCAGCATCTGCTGATTGATCCCCACCCAAGGTCTTCTTTACCTTCTTAAATTGCGGGTTCAGAGCTGTTGCAGTCTGGTACTGTGCCCTGGAAGTCATTGTCTGAAACTGTGGACTCTCATCAATCAACTTTAGCAAGGTACCAGCCATTGTAGCAGCAGCAGCACTCTGTGCATCATCCTTCACTGCAAATTTCTCTTTAAAATCTTCCACTTTGGTCTTTAATAAGGCGTGGCATCTGTCTTGCTGACAAATTTGGTCATTGTGATAAACGGATCCAGCAGAACTAGCAGTGTTTCAATAACCTCCCACTGGCCCACTGTTAACTGAATTTCAGCAGCGTCTTTTAGTACTGATTTGGATGCCACAACAAAGTAAGTGTCCACTGCAAGTCTTTGTGAATGCAATCTCTTGAGAATATTATATGTTGAGTTCCAACGTGTGCACACATTGATAGAAAAAAACTGAAGTGGAAGTTGTCTCTCTCTCTGTATGTTCCGGAGCGCACAACAAGATGCTGCAGATCAGTGAAAGGGTGCTACCAACTTCTTTGCTCTTTCAAGTGTTTCTAACACATATTTATCAGCTTCTAGAAATCTCTTGGCAATGAGGTGCAGGGAATGAGCCATGCGAGCAATGCTCTGAAACTCGGCATCACGAATTCCTTTAATGATATTAGGCCCGTTATCTGCTACTATGAAGCCAACGGAGAGACCAAGCGGCTGCAACCACTGCTTTGTCAGCTGTACTAATTTCCTACATATGTTTTCTGATGTGTGGGCTTGTGGAAAGTGTTCCAAAGCAAGTATAGCCTGATGCCTTCGCAGTACATTCTTGCCATCGCGATGTATCCAATGCCCAGTTATGGACAGGTACTCCATGTGCTGCGCACTGGTCCACATATCTGTTGTTAGGTGAACAACTGCACCTTCACAAGCATGCATATCTGCTTTAACTGCTTTGAACAATTCATCGTACAGTGTGGGCACTGTCTTTGTGGCAAAGTATACCCTTGAAGGTACCTTCCATCATGGGGCCATGCCCTCCATCAGTTCACGGAACCCCTCATCCTCCACAAAGGAAAAAAGATGCATGCAAGCATCTGTGTCACAAGTGAGAGGTAGTACTGTGCAGTTGGGTGTGATGCTGACCATTTCATTTTATTTTGTACAGATTGCTCCAATGCAGTTTGTACAGTAGTGACAGTGCCGGTGTCTGTTGACTGATCTGTGCTTGTCCTTCTGCATTTAGTGACTGTCACGGGTTGGAGGTCCAAACCCCCACTTTACTGGGTTTGAGTGACTCAGTTTTCCTTGAGCACAGCCCTATTGAATTAGTTTCTCTCTCTGACTAATTCAAGTCTGCCGCAGGGAAACTCCTTTGTCACTCAAGGGCCCGATCCTTCCTGTTTACAGACTCTTTACTCTCTGGGTTCGCAAGAGCTTGAGGGCTCTTGTTGCTCACTTGTGTTCCAATGTTAGACACAGACACTTCTTCATAAAGATAAGAAGTAATTTTATTGATTACATAAGCAAGATAGTTGATACAGAGTGGTTACTAGAAATCAAAGGTAAATATAACGCATTCCTGATCTATACTGGTTGAGTTCCTAAATCAGCATCTTACCCTACAAAGGTCCATAAGTTCTGGTTCCTCTCAGTCCTCGATATAATCGACTGGGCACTGGCTTCATAGTTGTTAGAGAGAAAAATCATACCTCTCTGTTCATGGTTTCTCCAGCCTTGCTGCTGACAGGCTTTCATATGCAGATGCTCAAGATGGCTCTGGGCGAGAACTCTCCCAAGGTGACTTACTGGCCTCTTTAAGTAGTCTTCCTCCTTCTTTGTCTCTGTTCCCACCTTTGGGGAGACCTGAAGTATGACATGTAGGCAACCCAGGCAAACAAAGGTCCATCTACATCTCCACAGGGTTCCGTCTGGCAAGTGTTCCCAAATACACATTTTTGGTATCTCTTTGCATTTCCTGTAGCTTGGTGACGTGTCACAGCTCTAATTTGAGTTTTACAGTTCTCAATTGTAACATTACATAAATGTGGAACCTTTTGCATTACATATTTACCAGACTTGTAGTCTACATGTAGTCCCGTGTTACACGTGTGTGACACTATGTTTCTCCGTGACAGTGGCATTCAGAATTGACTGGTGGTGATGCTTCATGTGGCTATGCATGCCACTGGTTCCTGGCCGGCACTTCCCACCTTCTTTTCCTCTCGTGATTTCTCTCTGGCAGTATTTGCACCATACTTTTATTTTTATTTCATCACAAGCAGTAAAATACTTCCGTACATCAGACCTTTGTCCTCTTTTTGCATCTTTGGAGCCGGTGGTTGTGCCATGCTGAAGCAATACTGCAGTCTCTTGTGATGTTGCTGGAGATGAAGGATGATGCTGAGGTGAAACCAAATTCCTAAACAGGGTCTTTCTACTGTTAGGCACTGTGGTGGTGGATTTACTTTGTTGTGCTACAGCGTATCTGTTGAAAACAGTGACTGAATGTGTTCTTCCTCCACATGGTGAAGCCAAATCAATTTCTTCATCTCTGAAATTGAATGAGTGCTGCACAATCTTTGATGTTTTGCTCAGTGGTGTGGAGCATGAGGAGGGTACAGAAGCCAGGGTATACTCAGGATCATCATCATCCATACAAGATACATCATCATCACTCACATAAAAGTCATCACAGCCCATATCTTCAGCATCAATAGTGGTGGTGATGTCTTGCACCAGTCCCTCCTCCGAGTCCTCAGCACATCTCTCTACTGGTCGTGGCTCAGTTGTTGTGTTTACCACTTCAACCACTATCTCATCATCCTACCCCAGCCAATGTTGCACTTGCATATCTTCAGATTCTGACGCCACTGATGATTTGTCTGCAGGTGAGGGTGCGCATTTTCCCAATAATTCATGCACTGCCTCCTGCGTGCACTGAAAATGATGGATACAGTGCCGAGGAGCATTTGTTGAACTCCGTGGCACCAAATGTTCCTGTTGCATCTTTTCATGTGGTTGTTCGTCCACATGTGAATGCTTCTGTGTTTCCGGCTGCTGCTTCAGATGTTGCTGGTGTGAGCGAGCAGCAGGAGAGGATCTGGTCCCTCTGAGTAAGTTACACTGCTTCTGCTGGTGGAGTTTTCTTTTCCCATTGCAGAGCTTCATGAGCATTGGTAATGATTCAGTACATTGGCGGTGGTTGGAAGTCTCACGAGCCATCGCTTAAAAGTTCTTTTGAATCTGTAATTACACACAGACCGTTTATGGTTGGTAACACAACGTAGAAAAATGTTTTACTTAAATGATATTTAAATGATAATTCCCAGGCCAGTAGACTCCAGCCCTGAACCAAATGGCTCTATCAGTCTCCGAGGGTGGACCAATGGAACTGGTCCAGTAACCTGACATGGGCATAGGAGGGCTGGGATCTGGCCTTTCAGAAGGTAATGACCTCACCCTGTCAGCAGTGCTGTTATGCCCCCCCCCAACCATGGCAAGGGAGCACATACTAAACACCCAAGATAATAACCCGCCCCAAGCTGCTGATGGCAGGATGGGGCGGGGTATTAAATATTGTACATAAATAAATCCCTCTCCCTCTCCTCCCATTTCCCCTCTGTTCCTCTCATATTCAAACCCTCTCATGTTTACATCCAGCTTACTGGTCTTCATGGCGTAGTTAAGTGTAAATGTACAATTTGACTACTAATTGATAAAATGCTTTAAATCCAGTCACACACAGCAGGAACCATGTATACTAACTTATTAATCACATAACATATTCCTGTTCTTCCTTAACAATTATGTAAGCAGTAAAGTCACATAAATGTACTTTTACAGAAATAAATAAATATTATATTATTTTATTTTTAAAAAAATTAGGAATGGGTTGTAATGGGAGGGAAAACACAATACTTGCCTTATTATCAAGCTGCTGCAGAGCTGGCTGTGTTCTCTGCATGTGTCCAAACAGTGTCCACTGTCTGCGTACTGGATGAAAATGACACCTCCTCCTAAGAGTTGCTATGAAATCCAATGAGGAGGCAGGAAGAAAAAGTGATGTCACTGCAATAGAGCTGTATTAATGATGGCAAATTAATCTTCATCAATACATGGTACTGAAATGTACTGTAATGTATATATAATGGTCATGTATACACACACACACACACACACACACAATCACAGTAGGGTAGGGATGATTGTGTCCCTGCCCTGACAACTGGATGGCTCAGTCAGACAGGTGGTCACTGAGGCAAGTGAGTTAGTCGGTGGTGTCTCCAATGCTATTGAGTTGTGGCGGCAGGGATCCTGCGACGCTGAGTGATTCCAGGTGGTGGAGCCATGTGGCAAGGAATCACAGTACAAAGCTGCCGCACTTAAGTGAAAGGTCGAACTTTGTGGCAAACCTGATGCTTCTGCGTGAGATCTGCAATGGCGATAAGTACAGCAGAAGCAACCACAGAAAGCCACAAGTGCAAGGCACAAAAATCATTCCATTCCTAATCGTGCTGCTTTGTGCAGAACAGCACTTTCCGCTGGTAAATGCTGCCATAGCGGTACAGCATTTCAGTCCTATTCAGTCTCCTTCAGCTTCTCTTGCTGTTTCTGGGTTTTATCAATTTCCTCTCTTTTTCCTTCTTCCTTGGACTCTGCTAAGAGCACATTACTTAAGGATGTTACAGACCCACTTAACTCTTCTTCTTTACCTCTAGTATCTAATTTCCCCTTATTACCTTCAACAGTCTGGGTTCCTGCATGAGTCCACTACCCTTCAAGCTCCCACTAAGCTTCTGCTGCTCTCACTTGGGCTACAACCTGCGCTGAGCTATCTCTGAGCTTCTTGTCCAACCTCCTGCCTTGCTACCTGGACCTCTTGCTTATTCACATCAGGTGCTGCTATTTCCTCTGTTTCTTCCTCTGATTCTAGGGCTGGCATTGAGTCTTCCTCATCTGTTTCTTCAGCAGCTTCATATCCTGCTATAATATTTTTTTAGGCTTTCTATTTCTGCCTGCTCAGCCTCTCTGTTCTCTGTATGCCAATGTATCATTTTACCTCTTTGTTCCTGTAGTGAATGTGGAAGATCCCTTGTACACCGGTGGAGCCAGTTAGGAACACTTATATGTCAAATCAAATCAATTTATTCCAGACGTGACCCTTGGTCATTGTCAACATACAAAACACACAACATTGAAAATGACAATACCCACATAACAGTACCTCATCAAGGTACCCCATCAAATCATAATATAATTCAATTGCTAATATTCTTGGCCTACTCCTTGGTCATTACCACACATTTAATATACACATATCTAACCAGTCATTTCAATGGTAGGAGCTCCCACTTGCCTAAGCAGTTTTACCTCTTATCCTTTTGTTACTCGCTAATCCCTAAGATGACATTGGTTCTACTGTGTAGGTTATAAAATTGAAATACACAATATAAAATATTGCAGCTAATAAATCATACTGCCAAAGCTTTGAATTTGAGAAATTTCTTCCTCAAGTCCATAGCTTGTGCTAAAAACTGCATCACACTATGCGTTGTCTCCGGGTCTATATCTAATAAAGCCTTCTGCAGCAAGAACGTTTGTGTGGCTCCCTGATATTTCCCAAGTGGAGAACGCATCAACTCACCCCTAATTGAGTCGTAAAGATGGTATTCGAACAAAACATGTCGGATGGATTCCACAGACATAACATCGAAGGGACATAAGCGATCCTGGTATGGAGTCTGTATAGCCCGTCCCTCCAGAACCCTTGTGGGGAGTGCATTTACCCTAGCCATGAGAAATAGGTGCTTTCCCCTAAAAGATGCCCCTGCCCCCAGGTAATTTGCCCCACATCCCAGCGGAGGTGCCCATGATAGATAATCCGTCATATGCTGGGATTTGGTCACCAAAGAGCAATCCTCCTGTCTATCTCTCTCTCTCAATCGCATGATCAACTCCTTTTTGGCTACCTCATACATCCTAGTTCTCAAATAAGCACCGGGGCACCATAAAGGTCGGACTTATATGTCTTATTCGGCCTACTCTTGCTTTTGAATCTATCTTGTTTGTCATGAGCTGCATGCATCCCATAATAGTTGTTATGCAGAATACCAAGACTGGCTAGAACTGTAATGTTATGAGAAGCTTTCTTATCAGTCATAGTCGAGCCTGATACCAGGAGAAAGGTTTCTTAATTGGGAGTTGGATGACTCAGGCCAGGAGGAGGCACATCTACAATAGTTAATTGTTAGCACATGCACAGTGTTTGCATAGTGAATTTGTAAAGTCATAATAGTATAAGTGTCATGCGACGTGGCCGGGCTCAGGGGGTGAAGCGGGGCTTAGGGAGAAGCCATGGGGAATCCCCAGAAGATCCTGCCCCAGAACGGGTCATAGCTCCGCCCCTGCAGCAAGACACCACGCCGGCAGCCTCATCCCCGTTGCAGGGGGATGCACCGCACGCATTTGTACAAGCCCCGCCCCGACGTAGCGAATGCATAGCGGCGCGACGCACGTCGTAGGGGGCGGGGCTTTCAGGGACACATGACCAATGGCCTTTAAAAGGACCGGCGGGGCATTGGCTCCCCGCCGGTAATCGCGAGAGAAGCTGGCCCCCTTGCCTTTGACCCTGCTGAAAGCTAAGTGCCTGCTTGCAAACTAAGTGAATTGTGTGGTTGTATCCTGTGTATTTCCCCCTTGTGCTCCTACTGTCCTGAGAAACCTGTGTTGTTTGTTGTTGGTTGTGTTCCTGACACCCTTGGTTGCCTTTCTCCCCCCCCNAATTGTGTGGTTGTATCCTGTGTATTTCCCCCTTGTGCTCCTACTGTCCTGAGAAACCTGTGTTGTTTGTTGTTGGTTGTGTTCCTGACACCCTTGGTTGCCTTTCTCCCCCCCCCCTGTGACTTAGCAGTATAGCCCCGAGTCCTCTGCTTCTGGTTTTCCCCTGAGCTGCGCCTGTAACCCGCTTCCCTTTCCAGTCCCTGGGACAACCCCCACTCCCATTCCTCTTACTCCCTCGGCCACCCCCCCTTCTCACCCCTAGCCCTGTATCTCCTGGTTCCAGCACTGCCTCACTCTACCCTCACCGTGTATCACCGGTGGGAGATTGGACTCTCCTGGCCTTATTGCTACGAGTGTGTTGTACGGCTGACCCTCCCCCCGTCTGTTCCCTCCCTGGTTGGCATTATCTCTCTCTACCCCTATGATGATAAGGGTTGCCTTGTAAATAGCAAGGAAAGCCCACCTACTATCCTGAGGGGAATACCGGGAGCCTCATCACCACCAGAGAGAGAGATTGCCACCCTATCCCCACTAACCCTCTATCCGTCTCTCATCCCTCTCCACCCGAGAGACCTAACAGAATTACTGGCGGGGAGCCAATGACCCGCCGGTCCTTTTAAAGGCCATTGGTCATGTGCCCCTGAAAGCCCCACCCCCTACGATGTGCGTCGCACCGCTATGCGTTCGCTACGTCGGGGCGGGGCTTGTACAAACGCGTGCGGTGCATCCCCCTGCAACGGGGATGAGGCTGCCGGCGTGGTGTCTTGCTGCAGGGGCGGAGCTATGACCCGTGCTGGGGGAGGACCTTCTGGGGATTCCCCTAGGCTTCTCCCTAAGCCCCGCTTCACCCCCTGAGCCCGGCCACGTCGCATGACAATAAGACAGAGCAGCCAGAGACCCAAGTTGGAACTTCACTGCTGACCACTGCGCAGAGGTGCTGAGGGGTGTGGCAGAACCTGAAGCCCACTCAGGGATCATCTCGCAGTCATTGTTGGGGTTCCCCAGTCAGCAGAAAGGGATGCGAGATGCTTTCTTTTACCTTTTATGCTTGTATTTAATAAAATAGCTTTCTTGGCACCATTTCGTTTGAGTCATCACTGAACTGATCCAAAAGAACAAACAATTTTAAGGCAGTTCCCATGCAGCTTTTCTCTCTTTAGTTTCTACTTTTAATGCATTAATCTCCTCCCTCAGGGTTTCATTTTCATTTACTATTTCTTTCATTGTTTCCATCATCTTTACCATCCTTTGGCCTAATTTATCTATGTGTTCTAAAGTCAAATCAGTCTGTACTTCTTTATTCTCTTTTTGGTATTCCAATACCTGGTAATCTAATTGGCTCTCTTCTCCAGGGTAATTCCTTTCTAAATGCCTTGGCTTGGTACAGGCCCAGCATTTCTATTCCTCCTTTGAGAGATCATCCTCCCAAGGCATTCTCTTCATAAGTGCCCTATCTTCCCACAGTCTCAACAATTCATTTCTGGGGAATATCCACTTCTTTCTAGGTCTTCTTCTTCAGCCCCTTGGGCCTTACTAAAGGGTCCCCACAGATAGGGACAATTCTTTTCTAGATGGTTTTTCATTTGGCAATGTCTACATCGGCTGTGCATTGCACTAGTCCATACTCCCTGACTTTGGCAACCCAAAGTCCAAAGATGTCCCTGGCCCTTCTGATTGTGTGGGCAAGTCCTCCACACATGTTGCTCTTGGCCACAGGTATAGCATTTCTGCCTAGTACTTCCCACCATGGGTCCCCAGTCCTTGCCAGTCTGTACTCTTTATGGCCTCTGGTCCCACTGACCTTGTCTCCATTGGTGCAACACTGGCTCCATGAAATTCCAAAGACTCACTGCCTGCCTTGATTGTGGGTGCACTCCTCCAGCTGCCATTCTCTCTCTTCTTGGAATCCACACTCTGCTGGTGGTTGTGGGTGAGTCTCCTGAATCCAGTCTGTTCAAGCCTCTGTCTGGGATGAGCTTTCAATGCTCCTCTTCCTTGCTCTTGTCCTGCTGTGGGTGAACCTCCTGGCTCCAGCCCTGCTCGAGCCCTTAATCCTTGGGCGAGCTCCTGGTGCAGTCCTTGCTGTGCTTCACTCCTCTCCAGGATGTAATCCTCCAACATCTTCTTCTGTGGGACACAATCTTCACTGGGCATAATCCTCATTTAACACTAAATCCTGTATTGGGACCAATGGCCTTGTAGAAATGCTGTCTGGGTAGTCAGCAAGGTATGCCTGCATTCTCCACCATTTTGTAGCAGGGTTTGTCCTCGACAGTTGTAAGCGAATGCAGGATCAGGGTCCAAAGTAGACTGTCACTCCAGGGTGAGTCACCAACACAGTTTTTATTGATCACAGGCTCTACTCAGGCCAGGCACCAGACCTCTGGTCAACCTTAGTACATTAGCCACAGTCTATAACATAAGTTTAGCGAAGCCAGACACTTCTCTGGCCAGCTATCAGCAACTCACTCTTCCAGCTTTCCAGGCATCTCCATCATCTCCAGGGTTCATCTTCCTTCCAGGTTCCAGGCAGCCTCCAGCAGAGATGTGTTCTCCACTGTGGTCAGGAGAAGACTGCCCTGCTTCCTGGGACTGACTCTGCTGGAGGTATGCCCCAAACACACTTATTTCCTGTGGTGTTCATTTTGTGACCTACTCAAAATGCCATCTTGTGGTACCACTCTGTCACAGGGAGATTTTGATAGACTATGTATAACAACATAATTGCATTAAATTAATTATATGCTCATTTAAAATATACTTTGTGAATTGATAGATTTAAATTTCAAGATTAGCAAAATTTTAGAGGGGATTAAGAATTTGACAACTTGACTATTTTTTGTAACAATTTTCATGTTAAGCATGTGAAATGGAATCATTTTTCCAAATTCTTAATTTTTATTTTAAAAAATGATCAGTTTCTAAAAATTGGTAACCAAAATGTTTGGTTGCAGAAAAATGTTTGGTTTCCAAAAGTGTTTGGTTTCCCAAAATAGAGGGTATCCCCCTCGTTGTGCATTTCACTACACAAGCCATTGCTCTCTCTCTCTGGGAAGGCTAGAATCACAGAGTTGGAAGGGACCTCAAGGGTCATCTAGTCCAACTCCTTGCTTGGATGCAAGATGACTACAGCTACAACATCCCTGAAAGATGACTGACCAGCCTCTTTTTGTAAACTGCCAGTGATGGAGAGCATCCCACAACCCTAGACAACTTGTTCCACTGCTGCACAGCACTTACTGATAGGACGTTTTTACTGATATCTAACCAGAAACCACCTTCCTGTAACTTGAGCTCATTATTTCTAGTCATGCTCTGTAGCAATGAAGAATAGTTCGTTGTTACCATTCATGGTGTAGTCCCACTACAGGTATTTGGTACCATCTAGCAGCCAAACTTGGAAATAGCAAGCAAATTTCAAACTGAGGCACTATACACTTCTGTTACATCAACTGTCCCTCAACTTCCTCCCTGCCCATAAATAGGCACTCCACCAAGTAGCCCCAGTTCTTTTCTTCCCATCTTTAATGGAGTTGGAATAGAGAAGAACCCTTGCTAAGGGCTTCAGAAAATGTACTGACTGCTAGGCTAGAATTCCTGAAATGGACTTGCACTCTCAGTGCTTATTCTGCTTGGGGCTGGAACACGTTGCCAGCATCTGTATTGGTGCCTAACTGAGTTCCTCACAGTAAAGGCTATTTCCTAAAACAAAAAAAACCTTATGGTTTAAAAAACCATTAAAGGCAGGACCATTTCTAAAAAAAAAGTTTACCTTTAAAAAAACACTTGACAAAGTACAGTTTACCAAAACTCAAACACCAAAAAGCATAAAAATAAATTACACAAACATTAAAACACACATTTAACAACATACAATGAAATAAAACTTAAACACCAAAAAGCATGGAAGTTATTTACACTTTATCCATATTGCATAATGTAACATCAACATTAAGACACCATATGTACTTAATTTATTACCATACCATATTTACCATACATGCTTACTCTTTTAACTATTTCCCACTAACTAAACTATGACATTATTTCTTTAGAGGTCATTTATTTATTATCATAAGTCACCTACAAACATGTTTACAATGTTGTAACTGTCCATTATTGGGGCATTTATATGCTCAAACCTTCATCCTGCACAAAAGTACAGTGTTAAGGTATTATAAAAAAAATAATTGTACTTTGTCAAATGTTTTTTTTGAAAGTAAGGTTTTTTGGGGGGGGTGGGGGTTAAGAAATTATCCTGCCTGTAATGTTTTTTGAATCCAAAAGTTTTTTTGTTTTAGGAAATCTCCTGGCTTTTTGTGATGTGAGGATCCAGCTGATTAAACACAGATCAAACAACCCCCACACAGCCACAGCACCTCCATGAAAGCAGTAGTGAGGAACCGAACCACAGGGCCAGGGGCCAAATGCACCCATAAAGAAGATTTTATGTGGCCCTTTTCCAGTTGCTGGAT
This sequence comes from Sphenodon punctatus, assembly GCA_003113815.1. Taxonomy (NCBI): domain Eukaryota; kingdom Metazoa; phylum Chordata; class Lepidosauria; order Sphenodontia; family Sphenodontidae; genus Sphenodon; species Sphenodon punctatus. The sequence goes on from QEPC01007921.1 coordinate 509,116, forward strand.
TTGGGCTTGTATCAAACACCAAAGCACTGGAAAACCAATTAAGCATATCAAACAACTCCCTCACAGCCAAAGCACCCCAACCCCCTTCCAAACCCTCCCCTTGAAGACCCCAGTCCACTACCAACCCCCCCTGGAGGGGTGCAGCAGCAAAAATGAGTTCTGATCAGGGCAGTAGGGATGGACGAATGCAGTTCGGATCGAACTCGACTAGTTTGTTCGACTGAACCAAACTTCTGAACCACACTCGATTTTCGAACTGAACCGAATTTCCGAACTCGGCTCTGTTCGCCCATCCCTAAAAGATAATATTCCATTTAGTTCAATGGGGTTTGAATTTCCGAACTTTGTTTGGAAGTTCGGAGTTTGGACTAAACTCGAATAGTTTGGTCAGCCGAACCGAACTTCCGAACAGAACCGAATTTCTGAACTGAACTGAACCAAATTGAATTTTGAACTCAGTTCTGTTCACCCATCCCTACAGGGCAGGGGAAGAAAAGGTATTTTCTTGGCCAGTTGGTCATTACCTCAGATGCTGCTGGGTCTGGGTCTTCTGGGAGGGCTGGCGGTCAGTCAGAGGAAGGCTTAGGCTGGTAAGGAGGAAGGGAAAGCAGGAACATTCCGGTGGGTCACTTCTTGGGCTTCTTGTGGTGGCTTCCTCCTCCCTTCTAGGATCCATGAGAGGCAAACGGAGAGGGGGAAGCCATGGGGAGAGGTGGGGGTCAGAGGGTAGAGATGAGGGGCAACCATGGGAGGGGGAACAGGCTGGGGCAGAGGGACCAACCTCCACCCACACATATCTCTCTCTCTCTCTCTCTCTCTCTCTCTCTCTCTCTCTCTCCCTCTCTCTCACTCAACCCCCCCCCACACACACATCATTCCCTTGCTTCCCCCACACTCACTCACTCTTCTCTTCCTCCACACTCTTCCCTCCCCACACATATATACACACTCTCTCCCCCCTCCCCACACATAAACAAACTCACTTCCTCCTCCTCCCCACACACTAACTCTCTGCTTCACACACACACTCCTCCCCAAGAAATTCCCATGCCACCACCACTGCCAGCATGAGCACCAGTCCTCCTCCTCCACCACTGCTCTGCCTGCTCCTTTGCCACTGCCAGCCCTGCACCACTGTGCTGCATGGTTTAAATGTCCTGGCTAGGGATGTGTGAACAGAACGGAGTTTGGATGTTTGGACTGAAAACTTAATTCAGGTTCATGGGTTTGGTCCTGTGGATTTCAGAACCCTTAGGCCACCTGGAGGCTTGGAGCACTCCAGCGACCCCTGGGGTGCCCATGGCAGCATGGGAGGCCATCTGAGACACAGCAGAAGAAGAAACTGGGAAGTCTTGGGGCTTGGCACCCTGGGTTGCCTGGGCAGGCAGGCTTGATGCTTGGCCCCTGGGGGTGCCCATGGGGGCATGGCTATCTATCAGAGACCCAGCAGCAGCATCAGAGGCTGGGAAGACTTGGGGGTTGGTTGCTGGCACCCCTACTTGGCTGGGCATTGCAGGGTTGCATCCTACTTGCCAGATCTCAACAAGCTCTTCTGAAAATTGGTCAAGCCTTGCCTGGTGGTGAATCATGTGGCCACCCAGTAGCAGACATTGGATTGCTGGGGCACAGTACCCATGGCACAGCAGAGCCAGCAGAAGCAGCAGCAGTGGAGACTTGATTGCCATGGCACAGTACCCATGGCACCACAGAGGTGACATTCAGGAGCAGCAAAGATTCAATGGCAGGGCACAGTACCCATGGCACATCAGAGGTAGCAGAAGCATCAGCAGCAGACATTTGATTGGCAGGGCACACTACCCATGGCACCGCAGAGGCAGCAGTCAGCAGCAGCAGGAATCAGCAGCAGATATTTGATTGCAGGGCACAGTACCTGTGGCACAGCAGAGGCAGAAAAAGTGCAGCAGCAGACATTCAATTGGTGGGGCACAGTACACGTGGCACTGCAGAGGCAGCAGGAAGCAGCAGCAGGAAGCAGCAGCAGACATTTGATTGCAGGGCACAGTACCCATGGCACAGCAGAGGCAGCAGAAGTGCAGCTGCAGACATTCAATTGCTGGGGCACAGTTCCCATGACACAGCAGAAGTGGCATTCAGTGGCAGCAGCAGCCATTGGATTGCCAGGGCACAGAACCCATGGCACAGCAGAGGCAGCAGAATCAGCAGCAGCAGACATTGGATTGCCTGGGCACAGAGCCCATGGCACATCAAGGTAGCAGAAGTTCAGCAGCAGATATTTGATTGCTGGGGCACATTACCCATGACATAGCAGAGGCAGCATTAGCAGAAGCGGCAGACATTCAATTGCCTGAGTACAGAACCCATGACACAGTAGAGGCAGCAGCGGCAGCAGGCACAGACATTGGATTGCCCAGGAACAGAAACCATGGCACAGCAGAGGCAGCAGAAGCAGACATTGGATTGCTGGGGCACAGAACCCATGGCACAGCAGAGGCAGCAGAAGCAGACATTGGATTTCTGGGGCACAAACCCATGGCACATCAGAGGCAGAAGAAGTAGCAGTGACAGACAATGAATTGACTGGTAGCAGAACCCATGGCACAGCAGAGTCTTCAGAAGCAGCAGCAGTGGACATTTGATTGCAGGGCACAGAACCCATGGCACAGCAGACAGAGGCAGCAGAAGTACAGCAGCGGACATTCAATTGCCTGGGCACATTACCTATGACACGGCAGAGGCGGCATTCAGTGGCAGCAGAAGACATTGGATTGCCAGGGCACAGAACCTGTGACACAGCAGAGGCAACATTGGCAGCAGCGACAGACATTGGATTGCCCAGGCATAGAACCCATGGCACAGCAGAGGCAGCAGCAGAAGTAGACATTGGATTGCCCAGGCACAGAACCCATGACACAGCAGAGGTAGCAGCAGCAGCAGGAGAAGACATTGGATTGCCTGGGAACAGAACCCATGGCACAGTGGAGGCAGCATTGGCAGCAGCAGTGGACATTAGATGGCCGGGGCACAGTAGCAGACATTGGATTGCATTTCATTCAATTGATCCTATATTATATAATTTTTCTTAAAGCAGGTGAAGATTTATAATGCATTCAGGCTACAGGATCATTGTGGCCAGTCTTTGTGTAACATTTAATTAAGCAGGTCTTTCCAGACTTATCATTAAAATGGCTTTCTGTTTTAATTAATTCTCATTTTTCTGATTTTTGTACATTTCCCTATTCAGCTTGAATGTTAATTATCTAGCTGTTCAAGGAATCATTTCTGTTCTGAGATTCTAATCTGTGATTGCTGTGGCAAAGCAGAGGCATCATTCAGTGGCAGCAGACATTGGCCGGCTAGGGCTTGGTGGCTGGCACCCCTACTTGGCCGGGTGTTGCAGGCTGACTGGCATCAGTGGAGCAGTGGCAGAGGTCCAGCCAGGGCTTGGTGGCTGGCACTCCTACTTGGCCGGGCGTTGCAGGCTGCCAGGCATCAGCAGAGCAGTGGCAGAGGCCCAGACAGGGCTTGGTGGCTGGCACCCTTACTTGGCCGGGCATTGCAGGCTGCCAGGCATCGGCAGAGCAGGAGCCTGTCCAGGACTTGGTGGCTGGCACCCTTACTTGGCTGGGCATTGCAGGCTGCCAGGCATCGGCAGAGCAGGGGCCTGTCCAGGGCTTGGTGGCTGGCACCCCTACTTGGCTGGGTGTTGCAGGCTGCCAAGCATCGGTGGCAGCCTGACTCAGGGTGGTGCATGAGGGCATCTTAAACTGGGTGGTCAGGAAGTCAATCAGGCACCTAAACCACCAAGAAGGGCTGCCCATTGAGTGTGATCATTTCCCCCAACATGAGCGTGGCTTTCAGTTGAAAGTCATGCTGCCCTCCACATCCCATGGTGCACTGATGCTTCTGGGCCTCAACTGGCTGCTTCTGCTGCTGCTACTGCTGCTTCTCTCCCTGCTGCCATTGCCCGGGGATCGGGCCCTGCCTCTTGCATCCAGGGTGGGGTTCGAGCTTTGGCCAAAGGGTGGACAGACAGACATCATGGCATGAGAGGCAGTAGGGAAGGCAGACTTAGGCAGGGTTCTATCTTTGCTCACAGGACGGGCAGACAGGCACTTTGGCATGAGCAGAAGGCAGGCTGAGGCAGGGTATAACACCTAAATCTATCTAATCTAATATGAATAAATGAAACTATGAGATAAATGTGTGGAAATGGGTGAAATAGGAGGAGGATGGCAATGGATTGGGAGGAACACAAACTGCTGGGAGAGGAAGAGTTCTGAAAATGCCTGCTGACAGGATCAGTGGCTAGCTCAGAAAAAATTGGAAGGGGGGAGGGAAATTACTTTTGTTACTTGTTACTTGCATTGGCAGAGCAGCAGCAGAATGCTGGCCAGGGCTTGGTGGCTGGCAATCCTATTTGGCCTGGCATTTCAGACTGCCAGGCATTGATGGAGTAGTGGCAGAGGCCCATCCAGGGCTTGGTGGCTGGCATCCCTACTTGGCCTGGTGTTGCAGGCTACCAGGCATTGGTGGAGCAGCGGCAGAGGCCCGGCCAGGGCTTGGTGGCTGGCACCCCTTCTTGGCCAGGCATTGCAGGCTGCCAGGAATTGGTGGAGGAATGGCAGAGGCCCGGTCAGGGCTTGGTGGCCAGCACCCCTACTTGGCTGGGTATTACAGGCTTGCATCCTACTCACCGGATCTCAACAAGCTCTTCTGAAAATTGGTCAAGTCTTGCCTGGTGGTGAATCTCATGGACACCCAGCCCCTGCCCACCAGCACACTCATCCAAGCTATGCCCATCTACAAGAGAGAGGAGCAAATGGCTGACATGCAGTACCACCAGCAGCAGCAGACATTGGATTGCCACAGTACAGTAACTGCTGCTAGAACCCCTGCTTGGCCAGGCATTGCAGGCTGGCTGGCATCGGTGGAGCAGTGGCAGAGGCCCAGCCAGGGCCTGGTGTCAGGCACCCCTGATTGACTGGACATTGAAGGCTGGCTGGCATCGGTGTAGCAGCAGCAGAGGCCCGGCCAGGGCTTGGTGGCTGGCACCCCTGCTTGACTGGACATTGAAGACTGGCTGGCATTGGTGTAGCAGCAGCAGAGACCCAGCCAGGGCTTGGTGGCTGGCACCGCTGCTTGGCTGGGCATTGCAGGCTGGCAGGCATCAGTGGAACAGCAGCAGGGGCCCGACCAGGGCTTAGTGGCTGGCATCCTTACTTGGCTGGGCATTTCAGGCTGACTGGCATTGGTGGAGCAGCGGCGGAGGCCTGGCCAGAGCTTGGTGGCTGGAACCACTACTTGACCGGGCATTGCAGACTTGCATCGTACTCGACTGAACTCCAGAAGCTCTACTGCAAATTGCTCAAGCCTTGTCCAGTGGTGAATCACGTGGCCTCCCGGTAGCAGACATTGGATTGCCAAGGCACAGTACCCGTGGCACAGCAGAAGCAGCAGCAGTGGAGATTCAATTGTCAGGGCACAGTACCCATGGCACCACAGAGGCAACATTCAGCAGCAGCAGCAAAGATTTGATTGCAGGGCACAGTACCCATGGCACAGCAGAGGCAGCAGCAGCACAAATTGGATTTTCTGGGCACAGAACCCATGGCACAGCAGAGGCAGCAGTGGCAGACATTGGATTCCCTGGGCACGGTACCTGTGGCACAGCAGAGGTGGCATCAGCAGGAGCACCATAGATTGGATGGCCAGGGCACAGAGCCTGTGGCACTGCAGAGGTGGCATCATCATCAGCAGACATTAGATTGCCAGGGCACAGAACCCGTGGATGGAACAGCAGAGACAGCAGCAGCAGGATTTGCCTGTGCGCAGAACCCATGGAGCCAGGATGGTAGGATTTACCAGGGAAGAGCTCCCATACAGCAGCAGATGGCAGCAGCAGGTTTGTGTGGGCACATTTGGATTTGCCAGGGCAGCGCACCCATGGACTAGCAGACAGCAGCAGCAGGATTACCAGACCAGTGGGGCACATCACCCAGGGTTGCCAGAGCAGGCAGACAGGCACCTTGGCATGAGAGGCAGGCAGGCTGGGGCAGGGCTTCAGATTTGCCCACAGGGTGGGCAGACAGGCACATTGGCATGAGCAGAAGGTAGACTGAGGCAGGGTTCGAAGTTGGCAACCAGGATGGGCAAACAGGCAGCATGGCATGAGCATCGGAAGGCAGACTGAGGCAGGGTTCAAGGCTGGCAACCAGGGTGGGCAGACAGGCAGAGTGGCATGAGCATCGGAAGGCAGGCTGAAGCAGGGTTCGAGGTTGGCAACCAGGGAAGGCAGACAGGCAGCATGGTATGAGAGGCAGTAGGGAAGGCAGGCTGGGACCTTGGCAGGGCACTCAGATAGGTTGGCGAAGACTACAGTGCAAGAGAGAGAGAGCCAGTCAGATAGGCAGGCTTAGATCGTCTAGCCAGAGGCCGACTGGCAGGCTTACAGCTTCCCAATTCCACCCGGCATCATGAGGTCAGTCAGATAGGGTGGCCAAGCCTGTCTAGTGTGTGTGAGAGAGAGGCAGGGTGGGCACCAGGCATTGGGAGAGAGGGACAGCACCTCAGCAGCAGTAGCCCAGATTGAGGAGGAGCCCCGTCCCAAGACTGCCTCTGGCATGGTATGGCATGTGCCACTGCACAATCAATTCCATGTCCAGGGGCAGCTCGGGGGATCCCATCAGCTAAAGGTTCATCTTGATGAAGAGCAACTGCTCCACCAACTTAGCACCCAGTCTCAGGCGGTGCCGCAAGAAAATGTTCCCCACCATTGAGAACACCCGCTCACTGGGGGCACTCTTTGATGGGCAGGACAACAGACCCTTGGCCACTTTGGACAGGGCTGGCCACACGTTGGTCTTGCCGGCCCAGTAGACCAAGGGAATCGCTGCTGGAATTGATGCACGGCTCCTCCTACAGGTAGCTCTCCACTGCTGCTGAGGCACTGTCATACTCCCTCACAACTGTCCTTTGGCACCACCTGCAACACTGCCCTCAGCCACGCTGCCTGCCCTGCTGTGCACAGGCCCATGCTCACCAGAGTGGCCATCACATATGAGCTGCTGCTGCTGCTGCTGGCAATAGGGGTGCTGCTGCTCAGTCTTCTGCTGCTGCTAGGGCTGAGGGCAGGGATAGACCCTGCCAGCTGAAAGGGGTGGCTGCTCCCACTCCCACCATCCCCAGGGGCATCCTGCTGCTGCTGGTGCTGCTGCTGCGACCGCACACTCTCCAGAACCCTCTCTGCCTGCTGGACCCTCTCCACCAGGTCACCCTTCCAGTGGCCATAGAGCTGTGTCTGGTGTGCCACGCTGCCCTTGACCCTGGGGTCCAGCATAGTTGCCAACACATATTCCTCCCGCTGCAGGAGCTACCTTCAGCTGCTGCACCAGGGCAACCGCCTCAGCCTCCAGCTTCTTGCCCTGAGGGCCACAATCCTGCTCCTGGAGAATCTCATCCAACCTCCTAAGGAGACTCTGGACCAGAGGGGTCACCTGGCTGATGGTGGCCATGGAGGAGCTGATGGTCTCCGTCACAGCCAGGAACGATCTGAGAACAAAGACAGTGTGAACCAGGATCTCCCATTCCACCCCATTGTTCCCTGGAGGTGCCCAACTGTGTCACCAGTTGAACCTGATGCAAGGCAGCTTTCTGCTCGAGAAGCCACTCGAGCATCAGGAACATGGTGGACACATCCTGCATCAGCTGGTGCACCGGGGAGCCTTGCTCTGCCTGCTTCACCCAGAGGAGGTCTCCGCCTTTCACGCTCTGGTTAAAAAAACCGGACAGCTTTCTCCCCCACTTGATCAGGGAGCCGAGGGTGCCGGCCCCAATTGTCACATGTGGTTTTGGGTTATTAAGTGTGTCTTTGGGGAATACACCTTTTGGGGTTGTTAAGTGTCCACACTTCAAGTGTGTTACAAGCTTTCTTAAACACTCACACAAAGGGAAGGAAGTCTGTTTCCTTATAGAATGCCAGACAGGCAGCTAACTGTAGGATTCGGCTCATGCAGGGGAAAGGAAAGTTTTATGCAGACACACCCGTGGGGTACATGAGGTTCCACCAGGCCCCCTTGCGTTTGAAACCACCTGTATAGGATGGCCTCAGGGCAGCTGACCCTGGCTTAAGTCTCAGTTCTGGTCCACAGTTATTAAGATTCACACATTCACTCAACCAATATGACAATGTTCTTTTAGATACTGTGGTCAATTCAAGAGATCAGAGATAGACTGGAGATATATTGACAAACCTCTTAGCTTTATTTAATACAAAGTTATAACATTGCAACATCACATATTCAACATTCATTCATTCATCCATCCTTTCATACATTATCTATCCTCCTGTCAGGGTGGCCAACCCATAACAGAGGTGATGGGGTCACCAGGACCTGTCCATTGATGTTGAGATGGTACCACGAGCTGATGTTATAGGCGTCTGAATTCCAAAAGACATCAGTCCCATATTTATAGGTCTCTGGTCACATAGACCATACATATGTTGTTGCTAGGCAAAGTTGACTCTCCCATGCCATCATCTGAGTCATTCATTTGCCCAGAAGTGTTGCGTAAGCAGTAAATGTTCCAAAATATAGCTGTGCTTGAATATTTGTGTAAGCCTTAGCAATTCAGTTGTGGCTGCAATTGTGCAAGCTGTCAGATAAAAATCTGTGCATAGTTCACTTAGGGGCTTTGGCCTTTAAGCAGAGTCTTCAATTTCTTCAGCCTGAGCATCCTAACTCCTAAAAGCATTTACACACCTCGCATACTCACACAATCTCCTTCTCCCCCAAGCCCAGAGCATCCCCGACCAGCAGGTGAAGGGTGTGTGCAGTGCAAGGGATGCTGGTGAAGCCCCCCTTGTGGACTGCCCTCAAGATGTTGGCCGCGTTGTGTGCCACCACACACACCTTGGTGAAGGGCGCACCTGGCGTGACCCACTCCCTCACCATCGCGGTCAGGGCTGCTTCGATGTTCCAAGATGTGTGAGGGCCATCCATGACTTCCGCCTGAAGCAGGGCCCACCTATACGCTGCTTCGGGACCCCTCCTGCCACTCCCAAATGCTGCCTCCGGGTCCTGCCACCAGTGCGCCGTCGCTGCCAGGTAGGCATGCTGCACGTTCCTGCTTGACCACAGGTCTGTGGTGAGTGGACGGTGGCACCCCAGCCCCTGCCAGCTGCTCCCTCACCCGCTCCTTTAAAGCCCGGTACAAGGCTTGCATCACCTGCTGATGCTGACTTAGGGTGCTGCACGAGGGCAGCTTAAACTGGGGGCCAGGAAGCCAATCAGGCACCTAAACCCCATGTCCCCGACCACCAAGAAGGGCTGCCCATCGAGCGCAATCATTTTCCCCAACATGCATGTGGATTTCAGTTGAAAGCCATGCCACCCTGCACATCCTGCAGCTGCTGATGGACTTGGCAGCTGCCCCCACCCCAGCTCCTCCATGGTGCACTGACGCTTCTGGGCCTCAACTGGCTGCTGCTGATGCACCACTGACAGTGCTGATGGGAGGGGCAGAACTTGGTCGTGATACAGCTCTCAGAGGGACGTGTGGCCGGCCCTGTCCAAAGGGGCCAAGGGCCTGTTGTCCTGCCCATCAACGAGTGTCCCCAGTGAGTGGGTGTTCTCTATGGTGGGGGACATTTGATCTCCGCACCGCCTGAGACTGGGGGCCAAGTTGGTGGAGCAGTTGCTTTTCATCGAGGTGAAACTTCCGATGCTGGGAATTCCCAAGCTGCCCCTGGACATGGATTGATGGTGCAGTGGCACACGCCATCCCATGCCAGGGGCAGTCTTGGGACATGGCTCCTCCTCAGTCTGGGCCTGCTGAGGTGCTGTCCCTTTCTCCCAATGCCCAGCGCCCATCATGCCTCTCTCTCTCTCGATGGCCTCAGCCAGCCTATCTGACTGACCTCATGATGCTGGGTGGCATTGGGAAGCTGTAAGCCTGCCAGACAGCCTCTCACTAGATGATCTTGGCCCACCTATCTGACTGGCTCTCTCTCACACACACACTGCACAGTGTTCGCCAGCCTATCTGAGTGCCCTGCCAAGGTCCCAGCCTGCCTTCCCTACTGCCTCTCCTGCCATGCTGCCTGTCTGCCCGCCCTGGTTGCCAACCTCAAACCCTGCCTCAACCTGCCTTCCACTGCTCATGCTATGCTGCCTGTCTGCTGCTGCTGCCACTGCTGCCTCTGCTGTGCCATGGGTTCTGCTACCAGGCAATCCAATGTCTGCTGCTGCTCCACTGATGCCTGGCAGCCTGCAATTCCTGGCCAAGTAGGGGTGCCAGGCCAGCCACCAAGCTCCATGGGCACCCCCAGGGGACGAGCGCCGAGCCTGCCTGCCCGGGAAACCTGGGGTGCCAAGCCCCAAGCCTTTCCGGTCTCTGCTGCTGCTGCTGTGTCTGTGATGCCTGCCATGTCCCCACAGGCACTCCTGGAGCACCCCAAGTCTCTGTCATGACTGAACTTTCTGAACGTTTGGGGGAGTCCAAACTCTGCGGGACTGAACCCACAAACCTGAACTAAGTTTTTGGACTGTACGGCCGAACATCCGAACCCCGTTCCGTTCGCACATCCCTACGCACCCCCAGATCCAGAGATGTAAACTTCAAGGCAGTCTAGGGTGAGGATCCCCAGAGTCACGCACTCGTGGGATGCTTGTTACCCTAGGCTGGGGTCAGCTACAGGCCCGTTGCTTTTTCCCTTTGCTTCTTTCCCCTCTTTCTGGGTGGCACCTCCCTTGCTGGACAAGCCCCTGAGAGTGAATCTTCATGGAGGATGGTCTCTTCGGACAGCAGGCACTCATTGTGAGAGATGACCCCTTCCCTGAGCATAAAACCCCTGGAGCAATAACTCAGACCAAACTGGGGTCAACTTAAGCAAACAAACTTTACTAAGGGAAGGGAATGCCAAAGGAGAGTCTAGGTACAGGGAAACACAAGACAGGTCACACAACAAGGTTACAATTCTCAGTCTCTGGATGGGTGGCTCCAAGTTCTTCTTCCCAGCATTTTCAGCTCATCTGGCAAAGATTCTATTCCATGGCTGAGTCAGAGCCTCCAAGTTGCACTCCAGCCTCCTCTTCCAGTGTGAGACTCCAGCTGCCTCATGTTAGCTGAACCTGCTTCAACTGCCCACAAGTTCTCTCCACCCAGTTCTAAACCCATTCAACCCATTTCAGCAACACCCAAAGACTGGGAGGCATCCCTTCTTCTAGACCAAAGGGTTGCTAGCAAGCCAGACTCACTGACCACAATGCCAAGACCCCTCCACATGGGTCCTGCATGGCATAATATGCTCTCAATAGATGTACATGAGAGTTGTGCACACATGCATGCATGAGAGTTGCACACAGTACACATGGGGAATGGGACTGACCCCATTGGCTCCTGGGTCGGCTTTGTTCAGCTGTGTGAGGAGACACCCAACAATCCCAGCAAAAAAATAATTTTTAAAACATTAATAACTCTTTTTAGAGTTACCTGAACACCATCAGCTCACAACAGCACTTTCTGGACATCTCAGACTACATGCCTGAACGTGTTGGGGGCTCAACTTACAAAGATGAAGAAGATATGAACTGCAAAAAAAAAGGTTGGGATGCTCCAAAATTAACCACTGGCAATTCACTTTTAAAATGTTATAACATTTGATCTCTGTAATAGATTTTCTTCAAATTTTGCATATATGATCCTCCGGCCAAATACAACACATGATTAAATTTCAAAAAGAAAACTCAAGCCATTTATTTTTGAAAGGGCTTTTTATTTGCTATTTATAATGGAAAGTGGTCCTGCCTTTAACTTCCTAGCCGCTAATGTGACTAGAAAATGTTGGCTCAGGACGCAGCCCCATTAACAGAGGCGTGCTCTGAGTGGCCCCACATTTCTCCTGCTCTGGCCAATGCCCACAGGGAGGTGCCATCAGGTTCAGGTGCATGCACACAAGTGGTATCATCTGCACCTAAGTCCTCTCAGGCTCCTGCAAAGCTGATAACACCTCATGTCTCCCCAGGGAGGTCTTTTCCATGTTGAGGATGTTCCCTTCCAGGAACTCTCCTCACAGGCACCAGTCCCCAGAACCTGATAGGTCTTTGAAAAAGAAGGATAAAAAGAGAAAGAGAACCTCAACACCTAACATGCTATGTCAACTCCTTCCTGTTAAGGAGAGTGTCATCCTTACTGTCAGTGCCTCACAAAGTGACCAAGCTTGCTTTGCTATCATGGCTATGTCAAACAACAATTTTTCTTATTTTTAGCTACATCCCTGTTCTCTTGTTCTGGGTGTACAGATTCCCAACAGGGCTGGGACTGAAATTGCCTTCCCTCTATAGAGGTGCCAATGAATGAGGTGCACTGTAACACCTCCTGACATCACTGATACATAAATCTATGCTATAGGTACTCCACCAGGTTCCCCTGTCATGAGATAACGCTGAGGAACCTCCTTCTGGAGAGCCAGAGTTAACTCATTTGCAGCCTCAAAACCCCATCCTGGCACCAAGCCCTGCCCCCATGCAAAAACTCAGCTTCCGTACCAGCTTCCTACTGTCACTGCAGTGACAACTATGATGAAATCTTCAACACAGCAGTATGTTGCCCTGCACCTCAGTATGGAGGATGACTATTGTGATGAGAAGGACCGTCTTGAGGGGCCCATGGCACCACCCACTAACAGGGATCTTGTGTCACTGGATCCCAAGTCGACTTAGCCTTTCTTTCCAACATGGATTTGGCCACCATCATCCATGTCTTCATTACCTCAAGGCTGACCAACTGCAATGCACTCTACATGGGGCTGCCCTTGCAGACTGTTCGGGAGCTATAGCTTGTGCATAGTGTGGAGCCCACTTCTTGTTGGGGATGGGTCTCTGGGAGCACATTATACCAGTGCTTAAGAGTCTGCACTGACTGCCTATAGCATTATGGACAAAATTCAAGGTGCTGGTATTGATCTATAAAGCCCTAAATGGCTTGGGTCCTACACATCTGAAAGACTGCCTTTCTCCTTATGTCCCTTTGTGGCCCTTAAGTTCTGCCAAGAGTGCCCTCTTGCAGGTTCCATCCTTGGCCCACTTTCATATGATTTGGGCCTGCAGAGAGACATTCTCAGTAGCTGCTCCACAGCTTTGGAACTCCCTTCCTTTGGAGGTTTGCCTAAACCCTTTTTTGAATGTCATCCAGAGGCAGTGTAAGACATTTTAATTCGGCCAAACATTTAATGGGCAGGGATAGATTGGGTGGGGTGAAGGGGTATTTTTAGTTTTTATGGGTTTTTAGTTATATCTTTTATATTTGGATATGTATTTTATTTATATATTTATTGCAAGCCACCCTGAGCCTCTGGGCATATGGCGGGATATCTAAATAAATAAACAAATGTTTCAGGAACTCGTGGCTTGCATGGCAGCCACGGAGGGTGTAACTTTAGGCTCAGAGGATGCTCAGAGCCATATCTGTTGTTAGATACCCTGTATTCTGGTCACAGGGGGAAAATTGCTCTGCCCTTGGCTAAGAGTATCATAGAGCCAGTAGATAAAGATATTTGGCACACTCCCACCACTATTCCCCTGGGTGGGGACCCTCAAGTTCTTTAAATGTATCCTGTTCCAGGGGAAGAACAGGACCCTCTGCTTTCTTGACCTGCCCCTAATTTTCCTTTAGCCACTACTGTGACAGAGAGGACTAAAGGGGAAAAACTCCTGCTTAACGACTTGACAGAGAGGGAAAACGTATAGATATTCTGGGCTATAAAATCATACTCTGCAGCAGCACTTCTATGGAAGCAGGAAACTACCTGGCCCTTATGGCACGGTTCAGTTTCATGCTGTGGGATACCCTTTCTCATTTTGTCTTCCATTGGATTCTAAGGAATGGGTTGTTGTCATTATTAATTATGGGTTGGAGATATCGAGCCACTTTATTAAAGCCTTTCATGATGTAGCTACAACAGGAACAAGGGGGATGGTGACTGGCACAGCCACTCACAGATACGCTTGGCTTAAGTCCTCTGGTCTCTCCCTGGAGGCTCAATATGTAGTGGAGAACCTTCTCTTTAATAGGAAGGGTCTTCTTGCTGCTTCTACTAACCAGGAGCTCAAACAGCTAAAAACAGATAGGAACATGGCTTGCTCTATGGGTCTTAAGACCTCAGCATCAGGCCCTAACCCCCAATCTGATGTAAGGGGAAGGTTTCAGAGGTCACAGAGAACCTCTCAGTACCAGGGCCATACTTTTGTTCCCCCACCTGCTCCTCCTAGATTGCAACCTATTCAAAGGGGCTTCTTTAGACCAGCCCAAGGTCAAACCTCTAGGTGGTGTGGGCAGTGTACCTCTGCCCCTTCCTCTAATTGACCACTACCTAAAAAGCATTTTTAGCCACAGTATCTCGCCCAGGTCACCGCAGACTCCTCCTTTCCAAAATTGTTTATTTCAGTTCATTGAGGTCTGGGAACACATCACCACAGATCAAAGGGTACGCTCTGTAGTTTGGGAAGGTTAGAGGATTAAATTCTCCTCTACCCCACAGGGTTGTTTTGTTTCCACCCCCATATCCCTGTGGATTTCTGGGCAGTGGAGGCACTAGAGGCAGAGATTGCACTAATATTGAGTAAGGGTGAAACTGAGCTAGTTCCAGAATCTGAGTTTGGTTATAATTTTTATTCTAGATACTTTTTGGTTCCCCAAAAGCCTGAGGCTTTTAGACCTATTTTAGACCTCAAACATTTAAATAAATATGTTAGAGCTTAAAAGTTCAGAAAGGTGACTTTGGGTCAGCTCATTCCTTCTCTGAAGCAGGGTGATGTCTTTGCATCCATTGATATAATGGATTCACATTTTCATATATCCATACATCCAGACTATAGAAAGTTTCTTCGTTTTGCATTGGGAGGATCTCACTATCAGTTCACGATCCTTCCCTTGGCATCTTCACCTCTCCTAGAGTGTTTACAAAATGATTAGACCCAGTGGCTGCTCATATGAAGAGACAGGTTTGCACATATACTCCTACCTCAGTGATTGGTTATTTAGGGCGAGTTCCAATGACACCCTGTCTCGGCAAATTCCCTTAGCTTGTAGTTTGTTTGCTGATTTGGGTATTCTTATTAATTGTGGCAAGTCAATTTTAAGGCCCTTTTTAAATGGGTGTGGGTGCGTGGGGGGATGTTTCCACAGACCTCCACCCATCTCCATGCCCAGAGAATCCAGTATTGGTGCCCGTTGCTCCATGTGTGGGTGATGGGTGAGGGTGGGTGGAGTGCAGGAGCATGCATGCACCCCCACCCACCAGCTGCGATGTTTGCACAGATGCCCACCCATCCCCCCTGCACCCACCACGGCATTCAAATGGACACCACCACCACCCCGCACACGTGGGGGGCAGGGCGTCCATTTGAAAAGGGCCTATCATCACTGACCATTTCCATTGAATTTATTGGATCCTGGCTAGATTCAAATGATGCTAAGGCATCCACCCCCATGCAACGTTTCCAGATTATATGGGAATTAGTGCCCATTGTTAAAGGAAACCCCTGTCAAACTTATATTATTTTTTCTAGATTGTTGGGACTAATGCACCCCACAACCTTCACTACACTCCTAGCAAGGCTGAGACCTCTTCAAAGATGGCAACCCCCATGGCTAAAGACTGGGCTAGATGATCCAGGGCTCCCATTGACATTACTGCTGGAGGTAATTCACAGCCTCAACCGGTGGAACAGTTCTAGAAATGTCTGCTGGGGGTATCCTTCAAGCAGGAATACCCATTCTGAATTATTACCTCTGACATATCCCTACAGGGATGGCGGGTATTACATTTCTCAAGACATCTCAGTCAATGGGTTCTGGACAAGGGAAGAGCAATTGCTGCACATAAATGTACTAGAACTCAGGGCTGCTCAATTGGCACTAAGGGTTTTTGAGCCACAGATATGGAGTTTGGTAGTTCTACTATGTCTTAACAATATGGTAGCAGTGTGCTACATAAACCGGCAGAGCAGCACCAGATTTCACACCCTCCAGCAAGAAGTCTGAAACCTATGAGAGTGGTGCCATTCCAGGGGGATATCACCCAGAGTAGTACACATCTCTGGTCTAGAGAACACCGAAGCGGATAGTCTGAGCCACACCAGGTCAATGCCTCGTAAGTAGGGCTATGATTCTGTCATGATTTTTAAAAAAAATTATACTGAAGTCATGGCAAAAAATTAAGAAGTCATGGTAAAATAATGGTTGGACCAGGCTCTAAGACCCTTTTTACATGGGCAGTGGTGGGTGGGGCCATTCCCACAGGTGCACACCCACTTTCTCAAACCTCCACCCACGGAGCCTCCTCTGGTTTGCTGAATGGCTCCGTGGGTGGGTGATGGGTGGAGATGGGTATTGCGCAGGAGCATGCATGCACCCCACCCATTGTCCGTGCTTTTCACACAAACACCCATCCACCGTCGCAGCATATACATGGATGCCCCCCCACTGCACACCTGACCACACACCCAGTGGGTGTGTGTGTCCATGTTAAAACTGCCTAATCCCCCCTCCCCCCCCCTACAGACACAATCCCATAGGGAGCTGTGGCTGGCTGGCCACCTGCCTGAAAGGGTCAAGTGCAGCAGGGATGGCTTCCCCTCCCCCACTCCAGGCTGCATTGGGTGGGGAGGGCTTCCAGGGCTCACTTCCTCCCCCTTCCCAGGCTGGTAAATGAACAGAGTGGTGGTGGTGGCGGCGGCAGACTCTTTCAGCACTTAGTTCAGCTGCTCCTTCTCTGGCTGCTTCCTGGCCCCTCACAAAAGGGCCTCCCAAAGCAATGCAGCCAGGTGACATCATCTGGCTGCACCACTCTGGAAGGCCCTGTTGGGAGGGGTCAGGAAGCGGCAAGAAGGAGCAACTGAACTAAGCACTGAAAAAGGCTGCCACCACCACTGCTTTGTTAATTTACTAGGCTGGGGAGGTGAGCCCTGGCAGCCCTCCCCACCCAATGCATCCTTTTGGGGAATGGAGATTCCAGCCCTGCTGCACTGACAGGCAGGAGGCCAGCCAGGTAAAATGAGAAAAATCACAGGAGTCATGGGGTAATTGGAAAAGTCACAGTGGGTACAAAATCTTAGCTCTACTCATAAGTGGATATCGGGGCAGATCCTCCATTGCGGTGTCAGGGAAGATGCCCCCCGACACCCTTCAGGCTGCCCCATTGCCCCCAGACTTGCTGCTGTCCAGCCTTCTCTTGTGCAATACTCTCTTCCTAACTCCTCCCCCTCCTCCTCCCTACCCCTCTCGGTCAGGGTTCCCCAAGGCTCTGTCCTCGGTCCTCTCCTCTTCTCTATCTATACCCAATCCCTAGACAAACTCATTGCCTCCCACGGTTTCCAATACCATCTATATGCTGACAACACTCTCTCTCTCCACTCCCTCCCTCTCCCCCTCTATTCAAGCTCATCTCACCAACTGTCTCTCTGATAATCTCCGCCAGGATGTCTCAATGCCAACTCAAACTGAACATGGTGAAAACTGAACTCCTTATCTTCCCTCCCAATCCTTCCTCTCCCTCTTCCCTGTCAGTTACCATTGACGGGGTCTCCATCCTCCCTGTCCCCCAAGCCCTTAGCTTGGGTTTCATCTTCTACTTTCACCTTACCTTCAAACCCTACATTTACTCTGTGGCCAAATCCTGCCGCTTCTCCCTCCACAACATTGCTAAGATCCGCTCTTTTCTGTCTGTCTCCTCTGCCAAAACTCTCATCCATACCCTAGTCATCTCACACCTTGACTATTGTAACCTCCTCCTTGCTGGTCTTCCCCGCTCTCACCTTGCTTCCCTCATCTCTGTTCAAAACTCTGCTGCCAGGATCCTCCACCTAGTCCGTTGCTTTGACCATGTGCAGTCTCTCCTCTCCTCCCTCCACTGGCTCCCCCTTCCTGAGCGTATTCTGCACAAGCTCCTCATCTTCACCTACAAAGTCCTTCACAACTTTGCTCCCCCTACCTCTCTGCCTTGATCTCCCTCCCTACCCCTGTTCGAGCACTACACTCCTCTTCCATCCCCTCCCTCTCCCTCCCACGCCTCCCCTGCTCCCCCAACCGCCTTCGTCCCTTCTCCCTCGCAGTCCCACATGCCTGGAACTCACTCCTGGCCCTTGTCCGCCTTGCCCCCACCCTCCACACCTTCAAGTCCCTCCTCAAAACCTACTTCTTCCGCTCTGCCCTTCCTAACTCCTGCTAATTATCCCTATCCAGGATTATCCCCCACCTGTTATCTGAAAACTCTAATTTACTGTAACTAAGCCAAGAATGTGTACCTGAGTTTTCGCATCTTCATGAATGTTGCATCCCTTGTCTCTCCCTCTGTTCCCCCTTCCCTGTCTCCCCTCCCCCTGTCTTCTTTATATTGTAAGCTCTCGGGCAGGGACCGTGTCTAGTTTATTCTCTGTAAAGTGAATAAAACATTGCTGGCGCTATATAAAAGCTTATAATAAAAAAATTATAGTTAATAATAGCAAGGTCTGACTTCGATGCACCATACGTAAGTTGTGATTTGATAATGACACCATCTTTGATTATGCACATGAACTGAAGTACTAGTGGGATAGCCTCTTCAATACATCCTTCATGCAATCTATTGTCAAATGCTGACTTGTGAGATCAAGTACCTTTCTGTATATAATTTTGGCAGCTTTTTTAGATGAAGAGCCTCACTATATTCACATGTTTGTGCAAGAACCAAGCCTACATCATTCTGGAAGACAAACTGTAGTTACCATCTTTGATCCTGAGTTTCCAGCAGAGGCATATGTGAAGTAATTAGTCCTTTAACCTAGTTGAATTCACATCTGGTGATTCTACACCAGCTGTTCAAGTCATTGCATTTAGGCCCTTTCCACATGAGACACCCCCACCCACCTCCACACAGTTTTGCTGCGTGGAGTTGGGTGGAGGCTCCCGTGTGAATGCCACGGGGATGGGTGGGGGTGCATGTGCACTCCCGTGCTACACCTACTTCCACCCATCACCCACCCATGGAGCAATTGGCTCCCATGCTCCATGGGCGGAAGTGGATGGAGATGGGTGTGCACTCATGCACACCCACCTCCACACACTCATCCCCTCACCCACCGTGGTCCGTTTAAAAAGGGCCATAGTGTGGCTAGATCAGCAAGACTAAAAATGACTGGATTTGACCTTCATTAGTAGCCGTCATCTCAATGATGTAGGTGACAAGTTTAGAAAAAGCAACTGGATAAACTTCCTTTTTAGTGAAATGAGTCCTTTGCTCATATTCATGCTTCAAAGCAAGCAGAATGGGACTTTTACTCCTGTGCCACAATAGCTCCACCACAGAGTTTTTGCAAGGAGCCTTCCATCACTCAGTCTTAACATGAGGTCTGTGTACTCATATGCTTACCACATGGAGCAGCCAGTCATCTTTCCTGATGTAACCAAGTCAAGCCTCCCTTCATACCTTCAAATCTCTCCTTAAAACTCACCTCTTTCGCTCTGCTCTGTCTGACTCTTTATCCTGCTGAGCCACTATTCCTATACCTACGATCGGTTTACCCTTATCCTTGCTACATGGACCTGCCTGCTGTCATTCTCATCGTAACCAAGCCAAGTACGTGCACTTGAGACCTCACATCTTCATGAATGTTAGACCCCTTGTCTCTCCCTCTGTTCCCCTTCCTAAGTCTCTCCCCCAGCTCCTGTCTCTCAGATTGTAAGCCCTAGGGGCAGGGACCGTGTCTTTTTTATTACTTTGTAAAGTGACAGGTACACTGCTTGCGCTATATAAATGTTTGTTATTAATAATAATAATAATAATAATAAGCACATGCACCCGAAGCCTCCCATCTTTGTGAATGTTAAACCCCTTGACCATGACCAGTTGGCACCAATTTCCTTCAGGGCAGAACTCTGCCCCAGTCTCCTGCTAGTGGCTACCATTTTCTTTTCTCTCAGTGTCCATGACATCATAGCCTACTATCATGCAATTAGCATGAGACTGCATGTCATGGATTTTAGATCTATGGAATGAATTGAGCATGCAGAACAGGTGAAAACTTGATGCAAAAGTTTTCATTGCCATAGTTGCTGCATTTGGATAAGTCGCATACATGCTGCTTTTTCTGTGTCTTGGGAGCTCTTGCCAAGAGCTCCCAAGTCTGGAAGATTAAAAGTTCTCTTTATAAAACATGAAGACAAAGTAGTTCATATGATATCTTTTATTGAAGCAATTTCTGTTGGTGAGATTATGCAAGTTTTCAGGCCACACAGGTTCCTTCCTCAGGTATGTAGCACTTTGTTATGCTACATTCCTAAGGCAGGGCTCTGTGTGGATCGAAAGCTTGCATATTCTCACCAACAGAAGTTGGTCCAATAAAAGATATAATTTGAACTCTGTCTCTTTGTAAAATTGCAGTCAAAATTCAACTCACTGCAATATGTTGCAACCTTGCACCAGCTGGCAGGATTCCTGCAACTTGGACTGCATCTGTCAGCATCCTTAGCTCCCTCAGCACTGCTAGACATGGTAGGGTTTGGCTAGATAGTTATAGTAAACACTGAATAGCCAAGGCAACAATAATAAACGTATCTACCTTTGTGTAAGGCATCTGAAAGTGCAATCTTCACTCATGAAATCCAATGGGAGTTTTGCCATTAACTTCAGTGGGTTCTCGGCTGCACTCCTGAACCCAGAGAAGTTAATGGCAGAACTCCCATTGACTATAATGGGTGAGGATTGAACCCTGAGTGTTAAAGCTGCTATAGAAAGTATCAATTTCTTCTTTTCTGGCTAATATGCATTACACATCATTTTAGTTGCAGATTTAGCATATGTTTTGCATTTCATTTCTTGTATTGTTAAAAATATCTAAGAGTAGGCGAAGGGGGCTGGGAATCTTCCTGGATCCCTGAGTGGTTGTGCAATTGTTTTATTTATATATATTTATTTATTTATTTTAAAACTTCTACCCCACTCCCTCCAGCCTTACGGCAGCTCGGAGCAGCTTACAAAACATTTAAAAACAATTAAAAATACAGGAATTTGCTTCTCTTCAAATCCAGAGAAAGCACCAGCTCTGGGATTAGGCAACTGTGGCACAATGTGCAGCAGTGTTGTGTCCCAGGGAATTACATAATTGAAAACTTAGTGAAACATTTGCTATGCATGCACCAAAGCTATTTTCTCTCAATATTACCCATACGTGAGCTGCTGACTCCGTGGACCAGACAAGTGCCAATGCTTTGTGGAGACTGGTTCCTTTCTCTCATATGTTCTGCAATAGAAAGTCCACCGTGGGTGTTTTTGTACTGGAGGTGTGCCTGGTGTTCATATTGCTAGGAGATAATCTAAGCAAGCAAGTTTTAAGTTCCTGACAACAGAAGAACTCACTTTCCTAGGGTGTTTTAAAACGAGCTGCTACCATGCATGGCCACCCATTAACCACTCACCCAAATGCCCATTTGAAGGGGGTGGTGGGGGAATGTGTGCTCCTGTGACCCACGCAACACCCACTCATAGTCATGCATGGGGCACTGCTGAAAAATCCAGAGTGCACTGTGCGGGGGAAGCCAAAAAAAGTGTGTGGGGACAGGTGCCCACACATCCACTGCCCATATCAACCAGGGCACCCACCCAGATCAGCAGACAGGTCTGCAACCCTGCCCCACTGCCTTCCCAGTCCCGGTCCCACTCCCAGCCCTACTGGGAGCTCTTAAAGGACAGGTGTGCAAATACAACACCACATTGGTTCAACGCGCAACAAACACTTCTCATGATGCATGAGAGAAGAGCCAACATCACAGGGAATAGTAGCTCAGACAGCAGCTTGCTGTATATCCTGCCCAATAAGTGTCTCTGTTGTTGCTCAGGACTTCCAGCAGCTGCTCCTGGAATCATGGGTAAGTAGGGGTTACTGGCTGCTACAGCTATTTCCATGGTCTCTTTGGGGTGAGGTTGTTGCTGGCTGGGGGAGGGGGGAGGGAACAGTCACCCGTATGATTTGTTTGCAGGGCCAGTCCATGGTAGCAGGAGTGTGTGGAGGCTGCTTGAGTGGGAGCAGTGGCCATCCTGGGAAACACCTGTTAGAATCACTCCCCACTCACTCTACATGTGTGGGTGCTCTCATGGACCCCTTCTCAAGCCTTGCTCATCTAAAAACACCCCTATCCCTGCCCAACAAAAAATGTCACAGGGTTCAGAAGTAAGCCCTATTACTCTGTTTGCTGGTGCCAGTTCACTAATGGGCTGGTCTAACCATTCATTGATGGCAGAATTTTCAAGAAATCCAGAAAGTCATAGGGGACACTCTTCCATGCCTGAAATATGAACATGTAACTGGGTGGCTCAGGATGCGCATATGTGATTTTGGGGGATGCAGTTGCCTTTTATCATTTTCTGGATAGTGATAAAATCAGGATAAATCCAGCCACATATGTGGAACCTTAACTCTTAAGTATTTCTTATTTCCTGCAATAACGGTACATGAGTCAGGTGATGGTTGAGAGATGCATGGAGTTCTAGCTGCAGCTAGGGAGGGAAATCAATGGCTGGGTTACTTACAGGGGCAGTGGAAAACATAATATTTCTATTTGTGTTGGAGTTTGAATAGAGGGGTTGTGGATTGTACAACAACCCAAATTATATGTGCATGTAAACTACAAATATATGCACTTACTGGGGGGGAAAAATAATCCAAGTAATAATTATGATTTATATGCCAGTCTTGCCCAGTCTCCAGTTAGATTTTGTAAAGACATCCGCTCTCAATGCCTGGAATTTGGCTTTCCAGGACTAGTGACAATTCTCTATCTTTGGAACTTCTATCCCATACGGTCTCGCTGACAAATGTCCGATCACGATCATCACTCTCCTCTGTTCTCGTCATCTGAGCAGGAGACTCCCGTTGTGCTTTCAACTTCTAGTGAAAACTGGATTATTTGAAAATCTTTGAGCCCAGTTCTGGTTAGATCAAATCTCACCTAAAACTATATTTTCTCTTCAACATATATACCAAAGACCTACTAGTCCTGTTGTAACTATGCACAAGTCTGGGAATCCCATCAAATGACTTGGAACTCAAATGCCATACTGCAGGTATATTGATAACCTGCTCATGTCTTCACTTACATAACAGAGTCTTGCATAGCAGCCTATGGCCACTGTCCCCGTACAGAACTATTGAACAAGAATACTACCTCACCACTGTAAGATGTGCAAAATTAAAGCAGACTCTCACCAAATACAGAATACAGACCACAAAATAAAAGTGGAAATTGAGAGATACAAAACACACTCTAAACTCAGATGACTGTACAGACAATTGGACAAAAGGAGAGCTTGAGGCACAGAAATACTCATTTCCTGCTGCCAAATCAGGAAAAGGCAGTAACATTAAAGGATCAGCAAGGATCAAAAACAAGCATGGTGTATGCCCTGTCCTGTGTGGGTAACTGTCACCCTTGATGGAGATCTGAGGGGTGTATCAGTGTGCAGTTCCTGGGTATAAGTCCTTGCAGGATTTGGCCCAATAATTGTGTTCCACAGGGAATTGGCTCACAGAGTTCATTTATTCATACACAGTCTCAGCATTAATCCCACATAAGTATACAGTCTCCACCACTTTCAGAGTCCATACCAATACTTTAGCTGGGTTTCCAGCTCATCTGGCTAGCACTCTACACTGTAGCTGTCTGTATGCTTCAGGCTGTCTCAGCTGCCTACACCCTGCCTGGCATACACAGTTCTTAAGCCTACCACTAATGTTGGGGGGGGAGGGGAGGGAGACCTCCAGCTACTCCAGCCCTAATTAAAGCCCCAGCTCAGCCAGGCAACCGTCCTCTGGGTGCCTTGCTTACAGTTTGGTAGCCAGAAGTCCAGTCTAGACACAGCCTCAGTCCCTGGGCTTCTTCAGGCAGCCCAGCACTCCCAGTCATTCTTGGTTATCCCCAGGCTACTCACCAGCCTAGTAGCATCAGTACCATGGAGAAGGTTTCTGCTGAGTGCCTGGTTCTAGCAGAGCTCCTCTCTGGTCTGAAGCCAAACCCAGTGTGATGGGCAGGAAGGCCAGTCCTTCAGAGCCCCCAGGGGAGCCATATCCCAGTCTGAGGAGGAACCCCACAACTTACCTAGCCCAGCAAGTGGCCAGGAGAAGAGCTTGGGGAGCAGCGCCTTCCATGGAGGGGCCCTAACCCAGCAGAGTGTAGCCATCCCACTAGTGGTGGCGGTTCCCGCTATGCTTCCAGTGACGTCAGCAGGAAGTGCCTGAGAAGGCCAAGCCCCATGCAGCTTTTTAAGCACTCAGGCTGTGGGGAAAGACAGGGACAGGTTGGAGACGGCAGCTGAGGGTGCTGCTCTCCTCTACCACAGGACCAAGGAGGATCATTCCCCCCTGTCTGGACCTGGCTTTAAAACTCATCTGTAAAATGGAAATGTGTGTCTGTCTGTCTGTCCCTGTATTCCCCTCACCCATACCTATCTTAGATTGTAAGTCCACTGGGTAGGGACTTGTCTTTGATAATCTGTGACTGTAAAGCACTGCATACAGTTAGTAGTGCTATAGAAATAATAAGTAGTAATAGTAATAGTAGCAGTAGTTATTACTAAGCTCTGTTTATAATGGGAACTTTAACTTTGCTTACAGTAGAGAGAACAGATATCTTGAACTTACGTTTGTATGGGAAATGCATCTCTTAAGAACTCTGCATATTTAATAGTTCTTGTGCCATCTGCAATATTCTTCCAGTATTTTATTAGAAAAATAGTTCCTATCAGGTCTGTTTGAAAAACCATTTTCCTGCCATTTTTTCTGCCCATTCACATTGACAGTAATCAAGAAATACTAAGCACACTTGTGTTTATTTCAGATGGGGGGGAAATAGTTTGAGGACATATTTGCTATTTATCCTCCACATTCTGGCTCATTTCCCAATGAGTATAACAATAATGATGATATGAGAATACTGATAAACCAATCTAATAGAAATATAGTAAATGCCAATATATTCCTTTAAAAATAGAAAAGACACCAACTGCAATGTCCAAATGAAATTAGCAAACTTCTTGTAGTTTATTCCATGTGAATTCTTCTTACAAAACTTCCAAGATGTGTTGCTCTTGAATCACCAACATGTTTCAGCCACAAAGTCTTCCTCAGGGCTTATTTGCATCTACAACTTGATACCACTATTGAGAGTCCTTCCAATGACAAAATGAAAAGTCAACATGACAACCATTCCAAAAGATGGCTTACTACCAGATTTTAATTTAATCATAGCCATAAAAAATGGCCACCAAAATATATTAGTGAATACCTTGTGTTCTGGGCCTAGTGTCTTGTCATACCTCTCTAGTGGCTCCTCTGTTCACTAAATACATACCAAACAACAAAACATTTATAACCTGTTCCTTCATACTAAGTGGCCAAGTCAACTAAGTACACCTTCCAATAAACTGTGATCCCATTGTGTTCTGTCTACTTAGTATTGTAGTACTACAAAACTTCTGGGTTTCCCCGGAAGGCCTAGAGCGTCTCTGACGCCGGCAGCCACAGCCGGCGCTGAGGCCGCCGGATCTGCCGCCGCCGGAGCTCCGCAAGGTAAGCAAGCGCTGAACTCTAGTAGGGGTGATCCCTGGGGGGTTGGGGGGGTGTTAAACACCCCCCCAGTGATCGGGTCATACTTACCGGAGGCTGCGGGGACGCCATGGCCGCTGGTGCTGGGGGGTGGACTCGCCTCTGAGTCTTTTTTTAAACAAAAATCCAGGCTGGGCAAGGTGGGTGGGGGGTGTCCCCCTTCCACCCGCGCAGCCTGGGAGGGGGAGGGGGGAGGAATTAATTGTAGACTATTTATTACATTGATTTCAATGGGGACACAGTGCCCCATTGAACTCAATGAAATAAATCCAGTACCGGTATACCGGATTTAATCCGGGAATCCAGTTTTTACAGAACCGGTAACCGGTAAATCCGGTAGCCGGTAATGGGCCCGGGGTCCCACCTCTAGCGCCTACCACACATAAAAACTTCCTCACCTCTTAGTCTTTCCAGCATCAAACTCACCTTAGAGTATTCTCACTCTTCCAGCCAAAAATGCTGAATCCCAAGCAAACCAAGCCTACCACTCAAGAGACCTCCTTAAATACTCTCCTTGGGGTAGCCAATTAAACAATTCTCAAAGCTGCCTCACAGTCTAATGACATACATCTGATTCCTCAGAGCCATGGAACCAGGAAAACCATCATCATATGCTCTCAAAACACCAGTAAAACAAAACCACTTAAACCTGTACCTCATTAATCCACTCACTTCTGTATTCCTATATCTCATGTCTATCTGACAACTATCTAAAACCCTAAAACAAAAATTTTGCTAAAAACTTTCCCCCACTTTTTGTTTTTTTGATTTCATTTCCCAATGAGCCAGACATTTATCCTAGGGAGCATAGTACAGCCAGCATGTTTGTAATGAAGCTGTTTTCAATGGGAAATGTTTGTACCATCCTTAAAAAGAAATATCTCTGCCTGGGAACCTTTGTGGTGGCCAAGATCAGGAGATGCTGATATTACTATAAGTGTTCCTGTATTGACTTTTCTCCCTGCAGTAACTTCTATCTGTGATAGCTCTGATTTAAATGGATGTTCCTAGTTTTTCATTGAGAATTCTAGTGGTGCATCCAAAATCTTTGAATGTATTGTTCTCTCTCAGAGGCAATGGGTATTAACATGTGGCGGTGGCCCGCTTTGGCCCACTGTGACCTAGAACCCACCCAGCATGTATGTTCACGTGCTGCCAGATGTGAACCTGCTTCCTCTCCCCTGGGGTGGGTAGGTGTCTGGCCTGGGATGTGTCCTGGACCCGATCCCAGGTGCTCATCCCAGACCAAGGGCTGCCCACGCAGACTACAGCAGGCCAGCACATTTATTCAGCCCCACCATCCCTGCCATGGGGTGGGGGCCGCCATGACTGTTCATCATGGTGGGGGTAGGGCCAGCCACCTGGACATTTTTTGAGCTCCCCACACTACCCGGGGCATGTGGATGATAGGACGACTCTCTGGCCACTGGCACATGTGTTTGGCGCCCCTCCCCAAGCCAGGAAGGGGTGGCTGCTGATTCTCACCCCAGGCCAAGCCAGGGAGCTGCTGTGCCACCCGCACATCTGTTTTTACCCTAAGTCTGTGGAAGAATTTCCATGGTTTGAATGTGCATCTTTTTGAGAGGAAGGGAATTAAAGAAGTAGAAGGAAGCCATCAGTAGCATGGGTTCTGACAGCATACAGAGCATTAAAGAAGTAGAAGGAAACCATCAGGAGCCCTCATCAGGTGGGGCAGAAACCTTCAGACCGCCCCACCCAGCTTATCGCCCTGATGTTTCAGCCCCCACCCACTCTCCCTGCCCATTTTAACAACTGCCCGTCCTGCACAATCAAAATCCCTCTGCCCACCCAAAGGGAAGTGTGAATGAGTACCTGTCCTTTGCTGCTGCTGCTGCTGCTGCTGTGGTGGGATCTTGGGAGCATGCGGTTCTCCTTCAGCGATCACTGCAGTGGAGTGAAGAACATATAAAAATAAAGCACCACCATTTTGGCATATGCACCACCCCCACCATGGCACCTTTTCCACCCAGTGTTTCAGCCCCCATCCACCCAATGAAGGACATACCGAAATCAACCACTTACCATTCACATCTGGTGCCACTGTGTCCCAGGGATTTTCATGTTGCTCCCCCATGTTCTCATGGCCACCTGGCAATGCAGTAAGGGGAAGAAAAAACCATATAATTAGATAGCAATAAACGGAAGCCTTTATCATGCAAGGAAACCATCATGAACATTATCATACAACACCCCTCCCTCAGGTGCATTCACTTACTGCTCTCCTCTGCCTCTTTGATAAATGTGGCCTCTGGGTCCTCCATGGCCTCTACTAGTACTGCTGGTTGTCAGGCCCTGGATATCAAACCTCTGGACCCAGTGGATTGGCATGCTGCCCCAACCACTGACACCCCCCACTCAGGCCTGCTTTCAGACTAGTTCCCTCCTCCCTATGTCTCCACCTGTGTTTTCCCATCTTTGCCATGCCACACCCATTCCCAGCTCTGTCCCATTGTTTCACTTCTGCCTCCCAACTTCCTGATTGGCTACCAGTCACTACTTAAGACCTGCTGGTACCCACAGGAAGTTGGGTGGAGCAACTGCTCTCGGTCTCACTTTATGTTTGTGTTATTCTGTCTTATAATTGTATGTTTTCCAGTTCTGTTGCTAGTCCTTGTGCTCCCTCCCTCTTTCTAGTTGTGTTCCCTGGCCTTGATGTTCCCTCCTAGCCTTTAGGCCCTGTGTCCCTTTCAGGTGCCCTGTTCCCACTCTGGTTTTCAGGCTCCCTGATCCCTAACTCTGATTTCCAGTTCCCTGATCCCCAGCTCATGTCCAGGATTCCTTTCCTTGAGCTCAGTAATGAGCTGTACATTCTCTTAGGTTGGCATACCCAGTTCTGTGCTGAGCATTAAGCTCTTCGTCATGGGAGAGTGGCTTAGAGGTTTCCTTTACCTTTTGCTGCACCCTTCCACTGTTTCCGCATCCTTTTCCTTCTCCCTGTTTGTTCTGCTCTTCACGCCTTCTTTGCCTCCAACCCCTGACATCGGTGGCTCTGCAAATAAGGACTGGCTCTTCAGCTTGAGGGGATAGGCCGTGAGCATCATGGTGTCCATGTTAATGAGCAGTGACTCCAGGGTGGGGATGGGCATGGAGAGATTGCTGCTGGTGGTCATGGGTGCCACCTGCTTTGGGCCCCTGGCAAAGGTGCAGTCATAGGGTATTTTCAGACGGTATGAGATCACAGTGAACCACGGTCAATCCCGCGGCGAGGCCAAAGCACCCTGAACATCTGTTTCAGGGGCGCCAGATGTTCACCACAGTCAATCCCCATCAGGGGTCAAAAATAACCACGCTTCCAGAGCTCCGGCCCGGACCATCTCCGAAAGTGTGGTCAAAGTGATTCCCACTGGGAAACAAAAAAAAGTAACGACTGAACGGCAACCACTGGCCAGAATCAAGCAACATGATTCCCAGCCGGGGACAGCGTCACTGCCAGGCAACCAACAACAACACAGGCTGGGGAGGGAGATTTAAAGGGCACTGTGGTGAATCGGGCACCTGTAACGTCTGAAAATACCCATAGAGGCAGGACTCCACTGATGCACAGGAACTAGTCCAGCAGCTCATAGTATGGGCAAGATTATGGAAAGCTGGTGGAAGTCACTCCTCAGAACATAATAGTCTGGGAAGAGCAGCTGTCTGGCATGTGCTGCAATCCAGGATGACCTGGGATAGTGCATGTTTGAATTTGGTGTGTGTTGGGCTTTTAAGGCAGGCATTATGTGCACACCAGTGAGAGCGAGAGTGGAGAAAGGGGCAGGAAGTGGTTGCCCCACATAACGTTCTAGACTTTTCGCCTGAGACTCTATACTGGACGGCCTGTATGAATACGAGACTGCACACAACCTGACAGGCCACAGACATGTGGGTGCATGTTAGCCCACATTTGTCCACACAGTGGGCTCTACATGCTCTGGGACCCTGCCATGAGTGGGGGCTGCATGTCCAGTGGGGGCAAACAGCTAATAACTGAGCAGGTGGACTGTCATCTCATTTGTTAACACCCTATGTTTGAGAGCTGGGTTTTCTGCTCAGGACAACGAAGTATGAATGAAGCCGTATAAATGGCTTTAGGAGATACACTTCCCTGGGAGAGAGGAGGCTCCAGGACACTATGATAAAACAGGAAAATGGAGATAAAATAATCCTGGAGAGGAGCAACCTTATTCCTCTGTGGGACCCTTTCCTAGTTTCCTGTCAAGCAGGGCCTCTTCCTCCTGTCACATTATCTTCAGTTTTCCCCATCTAGGTTTTGTGCAACTTGGACAAAAACAAGGAACAGCCAGGTTCTATTAATAGTTTCTGCTGCTCTTGTTAAGTCCTAGCCTCATGATGTTTGTCCCAAAGATGTTTTCTAATATAATTATTTTTAGTTGGATTCATGGGTGTTAAAAAGGGAGGGAATCCCCTCTTTAATTTCAGCCCTGCATAGTAGGCAACAACAATTGCTCCCGCATCTCTGCTTCAGTCCCCAGCTATGGATTTTGAAATGGCAACTGTTCTGCCTGCTTTGTGGATTGGGATCCCTGATCGGTGGGTAGTAAAAACATGTGTCTGTGCACGTGTGTAAGAGAGAGGGAGAGAGTGTGTGTGCATGGAAAGACAGCAAGAGAATGCATTTGTTTTAGGGTGTCTTTAGAGAAGCGCATCCCCACCCATTACCCACCCATCATGCATGTTTCAGGGCTGCATAGGGTGCCAATGCAGCTCTAAACATGCATGATGGGTGGGTAATTTGGTGTGGGAGGCACTTGTCTAAAAATACCCTCAATTTGGGCATGTGATAAGCAATGGTATTTTATGATGGTGGGCAAGGGTTTGAGGCTACTGTTATCCCAGCAGCTGAGTGTACCAGAGACATTGCTGAACATTTGCTGGGGGGGAGGGAATCAGGAAGTGGTTGCATTTCCATTATTTCCTGAGTCAATAAAACCATTTGCATCTTTGTGCAAAGTTTGGACTGCATATCTGTTTTGGGAACACTCTTCACAGATTCATAAGGGATATAGTTTTGAGCTGGAAGAGCTTGGTCAGCACAAGCTTGTCTCATGTCAACCTTCCCTTCCAAGTTTTGATTTTATCCTCTTTTTTGTCATTTTCAGGAGATAATAAGGAATTCCATGACAATGCAGATAAATGATGCCCACAGCTGGTGAAAACACATAAGAAAGATAGCAGCAGGTCATTGTAAAGAGGTGGAAGGGGGGTCTGGTGACTATGGCCTTATAGTCAAAAGCAGTTCATGTTTTATATCACAATTGAGGGTTTAGAGTAATTAGCTCACTTGCTTTGTTTCACTGTATCATTCTGCTCAAATGCCAGAGATGTATGTGGAGCAGTGGCAGACATTGGATTGCCTGGTAGCAGAACCCATGGTATAGGAGAGGCAGCTGCAGCAGCAGTCAGGCAGTATGGCATGAGCAGCGGAAGGCAGGGACAGCACCTCAGCAGCAGCCAAGATTGAGGAGGAGCCCCGTCCAAAGACTGCCTCTGGCATGGGATGGCGTGTGCCACTGCACCATCAATCCATGTCCAGGGGCAGCTCGGGGAATCCCAGCAGTGGAAGGTTCACCTTGATGAAAAGCAAATGCTCCACCAACTTAGCCTCCAATCTCAGGTGGTGCAGAGAGCAAATGGCCCCCGCCATAGAGAACACCTGCTCGCTGGGGACAATCGTTGGTGGGCAGGACAACAGACCCTTGGACACTTTGGGCAGGGCCAGCCACACGTTCTCTGAGAGCCGTGTCACCATCATGTTCTGCCCCTCCCATCAACGCTGTCAGTGGTGCAGCAGCAGCAGCCAGTTGATGCCCAGAAGCATCAGTGCACCATGGAGGAGCTGGAGTGGGGCAGCTGCCAAGTCCATCGGCAGCTCTACGATGTGGAGGGCAGCATGGCTTTCAAATGAAAGCATGTTGGGGGAAATGATTACGCTCGATGGGAAGCCCTTCTCAGTGGTCGGGACGTTGGGTTTAGGCACCTGATTGGCTTCCTGGTCCCCCAGTTTAAGCTGCCCTCATGCAGCACCCTGAGTCGGCAGGTGGTGCCAGCCTTGTACCGGGCTTTAAAGGATTGGGTGAGGGAGAAGATGGCTGGGGATGCCATCATCCACTTCACCACTGACCTGTGTTCGAGCAGAAATGCACTGCATGCCTACCTGGCAGTGATGGCGCACTGGTGGCAGGACCCGGAGGCAGCATTTGGGAGTGGCAGGAGGGGTCCCAAAGCAGGGTATAGGTGGGCCCTGCTTCAGGTGGAAATCATGGATGCCGCGGCCCCCACACATCTCGGAACATCGAGGCAGCCCCGACCACCATGGTGATGGAGTGGGCCATGCCAGGCACGCCCTTCACCAAGGGGTGCATGGTGATGCACAACACGGCCAACATATTGAGGCCAGTCCACGAGGGGGGCTTCACCAGCATTCCTTCCACCATACACACCCTTCACCTGGTGGTCAGGGATGCTCTGGTCTTGGGGGAGAAGGGGATTGGAGCAGGCACGCTTAGCCCCTGATCGAGCAGGGGAGAAAGCTGTCCGGTTTCTTTAACCAGAGCGTGAAGGGGAGCGACCTTCTCCAGGCAAAACAGGCAGGGTGAGGCTCCCCAGTGCACCAGCTGGTGCAGGAAGTGTCCGCTAGGGCTGATGTGGCAGGAGCTTTTACCACTCCACAATTCCATTCCGAAAACTCGGCATCCGATGTTGCGCCCCGCGGAATTCCGATAGGTACCTCTGCGGTTCTGCATTTGTCACTACAAGAATCCGCAGATGCACATTTCTGTGCTTTATTGCTTTTTCCGATCTTCGCATACAATCAGCGGCCTTTTTCCGCCTTCCGCCAATTTAATATATGAGAGACAGTCATGAGCGTTTATTGCGGTTCCGCGAACGGAGTATGCAGCACTGGTGCGCTGCTGCGCATGTGTGTGCTCTCTCTGCTGACTGACTGCTGGTGTTGTTGTTGTGTTGTCTCTCTGTGCTGCAATCACTGCCCATTCTTCTCAAATACCTACATACACATGTTCTTGGTTGGAGTTCAAGGAACGGTGTTTTTATTTAATGGTAAATTGATCTTTTATGTAAATGTAAATTGACCTCCAAAATAAAGTTTTTTAGCAAAACTCCTGGTGGGAGTTTAAGGTGACCTGTGTATTGGCTGACTGAGTCATTTTTTTACATCATCGGACCCGTACAGAAAATTGAAGGAATGAAGGAATGAAGTTTATCCGTGCAGAAGAGTTTGCTACAATCCTCATTCCGCAATTCCTCAGCCTAGAAGAAGTCAGAAGAACAACAGAACTATGTTGGCATAGTTGTTAGGTTTCCGCTTACTATACAATTTATAGTTGTCATTCTGTGGGTTAAAATCCCCACTGTTCTTCTATGTCCCTTTTTTTTTAAAAAAATTACTTTTACATTAGTGTTATTGTTTGTTAATCATGAAATTATTGCTGTGTTGTGTTGCTTATGGAATACTTTGTATGAAAAAAATATTCTTAGTTATTACATTAACCTAAGACTGAGTAGCCGAGCCAGGCTGCATCACGTGAGTGAGTCACATGAGCACCCGTAGTGCTGCTGGCGTTACGCTCACTCACAGTCGCAGTCCTGACAGCCGACGCCGTCACTGACTGCCCTGCGCCCACCTGTCCTTACGCTACTGCCCAGTGCCCACCTAAGCCTTCCCTCCCCCTGACACCAGAGTTTTGTACTGTGTAGACACGCTGGTGGATGTCAACTGGCAACAGACAGGGGTCGGGGGACACTTTCTTTTTTCACTCACTGACTGACCCATCCACACAACCCACCTATTAATTGTTTTAATAAAGATTTTGAAATGTATTTATTGAATATAGCCATCCTCCGCGTCTCTCTAGTACTTTTACAGAGATGCGCTGCGCCGCGACCGTCCCATGCTCCCACTCTCACCAGATAGACAGAGTGAGACGACTTAAAGCTGACAGGCAGTCACAGGCATTTAACACAGGTAGGTGGCTTTTATTTCACGTTGGCCCTGTGAAAGCATGGCCCCCTAAACCCGGCCTCGGAATCACAGTCACAAGATGATGAGCAGCTGAGTGAATGACATTCATCTGAATGAATGTTACTGACGCATTCATATTGTCAATGCACATTCACGGGTGTGTGAATGACATTAATCTGCATCACACACACCCCGCCCCACCTTCCTCTTTGTTATGTTATAACAGTTAACACTAAACAGCTACCTGCAGTAAGTAGGGTTTGGAGGTACGGGAGTGAACGTTATGTGAACCCCCCCACCCTGACCTTTAAGCATTATGAAACTGTAAGTCCCCCGAGTCCGACCCCCACTCCCGTACCCTACCCTCGCCCGCCCAAGACTGTTTAAGTTCCAACTCGCCATGTACCTGGTAGTACATAGTTTGAAATGCTTGTTTGTGGTTAAACTGTGGTTATTTAGTCAATTGACATGTCATAAAACACCCTTAGTGCACTGACACTGACTGCATCTGCAAATAATGCATCTATCTGTATGGCAGAAACAGTAGAGATATACAGGCAGGGAGGGACTGGGAGAAATAGCATTTTAATCTTATAATTTATAAGAGCCTTTGTATATGGATTGTGTATGTGCAGTAGTTAACAAAGGACAGTGAAGTAATTCTCTAAAACAGATTAGGGGATAATCCCCTAAGATTTTTCGAGACAGGTGTGTATATTTTGTGTGTATATTTAGACACACATATGTATATAATACACACATTTGCATTGTTTGCATTTGTGTGTACACATACACAAATTTGCATTGTTTGATGTATTGGAAAAAGAAAACTGAAAAATATTTTTATTCATTCATAATTAATTTTGTAATAAAAGATCCAGAACCAGATATTAAAACTATACAAAACACATATAATAATTGAACATTTACTGAAAATAAATATTACTAGATAAAGAAATTAGTGTTTAAAAAAAGTCTGGTCTAAGACTAGTCTAAAAAAAGGTATAACATTGTAACAAAATAAATATAGTCAAGTTTCAAGTTTATTTGCGTGGCCGTTGACCGTTGCATAAAAACCTACAATGAACAAAATAAAATAAGGACAATCAAAACAGCGTATATAGACATAAACCAAGATACAATACACAACAAAACTCCTAAAGGCAGCTAAACAAATTCAATACAGTTCAATTATGATTAACTCATAAACAACAAAAATAATAAAATCAGATCAAATTTTACATATAATACTTAACGAGACTATCTTAGTTAATAAAAGGATACTATACTATCCCAATTTCTCAAACATAGTTCCAATAAGAAAAAACAGAGAACCAATCCCCATAACCCCACATTCCTTCTAGATCCATAATCCATGGCCTAAATCAATTAAATCTCACAAATTATAGATAAGTATCAGACATCAAATATCAGGTATCCAAAATCAGAATTGGATGTCAGGGATCAGATCTTAAAGATCCAATAAACCGGTATAGCCCAAAGACCTGCTCCATAGAGAAACTTAGACCTGACTTTTGCGTTAAAGACCCTCACAGTCCATAGTACATCAGTTTTCCCCAGTTGCCCTAAAATTCTTAATATCGCCAGAGGGGCCCCAGCAACATTCTGTCTAGCCTGCTGGAGATGTTTCGTCCATTTAAGGTTCTGTTGGAAGGTTAAACCCTGATATTTAAAGGTAGATACCTGTTGAATGTTATTTCCTTCAACCCCCCATAAATATACTTTACGGGCCCTTGAGAATATGAGAACCTTAGATTTCTCATAATTTATTAGGAGCTTATGTTGTCGATAGAATTGGGCAAAAGCTGCTAGCTGACGCTGCAGCCCAATACACGTTAGCAACATTATGGCAAGGTCGTTTGCGTACAGTAAGGATCCAACCATCCGGGAGGCTAATTTGGGTATGTGGAAATCATCTTTTGGCAGTGCTAGAACCAGCTCATTTATATATATATTAAAAAGAGCTAGGGCCAATAAGCACCCTTGCCTGACCCCTTTATTAAGAGGAATCTTTCTTGATACATGGCCTTGATTGTCCAGTTTAACCACCATGCTATATTGACTATATATAGCCTGAATTAAGAAAAGTAACCGAGGCTCAATATTTAAAGCTTTTAGTTTCATCCAGAGTATCTCTCTATCAACCGAATCGAAAGCTGTTCGCAAATCCATAAAGGCCACACAAATTTTACCATTTTTGGCAACATATTTAGAGACTAAATGATGGAGAACCACACATGTTGAATTTGGGTAGGGGCAAGGAAGACCTCCCCAAGTATAACCCCTCATGATTGAAATAAATCAAAGTGATCCAGTAGATGGGTTACTAACCTAGGGCAGCGAAAGTGGATAAGTACTCTCCGCAAATTGTGGGGAGATGGAAGCTCTTGGTAATGGGCAATTTTCCATAAAGGTATGTGGACCCGAAAAATGTCCTGAAAATGCCTCTGGATGGCAAATTTGGAATTCCAAACCGGGAAAGTTCCATCTGGAAGTGGGACAACCCGAACAGAAAGCGCTTTATGATTAATGCGCAATCTTGGGTAACTCTCCCAAGTGTGACTTGTATCCCTACTTACTGGGGATTTAATAAAAAGATCCTGACTCAAGGGAGTTCCTATTACTTTATCATTACAAATAGGCTGCTATGCGATGCCTGCATATGCAGGCCACTTTGGGTAGGTGTGGGTAGAGGTGGAATAAACCTGCCCTGCCTAAAATCATTGATAAGATCCTTAATAACATGAAGCAGCGCTGTCTGAGGCCCCAGTGATTCAAAAACCCTATCTACTTGGCTTATCAATCTATTAGCCAAGCTACCTGTCAAGGGGCAGTGATCTTCCATCATATAGCAAGAATTTTTCTGGGATTGGGGAAGCAATGATATAGTTTCCTCCAGTAATTCATTTTTGCAAAGTTTTTTAAATTAATTTTTTTTTAAAGAGTTTAGAAAAGAGTTTTCTAGGCTTGAGCCTAGAACATTTCCAAAACTAGAACATTTTATACAGTGCATAGCAAAAGCGTTTGTACGAGTACTATTTTCAACCCCTTTCCTTTAAGAATTTTTTTTTAAATAAGTTGTAAACGTATACGTTTTCTGAACAACAGCTGACCAACAGAACTCTGTTGGCATAGTTGTTAAGGTCCTACTTGCTATATAATTTGTAGCTGTCATTCCGCTTGTTCAAATCCCCACTTTTCTGTGTAATTTTTTTTTTTTTACTTTTACATTACTTTTATTGTTTGTTAATCCTAAAATTCTTGCTGTGTTGTGTTGCTGATGGCATACTTTCTATGCAAAAAATATATGCTTAGTTATTATATTAACCAATAGACAAGATACACATAGCCGGGGTCGGGACAAAGCACACAGCGTCACTGCTAGGCAACAAGCAACAACGCCAGCCGGGGAAGGACATTTAAACTGGGCACACAGCACAGCACCAGGACGTGGCATAATGGAGCCAGGCGGGAGGGAGAGGAGAGCGGAGGCGGGCAAGAGAGGAATGGAGGAGGAGGAGGAGGAGGAGGTGGTGGTGGGCTCAGCACTGACAGCACCACTGACAGCCTCGGACCCCCGCCTAGGCAGGGCAGCGCGGATGCGTTTCGCTGTACTGGTCCCACAGCGTTCACATAGAGTGGCACCGGGTCTGACTCTGGCCTGCGCCCGGACGTGTGATGGCACTCAAGCAGCTGCACTGCTGCTGTCTGTCTATCACCTCTCCCACCCCTCTGTGTCAGCTGCCGGTTGGATTGAGTGTACTTCCTTGCCTCGCGTGTCGCGTTCCTGGTCTGTGTGTTGAATGCCCTCCTGTATGTGTGCTCTGCTCAGTTCCAGCAGCTGCGCTTTCCATATCCCACGCCTCGCTTGTTCTCATTACAATGTTGTGGCCGCCAGCCGGTGGCATTATTGCCTGTCCTTGGAGCTCCCTCCACCATCCCCTCCCGTCCCTCCTGGGCTTGTGGAGCGGAGTCCCGCTTTCCTTGCAGTTAGTGACAGGCGTGTGCTGCTGCTGGACCATGGCTGGATGCTGCTCTTCCCCAGGCCTCGTGGGCATAGCAACCCATAGATGGAGCTTCCGCAAGACAATGGTCCTGTGTGACCTTTGGCATTCCCCGGTCATGCAATTGCTCACCAACTGCCCTGACAGCCTATTAGGGGTGGGACTTCTGGATCTTCCGGTATCCGATACTGCCCAGTATTTGGTGTACCAGCAGGATCAGATTAAACCTGGTAATCTGGGTAATTTACCGGATTCCCCCCATACCGGATTTTTTACATTGCGGCCATTCAAATGAATGGCCGCAATGTAAAAAAACCCCACAACCCCCCCACTTTCCCTCCCCAGTCCAGGCTGTGCGGGTGGAAGGGGGGACACCCCCCACCCACCCTGCCCAGCCTGGTTTTTTTAAAAAAAAAATTCCCCCGAAGTCCCTGCTAGTGTGGGCTCCGGGCCGCCGGCAGCGACCCAGAGCCCACACCAGCAGGTAGGTACGTAGGTTCACTGGTACTAGGGTGATCCCTGGGGTGGGGGGTGGTTTAACACACACACCCCACCCCAGGGATCACCTACCTCCCCACCCAGGGATCACCTACCTTGCGCTCTGGGCGGCAGCGGCAGTCCGACACCGGTGGCTTCAGTGCTGGCTGTGGCTGCCAGCTTCAGTGCTACTAGGCCTTCTGGTGAACTTCCAGGTTTCCCCGGAAGGCCTAGTAGCGCTGAAG
>QEPC01007924.1:6083-18170 GCA_003113815.1 Sphenodon punctatus
GGCTTCTGAGGTCTGCCGGGGGTGCCTTCTTGGAGGTCCCCCATGTTAAGTGGGGGGCCACAATGGAGAGGGCATTCTCGGTGGCCGCGCCGCGCCTTTGGAACTCCCTTCCAGAGGAAGCTCGCCTGGCCCCAAGCCTGTTGACCTTCCGGTGATGTTGTAAAACCTAGCTGTTTGCCCAGGCCTTTGGGGAGGGTGGGAGGGTGGGGTGAGGGGTTTTATCTCCCCCACCTAACTTATAACTTTTATTTATATATTGTTAGCCCTGTTTTAAATATTTTAATTTTTTTTTGTACTGAGTGTTTTAAATTGTTTTTATTGTATTTTATTGTTGTAAGCCGGGCTGCATGGCAGGAGGGGCGGAATATAAATCTATTAAATAAATAAATAAATATTTATTTAACAATTTTTTACCCTGCAGTCTCCTGCTAACACCAGTTTGGGGCAGCTAAAAATTTACCATACTAAAATATATAAAATATATTTATATTTATTGTGTTATATTATTGTAACATAAACTTATACAAATCCACATAGTGGAGCACCACAAAATACAAAAACTCTCCCAGCCTAACCCTCAACCTTCACCCATCTCCCTCACCAAAGGCCTGGTGGAACAGCCAGGTCTTACACTGTCTTTGAAAGGAGGGGAAGTCCAGGGCCACCCAGGCCTCTGCCGGAAGAAAGTTCTACAACCTTGGTGCAGCCACCGAGAATGCCCTCTCCAAATTCACCCCCTGAGATACCCGGGAGACTTCAAGAAGGGCACTCCCCAATGACCTCAGGGGTTGATTCAGAGCCCAGAGAGTGAGGTTGTGCTGTCCCATAGATAAGTAGGGCCTAGGCCGTATAGGGCTTTATAGGCAAGCACCAACACCTTGAATTGAGCCCGGAAGACTATAGGCAGCCAGTGCAAAGAATGGAGCACAGGTGTAACATGCTCATGGCAACCCGTCCCCATAAGGAGACGGGCCGCCACATTCTGCATCAGCTGCAGCCTCTGAACCATCACCATTGGTGGCCCGACGTAAAGCGCGTTACAATAGTTCAGTCTTGAGGTGATGAAAGCATGGATGATAGTGACCAGGTCAGAGTCTGAGACGTACAGCCGAAGCCGCTGCACCAGATATATAACTGGCAAAATACGTTCCTCACCACAGCCCCCACCTGGACATCCAGGCAGAGCTGGGAGTCGAGGAGCACTTGATGTCAGCTTTAAACAACTGGGATCCAGTTGGGTTGAATTCCTGGCATAACTTCTCCAGAATTCATAGGCACGCCCTTAGCTCTTTGACCTCTAATAATAATATTATTATTAAACCTGCAGATAAGGGAGGGGCTGTAGTGGTATTAGATCGCTCTGATTATTGGGAGGAGGTTGATAGGCAATTATCGGATAGAACATATTATTTACCATTGAGCTATGATCCTACCTCACGGTATAAAAAAAGATTGGAGGAGATAGTCTATCAGGCTTTCTTGAGCCATCAAATAGATGGGGGTACATATGATTATCTTAGGGAGTTTTGAAATAGGGTACCTCTATTTTATATTTTACCCAAGATCCATAAGCTGAAATGGCCTATTCCAGGAAGACCCATTATCTCTGGGATTAACTCTATTTTTGAGACAGTCGAGGAGCACTCCCAGGCTACGAACCTGGGGAACATGACTGCTGCAGCAAGATTTTGGGGTCTGGTGTCAGGGATGGACCGTATATCTATAGGTTAGGGTGTCTTTATATGTGACACCAGCACACCATGAACAACACTATTAGACAAAGTTAGGAGCACAGAATCATGGGTAGCATACACTGTTAGGAGTACAGTATTATGACTAGAATGTAGAAAACACTGAACCAAAGTAATCTTAGTAAGGCTGCCAGAGATGGCATGGAGCTCTCTGGAACGTAAACTCAGAGAGCTGGACCTCAAAGTAAAGTAGTGTTGCCAATAAATCCATGTTATCTGGATGGTACTGTAAGGAATGAACAAGAACAGAATAAACGGTAGAGGTCAGAAGGTACAGAGAGAAAAACCCTAAATGTACTCAAACTGAGAACAGGGGGGTCTTGGATGGTTTCCATGGTAATTAACCATAACAACTAGATACATGTGATGAAAGGATCCAATTAGGATGGAGACATGTCAATGTAAGATGGATTCATATGTGAGCGAAAAAGGTAACCTGGGTCTTCGGCCTGCTGTTGCGAACTAACCCACCCGATGTAAATTGTGTGTCCCTCTGCGGAGGTAAAAGAAGCAAGTCAATATTGCTTATTGAACAGTCTGTTCTCAGTCTCTGAGTGCCTGCCTGTGTGCTGCTTTTGCTCTTCCCTACTGAATCTGTACCCTAGACACCAGGCGATGCTGAATCCACACATCACAAGACAACATTTGGAAGCATGCAGTAATCATCCCAACCAAACTATCAGTCCGTGGCCACATTCACACCTGATGCGGTGCGGTGGCGGTGAGACCTGGGAGGGAAGATGTGGCAGCGGGGAGGAGCCTGATTCCGGAAGTAGCTCCAGTGTGGCTGGACTTCTGCCATGGTTTCCCTTGCGCATGAAATATGCGCAAGGGAAACCACTGCAAAGTCTTTCCCTGACATGCGTAAAGGGAAGTCGTGGCAGAAGCCCATTCTCACCTGCTCTCCTTTCGCCATTGGGCTCCTCCACGCTGCCGTGTCTTTGCTCTGCCGCCACTGCCACCACAGGCGTGAATGTGGTGCTTGCAGAGGAGGAGAAAGGGGAAGCAATAAGAGAGTGAAGGGGGAAAGGAAGAGGGGGAGCAAGATGTATGTACATGTGTGTGATGTGAGAGGGTGCTCAACTAAGAGAGGCAAGTGGAAGGTGGGGCACAGTTCAGAAACATTTGAAACCCACTGCTCTAGATTAGGCCTGAAACGACATGCGGCAGTATCCAACAATTCTGTCAGAAACCTCCCATCCGTTGCTGTTTTCCCGACATGGCATGGACACAACATCCCCATACTTGTTCCAATGTTTGCTGATGCTTTCTGCTTGCCTGTCGCTATTTCTTGGCAGCTGAGAAATTGTCGGAAACTGTCGCAAGTCCCATAAAGTGTTGGAAAATGCCGCAAAGTGTTGGAATGTGTTGCTGAAGTGTCAGAAAAACTGTCGGAAATGTTGAAAAAACTGTCAGAATTATCAATAAAACTGTCGAACTGTCGGAAATTGTCACTATTATCTTAAGTGCTGCAGAATACTTGGAACTGTTGCAATGTTGAATAGTGCCGTAAATTGATAGCAAATGCCATCAGAGCAGCGGCAAGACTGTGGAAATGTGAACAGTAAACAGTGAAATGGCAAACAACGCTGCTGCTTCAGGCCTACTCTAGACAAGAAGCTTCCTAACTTTGGGGAAATTTTGATTCAGAGCCAAGTGCTGCTGCTAAGCCTCATCTCAAACTAAACAATTAAATGCCTCTCCCACATCAGTCAGGAGGAACTGGAAAAGAAGCAACGCAGTCCTGATGCATTGCAGAACTGAACTGACCACACTCCTAAATAGGCTTCAGCTGGTACCATGTAGTCCTGATTTTCTGTGTGTGTCAGCTAGCCAGCCAGCAATCTAGGGTAACTACTTCCATTTGACTCAGGATATGTTCTGATGTACAGAGGTAAACCAAAGTAACTGCTTAAGTTTAATAAATTCAAATAAGTACACCACTTTGGTGGCGTTCAGACAAACAATGTAAACCGAAGCAATACTGCAGCATTCTGCTCGCTATCTGAGATGTAATGATCACTGAACCATGACTGCTACCCTGACACTGATAAGCATTCACTTGAACAGTTATTTCAAAATGCACTGAAGAGCAGTATGTACACTAATTTTTCATACTATTCTTTCTACTCCTGAATTTGCTTTAGTGCTCTGTTTGTGTGAATGCTTCAGGAGCAAAACTGAAGTTAGGCCCAATGGGGTACGTTCCTTATGAACTCAAGAATACCTTACGGCTCATTCACATAATACCCTTCCCCCACCCCCTTGCAAACTCACCACTTGTTCCGTAATCTGTGTGTTTGGTTTATCTGTAGCAAATTGCAATACACATTCACAAAGATGATGATTTCTGTGCATTTCAGAGGCCCACGCCTTTGCATCAGGTGACAGAAAACAAGGAAGTGGAAAGGATTTCACATAATACTCAGAATGTGAGTTTGTGTTACTACCACTGTAACAAGTGTTGTGTGACTGAGCCTTTAGAGCCATAAGTATGTACTGGGATTGTCAATAGATTAATTTTATTTGACAATTTGTTGATTAAGAGAGGTGTTTTGAACCAATTAATAAGCCAGTTTATAAATTAGCACCAGAATGCTCTAACACCTCATTGTAACTTCTAACTATACAATCGACTGATTTTTTCAAAAAATTGTCACTAAATTTAATTTTTTAAAATTACATTTTACTTTTTTATTTTCAAAAGACTTAGAGTGTGATTCAGCTCCCATTGAAGTCAATGGCTAAACTCCCATTGACTTGTATGGAGCTGGATTTTAAAATATTATATATATTTTTCATATTTAAATATATGGACATTTATTTTATTTTAAAGTTTTTAAAAGTAACTTTATAGTCTTTGATTTAATCTGAAGTCAGGCATCAGTCAATTTATATGAACACCTAATCCAAGGATGAGAAACGTCTGACCCAGGGGCCAAATCTAGCCCCCGGCTGTTTTTCATTTGGCCTATTTCCAGTTCCTCCTGCATCTGACCCATCCAGTCTCTGCCCTCAGCAGAGAAAGACTGAGCTCAGAGAAGACGAGGACATGTACTTAGAGATAAGGGATAGATCCATGATCTGGTTACACACCCCTGCCCCAAACGCCTATTCAGACCATTGAGCATGAACTAATTTCAGAGTGGCCTATGAAAGGGAAAAGGTTCTTCATCTGTGGATTAATTGATGAAGGATTTCAGTCCTAAGCATGATGACAAACCGCTGACTCCAGAGTAGCCCCCTAGAAGCCCAGGGGGGACTACTCCTGAGTAAGTGGTTTATAGACTGCAGCGCGTAAGTACTGGGTTAAATTGGCTTGGGATAATTTGTCAGCTTGAACAAGATGAATGGGATCAAGATGAGGAACTCTTGGAGGTGAGATCACAAACCACTGACGGCCTTTTGGATGGAGGTGAAGGGAAGGTAAACGAGAAATGCATGCAAAGACCTGAGCAACCAAAACACCCAGCCACGGATTTACAAAGAACAACAAAATGATACAAGTCTTCTAGCACAAGGAACAAAGAGTTCTGCAAGTTGAAGCCTGTCCGATAAAATCTTGCAACAAATTCTGGTAATGAACAAATGACTGGCACCGCAGCAATGTTGACAACAAACAGCAGAAGCAAATACTTAAATAAACAGCTTGCCTCTCCAGAAGAAGGTACTTTCCTATGCAAAGTAAAAGGAGCCAATCCATGGGGTTGGGCTATCTTGCAGCCGTATTGAGCACTGGCGTAGCTATAATAGTGACAGGAGGGACATTTGTCCCAAGGTCCATGCGGGGAGAGGGGGTCATTTGTGGGACCCTCTCCCCGCTTGACCCCCGAGATCCTAATACTGGCAGCAGTGCACAGCAGTATTGCCAAGCCTTCTTTTTAAATTGAAGGTTTATGAAGAATACCTGATGCAGCCCTGCAACATGTATTTTAAATACATGCTGCAGGGCTGCATTGGTTCCAATGTAGCCCTGCTGCAACATCTATTTTCCATAAGCCTCTGATTTAAACAGAAGGCTTGGCAGAGGAAGCAGCAGCATGGCTTTGTGCACTGCAGAACCTGCAGCGCACTGGAGTCCAGAGCGAGTGTCAGATGCAGCAGGTCTGTGTGGGGGCTGTGTTGGAGCAGGGGGAGGGCATGGGAAGGGGGACTCTGTGGGGACTGGAGGGAAAA
This sequence comes from Sphenodon punctatus, assembly GCA_003113815.1. NCBI lineage: Eukaryota > Metazoa > Chordata > Lepidosauria > Sphenodontia > Sphenodontidae > Sphenodon > Sphenodon punctatus. The sequence continues at coordinate 12,011 of QEPC01007924.1, forward strand.
TGGGAGAGGAAGGTGATGGGGGGAGTACATTTTTTGTACATTGGTCCATTGACACCAAGCTACGGCCCTGGTATTGAGCCATTTGCATTGTGGGGGATTCAGAATGACATGGGCTAGATCCTCAGCTGGGGGAATTGGCACAGCTGCTTCCTTACAGCAAATGAGGGTCTATGTCAGGACTAGAACTGAAGTGGATTTATGATTTACGGCCATTATTCACATTTTTGGATAACCCTTTGAGTACCTGAATGCTACCATGACCAAAATGGGTACACACATTTGTTTTGGGGGAGAGGAGGGTTATTTTCAGGTATTTGGGGGTTTTAACTTTTTCAGAATCAGTTATTTCAGCTGTTGGGTCATTTTGGTAATGTCATTTTCAGCAATCGCACATGTTCAATATTGCCAAAATACCGTAACTGAAATATCATTAAATACCAGTACAAATGAACCCACCACCAAAACGAAATAGATACCCAACAGAGTGTAAACAGATACCGGTTATTGCCCAAAGCTCTGTTTTCAGTTCAGGTAGGGGCCTCATAGGGGTTTCTGAAGGCTGGTAAGCCCTGTATCATTGCTGCATTACCATGAGTATTGGCCTGATCTCACTACCTGACTGTAATTAGACTAGAGGGTTTCACCTCAGCAACCCACATCATGCTTCCAGCTCCCTTGATTAGCCGCATTCCAGTATTGAAGACTGTCCAACAGGAAGTGGAAACTTGATGGAACAATTCCAAGACTCGCACTCCATTCTGCACCTGCTGACAGCTCCTGACCACAGACTGCTGTGCTGTGAGCGGAGCCCAGAGAGGGCAGAGCCATGTCTAGCCCTTCTCTGGGCTCCACCCACAGAACTGTGCTTGGGGGCTGTGAACAGGCGAAGAATGGAGCTTGCTAATTGCTGCACTAAGCAGCCCAGGGCCAGCTTGGATCCATCCCTGGTTGTGGGAGTTACCAGGTAGCAGTAGTGCATGAACAGCTCATCCCTGGAGGCAAGTTTTTCTAGTGGGGTTGAGCTCCATTAGCCCAAACAGATGAGCTGCCATTGCCCTCAGTGCTTTTCCAGCTTGTGCTCCAGTTCTTACCTCAAAATAACCAAAATGAAATATTGGCAGCTTGGGCTGCGAATTTCACTCAGAGACTCTGGATTTTGACCCAGAGTTTCTGGGTTCTCGAGGAAGCCCCGAGTTCTCTGGATCAACCATGGAAAAATCAGGGCTTCCAAGGTGGAAAGGGGTAGTCACATCAGAAAGGGGATGAGTTCATAGGGACTTTCCCACCCCCTTTCTGACATGACTCTGTCCCATAGAGTGTCATGACATCATAATGCTCCATAAAGGGTAGAGATGTGCGAACAGATAGCGGCTCGGTTGTTTGGTCATTCGGTTCGGGAGCTGAGTTCGGGTTCAGTCATTCAGTCTGGGGACCGGGTTTGGGTTCGGTCGTTCGGTTCAGTGGCATTTGCTTCGGTTTGGCCATTCAGACATCGGTTTCTGTGTCGGTCTAGGTATCGCGTGGTCCTGTGATCATGTCAGAAACCGGAAACCAGAAATTCGATTGTGTGTGGAGCTTGTGTGGAGAGAGAGCATGTGTGTTGTGGCTGGCTGGCTGTTTGGTTTTGTTTGGTGTGTGTTGGACTGTGTGTTGGTTTGCCTGTGTTGTTTTGGCTGGTTGGTGGGTGTGTTTGTTTGGCTGTTTGTTTGTTTGTGTGTGGGACTAAAAATAAAAATGAAGAGGGTCAGGCTTAATAGGACCTGGAAGCCGGTCAAGGTGGCAGAGCCGGTGGAGGAGGAAGAGGTTGCTGGACCTTCAGTGGTGGCGGTCGGCTACTCATTAGAGGAGCAAGAGCCGGGCACAGGAGGTGCTGTCAGGTTTGTAAACTTTATTTTTACTTTGAGGACAAGAAGAATACTATCCTTTAGAGCAAGCTCACTGGCATGTGGGTGGGTGCGTGGGTGGTGGGCAGTCAGGCACAAAGAGTGGGCATCAGCAGGTGGCAACAGATGTCTGCTACAGAGAGAGAGGGTGTGGGGGACTCTTCCAGCAGTCAGACATAAGCTGAAGGAAGCACCCACCCAAACATGTGCCAGCCATCCCTAGGAAGGGTCTCTCATTGCCATCCCTACTGCCCCAAGGAGGGCAGTATTTTCACGTGCCAGGCAGGGTCTCTCCATTGCCATCCCTCCCTAGCACCCAAATAAGGACAGGATTTGCACGTGCCAGCCAGGGTCTCTGACTCCCGTTGCCATTCCTAGCACCCCAAGGAGGGAGGACTAGAGGCATCATCATAAATGCATGATATTACTTAGGTGTTGTTTATGTGTACCTGTTTCAGAGACAGTGAGGAATCGGATGCCAGCACTGGTGCCATGCGCAGGACACCGAGGTGGAGGTCGCCAGTGCCACTGCCAGACAGCAGGCGCACAAGGTCCGATGTCTGGCAGTGGTATGAGAAGCATACCGGATTTGCCGTCTGCAAGGTAAGGCACGGGGGCTGGAACGACAGGGAATGGGTTGCCCTATGACCTGTTAGGATGTCCCCTGAAGAGATTGGCCACCCACCCACTTATGGAGACAGAACGCAGGCAGGGCTTGACAGACCATTGGTCTGACACAGTATGGCACATCTTATGTTCCTGTCTTTTTATGTTCTTTAGATCTGTGACAAAAGATTTAAAAGGGCCAGCCAGGGGACCACATTGGGCCTAATTGCCCATGTAGAGAAAGTCCACAGGAAGACAGTGAGGTGGCAGGACTCTGGCGTGGCCGTGGAGCGTCATCGCCAGAAGAAGGGGAGGAAGGCATGCCAAAGCAACGCCATCAAAGTCCTTCCTCCTCCTCCAGCTCCACTGAGGAGTCCCCCCAGGAGGAGTCTTCAGAGGCAAGGGCCTTTCGGGCCAAAGTGGAGAGGTCTACCGGGGACTTCGTGGATGGCTTATGGCTGCAAGCAGCCACTATGGAGAACTGACCGGTGGAAAAGTTCCAGAAGGTCGAGGTAGAGAAACAGAAGGTGGAGGCGTACTCCCAGTATGTCTCTGCCGAGATGGCCGACTTGAAACTCTACCGCCAGTCTCCAGGTGGCAGGCGGCTGTGGCAGGGACCGTGGACTTTGCTATACAAAATGGCTGCCAAATGCCAGAGCACGGGGTGCCCACCCCTAGGTCCTATGCGCCCCTTTAGCCTTTTCCCCAAGTTCCAGGGGACAGGCCCAAAGAGTAGACCCTTTAAGTTTCCTTTTTATATATATTAATGTTTGTTTTTGGTTTTATAATGTTGTTGTTCTTGTTGTTTAAAAAGTTTTAATAAAAGTTCTATTTGTTGTTATGAGCTTTGTTTGAATTATCCAATCTTTTATCCCTCTGTGCTGAAGTTCTGGCAGGTGGCAGAATCTCATACAGCTTGTCGAGCTCTACCAGCAGCACCTGGAACCACATGTAGTGTAGGTAAGGTATTAACCCAAAGATGTGCCAGCAGCAGGATCTCAAGTTGCAGACAGCCCCCCAGGAGGGGCAGGGCTTGTGTCTGTGTGGGTGTGACAGAGAGAAAGAGAGACAGGCTCCTCAGCAGCGCCGGGCAGCAGGTGGCGGGTGCTGGTGGTCAGAGGGGCATTTTTTTCAGAAGCTTCAGCGGGCATTGGCAGGTGGGTGTGAAGGAGTAGGCTGGGGGGGCAGGCTGGTGTGCGGGCAATGGGCTTCTGGATGCAGTGGAATGGAATGACAGCTCCCAGTGACTGGAATGATGGTCCCAGAATCTCGTTGATGGTTCCTGGGATGGGCGGGCATGACTGATTCAGGTACAGTAGAATGACAGCCTATGGGAGTTGAATGATGTCCCTAGAATTAGTGCATGGTTGGGCATGCTTCATTCAATCATGAGATAGGTGGTAGCAGGTACAGGAATGCACACAGGCAGGCAGGCACGTATAATACATTGTGTGTTATTTACATCTCATTCTGGTAGGTTTGCTGGTGGATGTGGGCACAGATGAGAGCTCTCGCTGGTTCTGGCAGGTGGAAGGCAACTTGAGCTGGATACACCTCTCCCCCTCCACCTCCATCACTCTTGTTCTAGCGGGGAGGGTCCCCCCTCTCTCTCTGTCTCTCTCTCTCTGTCTCTCTCCCCCTCTCTGGCCATATAGTGCGGGTGACAGCATGGGTGGGATCATGTCTGTTTCTCCTTCTAGCAGTGGGGAGACTTTCTCTCTCTCTCTCTCTCTCTCTCTCTCTCTCTCTCTCTTTTGCCATGAGAGGCAGGCAGGCTTTGATCTATGCCACCGGTGTGGGTGGGTGGGCCGTGTGGCATGAGCACAAGTCAGGCAGACTAAGGCAGGCAGACTAGGCTTTGATCTAGGCCACCTGGGCAGGCGGGCAGCGTGGCATGAGCCGAAGGCATGCAGACTGTGGCAGGTTTTGATCTAGGCCACCTGGGCGGGCGGGCAGGCAGGTGGGCAGTGTGGCATGATAGGCAGGCAGACTGAGGCAGGGTTTAAGCTTTGCAACCTGGGTGGGCGGGCAGACAGCGTGGCATGAACAGAAGGCAGGCAGACTGAGGCAGGGTTTAATCTTTGCAACCTGGGCGGGTGGGCAGACAGCGTGGCATGAGCAGAAGGCAGGCATACTGAGGCAGGGTTCAAGCTTTGTAACCTGGGCAGGCGGGCAGTGTGGCATCAGAGATGGGCAGGTGGACTGGGGCAGGCTTAGAGCTAGGCAATCTGGGCAGGCAGACAGGCAGCATGGCAGGGGAGGCAGACTGGGACCTTGGCAGGGCATTCGTCTAGGCTGGCAAAGACTGTGCAGCGAGAGAGAGAGCCAGTCAGATAGGCAGGCCAAGATTGTCTAGCCAGAGGCTAGATGGCAGGCTTACAGTTTCCCAATGCCACCCTGTGTTATGAGGTCAGTCAGAAAAGCCAGCCGAGGCCAACTAGTATGAGAGAGAGAGGGAGAGAGGGGGGGCGCTGGGCATTGGGAGGGAGGGATAGCACCTCAGCAGCACAGCTGCAGTAGCCCTAGCCCAGACTGAGGAGGAGGAGCCCCGTCCCAAGACTGCCCCTGGCATGGGATGACGTGTGCCACTACACCATCAATCCTTGTCCAGGGGCAGCTTGGGGAATCCCAGCAGTGGAAGGTTCACCTTGATGAACAACAACTGCTCCACCAACTTGGCCCCAGTCTCAGGCAGTGCAGGGAGCAAATGTCCCCCGCCATGTAGAACACCCACTCGCTGGGGATACTCGTTGGTGAGCAGGACAACAGAGCCTTGGCCACTTTCGACAGGGTCGGCCACATGTTGACCTTGCCAGCCCAGTAGGCCAAGGGATCGCTGCTGGGATCGATGCATGGCTCCTCCTCCAGGTAGGTCTCCACAGCTGCTGAGGCGCCGTCGTACTCCCTCTGGTAGCTCTGATTGGGCACCACCTCCACCACTGCCCTCAGTCACCCTGCTTGCCCTATTGTGCACAGCGCCATGCTCCCCAGAGTGGCCTGCACATAGACCGAGCTGCTTCTGCTGGCAATAGGAGTGCTGATGCTGCTGCTGCTGCTGCTAGGGCTAGGGGCAGGGATAGACCCAGCTGGCTGAAAGAGGTGACTGCTCCCACTCCCACCATCCCCAGGGGCAACCTGCTGCATAGCCCGCTCTGCCCGCCAGACCCTGTCCACCAGCTCACCCTTCCAGTGGCCATAGAGCGCTGTCTGGTGTGTCACGCTGCCCTTGACCTTGGGGTCCATCATTGTTGCCAGGACATTCCTCCTGCCTCAGGAGCTCGTCAAACCGTGCCCTCAGCCCTGCCTTCAGGTGGTGCACCAGGTCAAGCGCCTCATTGGCCAGCTTCCTGCCCTGAGAGCCACAATCCTGCCCCCTGAGAATCTCATCCAGCCGAGACTCTGGACCAGAGGGGTCACCTAGCTGAGGGTAGCGGTGGAGCTGCTTATGGTCTCTGTCACAGCCAGGAATGGTCTGAGTACAAAGACCGTGTGAGCCAGGATCTCCCATTCTACCCCATCGTACCCTGGAGGTGCCCCACTGTCCGTCACCAGTTGAACCTGATGCAGGGCGGCTTTCTGCTCAAGAAGCCGCTCGAGCATCAGGAAGGTGGAATTCCACCGTGTGGAGACATCCTGGACCAGCTGGTGCACTGGGGAGCCTTGCTCGGCCT
>QEPC01007924.1:27716-66292 GCA_003113815.1 Sphenodon punctatus
AGATTTGCCCGTGTGTTTGGACCCCCGCCTGATCCCTGAAGCCCGTGAACGTGTGGAGTGAGAGTGGAAGTTTGTTGTAGAGTGAGTGCCCTGCCTACCCCTGTCTTGGTATCCTGTATTTCGGAGGTGAGTGCCCGTGTCCTACCTTCCCTTCCCCGGGCCTGGGTCCCTGCACCCCCCGGGGTGACATCCTTACACCCCCATCCTTGGAAGTATGTGGAGTGTGGGAAAGTGTGTGGGGCAACCGAGGGTCCGTGGTCAGCAGCGCCCTATGATGATAGGGGCCTGAACTTCCAATTGTGCTTGCACAAGGAAGGGCCCACACACTATCCTGACGGGCAGTCATCCTCCAGCGTTCCTTGCTCTGACCACGCGCCTCGTAAGGGAGTGGAAGTGTGTTTGCTTGAAGTCCGTACCCCGGTAACAGCTGGTGGCGGAGATGAGGAAGGATCTGCAGCTGCTGAGGTGGGACATGAACTGGCAACTGGCGGCACTCCAGGCCCACTCGGACTGGCAGGACCGCTGGGCCGAGGAGCTCAGACAGAAGCTGGACCACTCTCTCGAGCAGGGCACATCCTTCCTCCTGCAGGCAGGGGCCCTGAGTGCCTTCATCATGGCAGCAGCCCCACCGGGTGCCATGCCAGCACCCGGACATGTGCCCCCTCCACCCTCACCGGCCACACCACAGGCCCTGCCTGCGCCGCCACCCCAACAGCATCAGGGACCACGGATCCGGGGACCCGTTCCCCCACATCAGAGATGCCAGCAGTCGGTCTGCCAGGCCTCGACATGGCAGCAGGGGCAGGGGCCCCTCAGGAGTATTGGATAGTGGGTAGGGGCAGGCCTCCCGGCCCAGGTGGCTGACAGCACCTCTTCCTCCACCTCGAATGGGGGGGGTCGGTAGCCTCGGTCATCCCGGTTGCCCGGGGGACAGGCCATCCAAGGGGCACCAGGGGAAGGGGGAGGGGCAGGGCAGAATAGTGGATGGGGAAGGGAGGGGGCACCCAGCACCACTGAGGAGGTGGGAGGGGGGATGGGCACAAGGGCACACGGGTGTAACAGGGTATTGGGCGGGAATGGGGGAGCACAATAAATTGTCGGTGGCACACCTAAATCCATCCAAATACTTTATTTCATGCTGGTACAGGGCTACAGCAGCATCGGTGTGGCTGTGGTCGTGGTGCAGGTTTCGTTGGGAGGGTCCAGGCGACAGGGGCCTCAGGGATGGGCCAGGCGCTCAACGTGACAAGCCAGCGTTGCCCTGATGTGCTGGGCATAGCGGTACTTGTGGGGGTTGCCCACGTCAGCATACAGCAGTACTGGGCCAGGCAGGCGGCGGGAGGGGGACCAACAGAGCAGCCCTGTCGGACTCACATATGTTGTGGAGGACACAGCAGGCTCCAATGACAAGGGAGGCAGTCTCCACCGTATACTCCAGCCGACCGGCTAGACATCGCCAACGCTGCTTGAGGACACCAAAGGACCTCTTGACCACAGTGCGAGCTGTGCTGAAGTGGGTGTTGTACTGCTGCTGAGCTGGGGTGACGGGTACTGGGAATGCCTTCATCAGCCATTGCTTCAGGGGATATGCCAGGTCGCCAATGATGCATGGGGGCATCATCACCCCCTCTATCCGGGTCATTCGCATGTCTGCGAAGTCCCCCCTGTACATGCAAGTAAACAGCGGGGAGATGGTGAGGATGCATGCATCGTGGCTGTGGCCCGAGTGCCCGGTGAATATGTCCATGAAGCGCCCCCAATGGTCCACCAGGCCCTGGAGCTGTAGCGAGTGGTACCCGTGCCGGTTTATGTACTCGGCCGCATTGTCATCTGGGGGCTGCAGGATCGCTATATGGGTGCCATCGATTGCCCCAGGCAATTGGGGAAGCCCAGGTTCTGGAATCCCACCATAANGCCGCATTGTCATCTGGGGGCTGCAGGATCGCTATATGGGTGCCATTGATCGCCCCCAGGCAATTGGGGAAGCCCAGGTCCCGGAAACCAGCCATAACGGTGTCCTGATCAACCAGCTGGATAATGCGCTCCATGACCACCCCCTCCACAGCCTCACAGAAGTCCCGCACCAGGCACGCCACAGTTGTGAGCCCCACGCCAAAGTGCTGGGCAATGGACCATCAGGAGTCCGGGGGGGGGGGCAAGGCTCACACAGCGATGGCGACCTGCTGCGGCACAGGAATGGGGACTCTCATGTTGGTCCTCAGGGGCTAGAGCCACTCCCGCAGCCGCTCTGCCAGGCGCATGAGGGTGCGCCTGTCCATGAGGAAGTGTCTGACCCAGGTGACATCGTCCCACCATGCCAGCACCCTCTGCCACCACTGATAAGCCCTTGGCAAGGCCCATGTGTGCCTCTGGATGGGCATGGCTAGCTGCAGCGCTAGGTACCTGGCAGCCCTCTCCCACACGCTCCTGGACAGCAGACCCCTGATGCCGGCTGGTAGGTTGTTGGCTCATAGCAGTGGCCTGCTGTAGGCCAGACCGAGCCTCCGTGTCATCCCCAGGGCTAGGAGTCGTCCAGCCCTGCTAGCTGTGTGATGGGTGCGTGCCCTCACCCTGGCCATGTACCACTGCTCCGCGTGCATCCCATTCAGCTCCTCTGTGATGAGCCTCAGCAACACCACGTGCTCATGGAACCACTCCGCAACCACCTGTAGCAGAGCTATGCGAGCTCCCAGCTGCACACGATCCATCCCTGCGGGTGGGGCCGCTCTGTTGGTCGGGGTCACGGCTGGAGAACCATGCACTCGCTTCCGCCCCTGAACACGCACCTGTGCCACATATGTGCATGCTTCCCCTACACCATGGGCCTATGGGTGAGCATCAGTGGCCACACCTCCCCTGTCAGTTGGGCTATCAGCCCGGGAGCACCATATCCTGCATGGGGTGTCAGCCGGTGGTGGTGGCGATGGGGTATGTGTGCCCTGGGGCCCCGCTGTGCTCCCTCCGGTGTTGGCTTGGAGGTAACCTGTGCTCCCTCATTGGGGGTGACCTGTGCGGCCCCCCAGGCCTGGGACCTTGGCCCCCGGGCCGCTGCTTCTCCCTGTGCGTGCGGGTGCTGTCATTTCTATCTCCTCTTGCAGGTGTGTATGCGTGGGGCTGTCCGGCCTTGAATGCCGGCAGCTGTGCACTGCCCACTCCATTCGCATCCCTCTACAGCGGCCCCATTGTTTCCGTCTTGCTGTTATCAATCGGCCTTGGCAGCCCCTGTCTGCCTGTCCGGCCCACAAGCCACGCATCCCATGCTGCCCCCACGACCGCTGCGGCTCAGACCTTCCAAGAGCTGTACCATGGCAGCTACATCTCCGCCCGAGGTCCTGCTCAGAGGCTCCGGGGGCTCTGTCCGTGTCTGGACCGCCCAGGAGAGCATGGCCCTTTGCGACCTGTGGTGTTTGCTCATCGTTCAGCGCTGCCTGCGCTCCTTGCCCACCCGGCCAGATGCCTATCGGTGCCTGAGCTTTGGTATGCTGCGCTTTAGCTATGTTGCGACCGCTGGCAACTGCCGCGTGCACTGTGTGGAGCTGGGGCTCACCCGCTACCCTGAGGGGTGCGTACCAGACACGATGGGGGGCCTTGCAGCGTGGAGTACTGCTGAGATGGCCTCCGCTCTGTGTGTGTGTGTGCCTTCCCGGGATATGTGACCTGCCTGTGTGAGGGTGGCCCTGCCCTGACCGTGTCTTACTTCATCAACGTGCAGGGTGCCCAAGGGTATCCATAAGGACTGCCTTATTGACTTAAACAAAGGATCCATATAGCTGAGTAGACTGCAGATAAAGATTGTGAGGGTGTCCGAGACAAGGAGACCAGCGTGTCCCCGTTTGTGTGTGACTGACAGGAAGGGCAGTGTGCAGGAGTATGGAAGCAGATGCTGGGGAGTAGTAGTTCATTTTTTATTTTGGCCTGTAAGGCCTCTGTGAGATGTTGACCTTTACGGAACTCTCACTCACAAGATCATGGTGGCTTCTCCCAGTAGTATGCAAATCTCTGCCCCTTGGGCAGGCCTACCTAGACTTGAGGGCAGAGTTCACATCAAATACTGACTTCCACCGCTGCCCTCTTAGCACTGTGAGCTCATGCTGGTCGCCAAGTAAAATTGGGGCCGGGAAAGAATTTTTCCCACCAGTTTGGCAATGGTAGCCAGAGGGTTTTTTTTCACCTTCCCCACAGTGCCTTTATTCTCTTTGAGTGCTGTCTAAGCAGCTGAGGGTACATTTAAGCCCAGGGGTGGGGTGGACCGGTGGTAAATAAAATAGATTGGTTGTTAAGACTCATCATATCTCTCTCTCTCCATCTGTAAGGTTTAGACAATAGTAACCTACCTCACAGGGTTGTTGTGAGGATACACTTGATGGGGACAGTAAAACACTTAAACTAGCATTTAGCACTAGAATTTGGCAGTTTGTAGTAGCCAGAATTTGCCTCTGAGTCTGTACAAGGAGGTTCAGTTGCTTGCTAATTCAAGACAGTTGCTTGTGTTTTAAATAAAGAGTTGTTGTCTTTTTAACCAATGTCTGTGTCCTGTGCATTCTTTCTTCCATGTGGGGACAAAACAGATTTAAATGTTCTTTGTTGCATATTTATTTCTTGCACTGATGGGTTGCCATGGCATAGGTGGAATTCTCTGCATTTGTCTGTGGGGGAGTGGACGGGGCCTGTGAGGAGTGGGTGGGGCCTGTTGGGCCCCGCATTCTGTCTTCGCCCTGGGCCCCTCAATATGTAAGGCCGGCCCTGATGGCTTTTCAGCCTCACATTGCAATACTTTGGCCCTGATCCCTAAAGCACAAGCTCCAGGATCAGAGTTTCACTTTACTTCTCTAACACTAGCACACAAGGGAGGGAACCCATAGCTTGTAGTCCACTTCCAACCCACAGCACTTCTCTATCTAATCCCCAAAGGCTTCCCAAACTTACATTGCCCACAGCCTGCCAACTATTTCCTAACGACCTGCAGGCAGACGTCAAGGGAAGGAGGAGCTTCCGGGTGCTGCACCTCTGCAAAATGGTCCCTGCATGGCCCTGGTTGGCCATGTAGTGTTCCCAGCATGGCTATGCCCCACCCCCACTTCCCTCTGCAGAGTAGTCTTCTGGGGACAGGATCCCAGTCCAGAGTCCTTCTGGTGCAGATATACCATTTACCTTCCAGGCCCGTGGGAAAAGATTAGTCCCATCACCATCACAAAAACACCACCATATCGGGCAAGAGCCAGGAGCTCAGTTGAGAGGCAAAAGGAGTTCCCCCTGTGGCAGAGAGCGGGAAGGTTCCCCAACCCTGCATCAGCCATACTGATTCAGAGAAAGGCATGGCTTCCACTGAATCATATCCATCTTTACAATGAAGGTCTCCAAGACAAGTATTGTCCATTTTTGAGCCTGCTTAGCTTGTAGGAGTTGGAGATGCCAACTTCAGGTGGCATGGTCTCCTACAGACTGGTTCCTGCAGCACAGTGCACTGGATATTCCATTCCATTCCATATTTATTTCTACCCCGCACTCTCTCCCGTAGGATATGCTGGTGAGATCAACTTCCTGATCTCATCCAACCCCTCTAACTGTCCCCTTGACCCCATCCCCATGACCCGCCTTCTGACCTCTATTGCCCCATCTGTCTCGCCATCTTTGCTGCACATTGTCAATTTCCCCCTCTCTAATGGCTTCTTTTCCTCTGTTTTCAAACATACTTCTGTCTCCCCTATCCTAAAGAAGCCCTCCCTTGACCCCTCTGGCACCTCCAATTACCACCCCATCTCTCTCCTTCCTTTTGCCTCCAAGCTCCTGGAGCATGTTTTCTACACCTGCTGTCTTGACTTCCTCACCACCAATGCTTCCCTTGACCCTCGCCAATCTGGCTCTAAAATCACTAATGATCTTCTCTTACTTAAATCCAATTGCCTGTACTCCATTCTTGTCCTGCTTGATCTCTCTGTTGCCTACAACACTGTTGACCATTTGATCCTTCACAACTTGCTCCGCACACTTGGTTTCCAGGATTCATTCATTGACTGAGTCTCTTCCTACCTCTGTAACCACTCCTTCAATGTATCTCTTGCTGGTACCACCACCATGTCACTTTCCCTCCTGGTTGGAGTTCTCCAAGGTTCTGTCCTCAGCCCAATTCTCTTCTCTCTCTACACTCTATCCCTTGGCAAACTCATTGAATCGTACAACTTCCAATATCATGACTATGCTATGACACTCAGCTGTCAGCTCTATCTCTCCACCCCCCTCCCTCCCTCTGTCCAATCTCATGTCACAGACTGTCTCTATGACATCTCTGCCTGGATGTCTCACCGTCAACTCAAACATAATATGGTCAAAACTGAACTCCTAGTCTTCCCACTGAAGCCTTCCTCTCCCTCTTCCTTCTCACTTTCCATTGACAAGGTAACCATTCAGCCTGTCCATTGGGAACGTAAACTGGGCTTCATCTTTGACTCCTCCCTCTCCTTTAAACCTCAAATCGAAACTGTTGCTAAATCCCGTTATTTCTCCTTGCGCAACATCACTAAGAAAATCTGTCATTTCCTCATTGTTTCCACTGCTAAAACCCTAGTCCATGCTCTAATTATCTCTCACCTTGACTATTGCAACCTTCTCATGGGTCTTCCCCACTCTCACCTTGCCCCCCTCTTCTCTATTCAAAATTCTGCTGCCAAGATCATTCACCCCACCTCCTGCTTTGATCACATGTAGTCACTCCTCCCCGCTCTTCACTGGCTCCCTCTACCCGAACGCATTCAGCACAAGCGTCTCATCTTTACCTATAAAGCTAATTCATGGCCTTGCCCCCTCATCTCTCCACACTCATCTCCCTCTATTCTCCTGTTCGAAAGCTATGCTTCTCCTCTACCACTACCCTTGCTTGCTCATGGCTCTGTCGCTCCTCAAAGCGTATTCACCCGTTCTCCCTTGCTGCCCCCCCACCCCCATGTCTGGAACTCCCTCCCCAAATACATTTGCTCCTTTCCCTCCCAACCTTCAAATCCCTCCTCAAAACCTGCCTCTTACATCAGGCCTTCCCTAGCTCCTCATCCCCTTAGCCTCCCTTCCTTCCCCTATGTAGCTAAAATAAGCATGTGTACCTACATCCTCATGCCTCCATTAATGTATCCTCATTTCTCCCTCTGTAGCCCCCATCCCTGATCTCCCCTCCATTACAATCTTTCTTAGATTGTAAGTCCACCCTGCCCTAGGGCAGGGACCCTGTCTGTTTTCAAGAGTTGTAAAGTGCCAGGTACATTGCTGAATATAAATACTACTACTACTACTACTACTACTACTACCACTACTACTACTACTACTAATAATAATAATAATAATAATAAGAAGAAGAAGAAGAAGAAGAAGAAGAAGAAATAATTAATAACAATAAATAATTAATATAAATTATTGGCCAGTGGCCTCTAAGTATGCTTTTCTCACTGGTTTTAGTTAATGAACTTTGAAAGTCAGGCAGAGTATATAACAGAATTGACTGCACACTGTGCTGGGGCATGGGGTGCCATTATGAATGCTCCATATATTGCACTCCCTCTGGGTGTGCCCTGGCAGGAGTCCCATGAGTAATTTGACTTCATTAACACTGAGGCCAAGGTCAGACTCTATGCCACCATGGAGGCAATCTCCACGGAGATGACGGAGAGCAAGACAACTGTAATAATATAGTGGTAAATGAATGATCAGCTGACTATTCACAGCGGTATGACCCTGCAAACTAAGATCATTCAAGGCGTTGTGGGCTCCCTGATCACCCCACCTCTTAGTCATGACTGCACATTGTGGAGCCACAGCCAGGCATGCCTCCTTAAAGAAAACCTCCAGCTCCTGTGTCCCTGGCGCCCTCTCCCTCTCATCCCTAGCATTTGCTGAAGTCATAGCATTACTTATGTCTATCCATCCATCTGCCTGTTCATCAATTCATCACTCTGACAACAGAACATTGAACGGAGACAAAGTAGTTCATAATATATTTTATTGGACCAACCTCATTTAAACTTTCATTGATGAAAACACTGAAACTGGATTTTTTTTTCATATTTGGTTGAGGGGTTTGTTTGTTTTTTTAAAAATTGCTTTCTATTTTAAAAAATTAGATTTATTTTTATATTGTTATATATTAGATTAAATGTATATAATATATAATATTGTATATTAGATTAAAAACCAAACCCATAAAAGTAAGTGACCATTCTTTTTTACTCCTCCAAAATCATAGTAGAAATATTTGACCAAAATGTTGAAATTTTACTGCAAAAAAAAATTATTTGTGCCAAAAAGTCATTTTGCACTCAGTCCTCGGTTTTCCTCAGAAAATACTGAAGACTGAGGTACTCTACTCGATTTTCTGAGTTCTGAAGTTTTAAGGATTGGCCCCCAAAACTTCTGAATTCAGAAAATCCTCAGCCGAGTGCAGGGAAGAGGGCTAGAGGCCAGAGCTAGGCCCCTGCTCCCCCTTCCCTGGCACCCGCTGGCCAGGGAGAGAATAGGCCAGTGGGGGCAAGAGAAAAGGGGGCAGGGGCCTAGCAGAGGCTCAGGGGTGAGATGCTTAAGGGGTTGGGGGCCTAGTGGGGGCTCAGGGGTAGAGTACTCACCCTCCGGAGGGCTTCCGGCAATGTGTGGCTTCCTCTGGACATGCCCTTCTGAGCATGTCCAGCTTTTTCCCTCTTTTTTAAACTTACCTGGCCCGGAGGAAGCCACGCATTACTGGGGGGTGGGGGAAGAGTGAACTTCACTGATTATGTCCATACCTCTCAACTCCTGAAATCTGAAATGAGGGTGTTTCTGGATGGGAGACATGTTTCCCGCAGCTTAAAAATCCAGCTTGGTTTAGATGCTCTTTGCCAGACTGGAAGTCGTCCGGATGCTGTTAGTAGGGGTGGGAAACTGGTAGAATCCGGTATCCGATAATGCCGGTATCGGGCATACCGGCATTATCGGATTTGACCCAGTAATCCGGACCGGGTACCGGATTTCGGGGTACCGGATTTTTTTTGCATTGCAGCCATTTAAAAATGGCTGCAATGTAAAAAAAACTTAAAGCCCCCGCATAAAAGTTTTTTTTAAAAAAACCCTCCCCGAGTCCAGGCTGCGCGGGTGGAAGGGGGGACACCCCCCACCCACCCTGCCCAGCCTGGCTTTTTGTTTAAAAAAAGAACAGAGTAAGACCCAGAGGCGGAGGCGAAGGCGAGCGCGAGCCCACCCCCCAGCACCAGCGGCCGCGGCGTCCCCGCAGCCGCCGGTAAGTATGACCCGATCCCTGGGGGGGGTGTTTAACACCCCCCCAACCCCCCAGGGATCACCCCTACTAAAGTTCAGTGCTTGCTTACCTTGCGGAGCTCCGGCGGCGGCGGCGGCCGGTCCGGAGGCCTCAGCGCCGGCTGTGGCTGCCGGCGTCAGAGACGCTCTAGGCCTTCCGGGGAACTTCCGGGTTTCCCCGGAAGGCCTAGAGCGTCTCTGACGCCGGCAGCCACAGCCGGCGCTGAGGCCGCCGGACCGCCCGCCGCCGCCGCAGCTCCCAAAGGTAAGCGCACTGAACTTTAGTAGGGGTGATCCCTGGGGGGTTGGGGGGGTGTTAAACACCCCCCCCAGGGATCGGGTCATACTTACCGGCGGCTGCGGGGACGCCGCGGCCGCTGGTGCTGGGGGGTGGGCTCGCCTCTGAGTCTTTTTTTAAACAAAAATCCAGGCTGGGCAGGGTGGGTGGGGGGTGTCCCCCCTTCCACCCGCGCAGCCTGGGAGGGGGAGGGAATTAATTTATTTCATTGGTTTCAATGGGGACACAGCGCCCCATTGAAACCAATGAAATAAATCCGGTACCGGCATACCGGATTTAATCCGGGAATCCGGTTTTCGCAGAACCGGTAACCGGTAAATCCGGTAGCCGGTAATGGGCCCGGGGTCCCACCACTAGCTGTTAGAAACAGCGGTTCTGGGTGACTCCCAGACGTTTTGATACTCAGACTGGCAATATCTCAGATATCGGGGACTTACCTAGTCCGTGTCTCAAAACCTCTGGGAGTTACCCAGCACAGGTGTTTCTAGTGGTGCCTGGGTGACTTCTGGTCTGGTGAGGAGCATCTAAATCCCACCCACCCCCTGCGCGGGTTTCCCAACCCAGATTTTTACGCTAAGGGAGAAATGTCTCCTGTTTAAAAACACCCTGAGTGATAGTGACTCAAAATGCAGAACATAATTTGCATATATGCAAATTCAAAGCAGTTTATTGCTTAACTATGAGGCTGAACTGGAAAAAAAAGCAATCTTTTAAAGTTCAGGGCTCTTGTATCCATACAGCAACCCCTCTCATAAACCAGACGAAGCCTTGGCCTACCCCAACGCTTCCCTGAACTGATTGGCCTCCACATCCCCATGTCAAGTGCGTTTTACACTTTACACAGCCATCCTTCTGGCAGTAAAGCTTTTCCCCTACTCTGGCCATTTCTCCTTCTGTGTGGATTCTCTCTGGCACAAGAGGCTAATGGAGAAGCTGGTCTGAAATGTTGTTATTGATTTAAAAAGGAAACATAATTAAAGAAATCACAACATCAGTCCCTGAAAACATCCAGGTCTGAAGCCTTGACCTGCTTATTTCCACCCAAAAGAAATTATTAGAAGGTATAGTTTCACATTGGGTATTTTCAGACGTTAGGAGATCACAGTCAACCACAGTCAATTCCCTGTGGTGACTGCGATCACGGAACGTCTGTTGGGGGGAATGGATGTTCCCCCAAGATGTTACCATGGCGGGGAATCACTTTTGCCACGCGAGCGGCCGAAGCGGCAGGACCGGCGGCGATCGCATGGTGAAGGCGATTCCCCACCGTGATGAACCCTGCCATCACTTCTGGATGGCAGCCACGGCCCGGAATCCCCACGGGGATTCTGACCCGTGGCCAAATCGGGTGAGCGCTGCGGCCACATTGGCTGCGGCAGCTGCCCATCTCCCCAGAGGGCGGGCGGCTGGAAGCATGGAGCGGGCGGGGTCGTGCGGCCACACGTTGCACTGCATGGCCCCGCCCCCTCCCCAATTCCCCACCAGGATCCCCCGGCATGTCTGTTAGGGCGTGACGGGGTCATCCCGGCGGGGGATGAACTTATTGTTTTCGTGACGGGGCCAATAGACCCTGTCACATCTGAAAATACCCATTGATGCTCCCAAACAAAGTGTGTTGTGTGTGTTTTTTAAAAAAAATAATTTCAAAGACTGCGAGAAGAGTAATTAAAGAGAAGACAATAGAGAGTCCCTTATCTATAGCATGGGAGGGGCTGCCTTGAGCCTACCTGGAGAAACCTGCTTGGCAATTTCAGGCTGGAGAATCTAGTTTATTGTCCCCAAAGATGGTGTGAAAATTGCTCTCCCTCACTCCTCCCTTTCTAATCATTACAGCAGTTTTCCGGGACTGTGGGATAGATAAAAAAGGGGTGTGAAATCAGGGTTGTCCTGGAAAATCCAGGACACTTGAGAGGTATGAGAATGTCTTGTAGGGTGAAAAGCTGGCTGCCCCTGCTGCACATTGCACAGCAGTCCAAGGGAGCGGTTGTGCATGGGACTAGTGTCCTTCCTAATGGGTTCATATGGAGGAATCCAGTCAATGAGAGTAATCTTGGGTCTCTGATTCATAGCACCCCCCTGACCAATGGTAGCAGAATATAAGGCTGCCATAGGACAGGGCTTGCTTTGTGCTAGTGTGATCTTGTTTCCTGTGGCCATTAGTAGACGGGAACCTGGAGTCACCATTTTGCAGGCAGGCAGACAGACTGGCTGACTGGCTTTCCAGCTTGGAGGCTTCCTGAGTAGGTCCAGCACCATTTGCAAGGGGGCATTTATGCTGAGGAAGAGTAGATGGGAAGAAGCCAACACGACCTCCAGGACTCTAGGGCTGAAGCAAGGGCAAATGCTCTCATTCTGTCGGGAAATATTGACCTTTTGAGAGTGCTTTCAGTCATTCCGGCCTGCTTCCACATTTCCAGTTGGCACCTGTGTTTTCCCATCATTTTTCTGGTAATTTCCGGTATTGCCAATAATACCAGAAATTACCAAAAATACCGATAATACCAGAAATTATGGGAAATTACAGAAGTGGTAGAAAATAGCAAAGGGCCAGGCTCCCTTAACCAGTCTTTCCCTGCTACATTCTTGATTTTATGTGGTTATTGATTGACTATAAAAGTTGTTTTAATATAAAAGCAAATAATTTGATATTCATTTGATATAAAATTGATATCAACTTGATATAAAAGCAATATCATATTTTATCAAATGCTGTTCCATGAACTCATACTGGATTTGATCTACCCAGCTGTCCTGTGGAGAGCCCAACCAGATCAAGACTTCAAATAAAGATCTGACTTCCTGGGGACCAGTGGTGTAGTGCTAAATTGAGACGGGCAGGAGCTTATGAAATTGGTGGGTCACTAAGGCCGGCAAGCCTAGGGGTGGAGCCAAGCCTAGGGGTGGAGCCAGGGAAACGGTAGGTGGAGCCAGGGAAACAGTAGGCAGTAAAACCACACATAAACCAGAAAACCACACATAAATCAGCAACCCCCACTCCCCCCACCATGTCCCCATGTGCCCCCACTCCCCCACCATGTCCCCATGTGCCTCCAGAAAACCACACATAAACCTGAAAACCATGTGCCCCCAGAAAACCACACATAATGGCTCAGATTGTGCCACAAGGCAGTCATGTATAGCTTCCTAACCCCACTGTGCTTGAACTCCATGTAATAACATAACTCTCCCAAAGGTGTGGGTGATTAATCTTTTGTTAATCAGTAAGGGTATAAAATGATATGATTATATATGAAATATTATCCTGTATTCTGCAATACTGACACAACACACCAATGCAACTATTTACAGTATATTTATTCACAGGAACTTTCATAGGTTTTTTGCAGCAGGTTGGAACCTGCCAGGATACATTTCAGGGCTGACCAGGATGCAGACAACAGACTTGACTCGTCTTTATCCATATCCATATTTACAACAATATTCACAAGTAACATATTCTAAATAATCTCACACACTGGATTCATTTCGATTTCTGGGCTGGCACACATTCTGGTCCGTGGGTCATCAGCAGAACGGTGCCTTTTTAACCACTTGGCTGGTGGACTCATCAATAAGGACTGATATCTTGCCATTAATTTCCTGAATACTGTTACAAATTTGTGATCGCATTACTGATGCGATATGATCTATAATTGCAGTTGAACTGTATCTTGAGCATAAACCTTTGGCAAGGTGTGCACCATTTAGCTCTTGGAGCTCTAGCAGGTCAGAGTGGTCAGTATACGGTTTGTCTTTTTTGGCTATGTAATATGCAGTCCTAAAAACTCGACGGGTTCATTCATTTTTAGACTCCTGACAACAAACAAAGCAGCTCTCAAAGTCCTGTCCCTTGGACTAATCAATTATGCCCTGGGCAGATTTGTGTGCCAATGAGCTGGAATGCTCACAGATCTTTTTTTGAAGGGATTTGAGTTGGTCTAGTTTTGTTTTCCCATAATAAGTAATAGAATTAGCACACCATTCCTTGGAAATGGAGGTACCCTGTGTTTTCAATACCCCTAAATACTTTGCTTTAGAGCACACTTTACAACCCAGTTTCCCAGATTCACATCGCAGCCATGGATATTTGGCTCTTTTGTTTTCTCACTGTTCAGGTGACCATATATCTGGCCATGCAGATATTGCTTGCATCCTAACCACTTCTAGATCACCATCACAATCTGACAGGCACCTCTCACTAAAAGGAATATCACTGGTATTGCAGGGAGCTGCGTTCACTGCGTTTTCCACATTGGCAGCGATGGGGAAACATACAGCATGCTGCCCCCACCTCATAACCAGTTCATTTGCGCCCCCACCCCCATATAATCAATTCACACTGCCCCCACCCATAACCATTTAATTTGTGCCCCCGGGGCAGTGTGAATTAATTATATGGGGGGCGCAAATGAACTGGTTATGGGGTGGGGGTTTAAAGACAGTATTCCTGTTAGCAATAACTTCATTAATAAAAGTTAGTGAAATAGCAGCCATAATAATCTCAGAACCATATTTGCAGATTTATTTTCCAAGATAGAATAGATATTGCTTTACATCCTAAATTCCTACCTAAGATAAGACAGTTGTGAGACTGTGGCCCTTATACACAGGCCTCTTCCACCCATGAACACGCAGATTTCTGTGTGTTCATGGGTGGGGGAGCCCCATGTGAACAGTGTGGTGCATGTGACCATGGTGAATGGGGGTATGTACACGCCCACCTAACACGCATCCCCACTCCCCCCCCCACTCCTCCCCATGCACGGAGCAACCAGAGGAAAAAGTGGTTACTCCGTGGGTGTGGATGAGTGGGGGGCAAGTGGGGATGCGTGTGCAGCCATTTGCACATCCGCCCATGCACTGGCACGTCCATGGAGCGGAGCCACTCGAAGACGAACAGAAGGTTGCTGCCTTGTAAACAAAGTTCTGTGAGATGGCTCCAAACATTCTCACAACACCCACCCTTCCAGCCCTGCATGGAATCTTTTTCTTATATTAAAGGGTTGTTGTAAGGGACTGTCATTCAGAGGGGGAGAGTGCCTTTTATACTAGAGGTACTCAAGACCATCATCATGTGGTCTGTTGTTTGAATATGGTGACCTTCACCCATGGAGCCTCCTCCAGTTTTTTGGAGGGCTCCGTGGGTGGAGATGGGTGTGCGATGGGTGGAGATGGGTGTTGCACGGGAGCACACACCCCACCCATCCCGCTCAGTGTTCACACAGGTGAACACTGAGCAGACACCCATCCCCCCACCACCAACCATTTACACAGACGCCCCCTCACCACACACCCACCCGAACACCAAGCGAGGGGTGGGGGCGTCCGTGTAAAAATGACCACTGATAAAATGGGTGTTACATTTTATTATGCATGTTGCAGGGCTGCAGGTGTGCTCTATGGGTGCCCTGCAACATGTATAATAAAATGTAACACCCATTTTATCAGTGTTAGAGTGTCTGTGTGAAAAGGGCCTTCGAATCCCTACTCCTACCAGCCCCCCCACTATGTGGGTCTTTGAACATTTTAACATTTTCTAAGGGCTTAGGTCATTTGAATGGTGCATTTGTTTTGAGAAGTTGTGTTAAGAGTTTCAACATTTATTTCATGTTTCTATAAAAAGCAAATTAGTTTTATTTATAACCAAAGCTATGAAAATTTCACAGCCACAAAAGCTAAAAAGCCCTACTCAGGGGGAAAAAAAACAGAAGAGGAAGAACTTAAGTGTGATGTTCCTGACAGCCACTAGAAAAACCTACAACCCCTGCAGCGGTTTCCCCATCCGCTGCTAAAACATCTATTCCTCTTGCAGCAGTTTCTCCCATGTGCAGGACAAGGAAGCAGAACAAAAGCAGAGCGAGGCCTGGTTTGGGGTTTGGGTTTTTTTGGTGCTTGTTTTTTAAAAGAGCTGTTTGTCTTGAGGCTGCAACTAAAGTTAACTCTAACTTTTTCAGTTCACTAAAACCTCAAGCAACTACTGTTTCTATGGCGACCTCTCACCCCACCTCCTCTCCCTTCCTCATACAGAGAGAGAGAGAAAGAGGAAGGGACTGGAAAAAACACCACAATAGAATAATCAGCCAAACTAACTTTAACTTCTAACTGTAACTTTAACTCGTAACTTCAGGCAGAGAGAGAGAGAGAGAGAGACTAAATTTTCCGTTCACTAAAACCTCAAGCAACTGCTGTTGCTTGCTATGGCAACCTCCCTCGCCTCCCTCTTCCCCATACCTACCGAGACAGAGAGAGAAAGTAAGGAGCTGTATGCTTCTGCAAAGGGGTGTGTGTGTGTGTGTGTGTGTGTGTGTGAAAAAAATATCACCATAGAATCAGCTAAGCACGGCAAGGCGGTTTTTTAAAATCAGTCCAAACAAAGGAGAATTATTATTCTGTTTTACAGAGAGTTAAAAACATTCAGTTGAAAACTTTCCCCAATCTCAACCATGATTTTTAAAGCTCCCCAAGCACAACGGCTGGGCCCTGTCAAAGAAGCAGGCACACATTCCTATCAGGCACCTCTGTGAACCTCCCCACCTTTGACTTTTCCTACGATTTATCAGAAATAGTAAACAAATTTCAGATCTGTGAGCCTCTCCACATCTGGAATTCATCAGAAATGAGATTTCCAACGAATGGTTTGCATTTTGGAGACTGCCATAAGAAAACAATCCAGCCACTTTATCTGAGGAAAGATGTATCCTCTGTGGATTTGCAGCTGTTAGAACATAGGCTGGTCAGCTCATCAAAATTGGGTTTTGATGTTCATGTGTTTTGCTCATTCAAGAATAATCTTATAAGTCTCCAGATTGTTTTGACTAGATTAAATAAAAGGAGCAAAAAAACATCTCTCACAGGATGTTTTTAGAAGGACGGGCTGCCACGGTGCTTGCTGTGCCAGCCCATTTCACCTGTGGGTGGCCGGTCCATCTAAAGGTGGCCAGCCAAATGTTGAATTGGACCAGTCTGTGCCTGATTTGGGGAAATCCAGCTGGGAGCACTCTGGAACATACTGGAGTGTTGTCAGCAGAGCAGGCCAGCCAAATCCAGGGCACCGGCCTGAAGCAGAGCAGCAGCCCATCTAATGAGCGGACCCACACTGCTGCTCTGCTTCCAGACAGCTGCTGCCTTGGGAAAAAACATAGTGCTGTGGACATTCTAGCCCAGGGGTGGGGAACCTCAAGGCCCAGGGGCCAAATGTGGCCCTCGGAAAGTTTTTATGGGGCCCCTTTCCAGCGTGTGGATCTGGTCCCTGGATCCATTCTCTACCCCCAAGCACTGAAAAACTGAGCTCAGGATAATGGGGCAGATAGGAGGGCATGTACACAAGGGTAGGGGACAGATCCACAGCTCAGATCTGTGATCTGGGCCCTCCTTTTCTTGAACAAATCTGTTAAGCACCCCTGCTCCCAACCTCTATGTGGCCCTTGGAGCTTGTACTAATATTCAATGTGGCCCCTAGGACAGAAAGATTTCCCCCATCCCTGCTCTAGTAGCCCATAACTCTATGGTGTGGGGAGAGGCGCTGCATGGGTGGACTGTAGGCTGGGGGACTTGGGTACATATGATCCTGACCCAGGCAGGGCTACAAGTGGGTGGACGCACGGGTGCAGTGGGCAGTCCATCTGAAAATGCTAATAGACATAGCAAAATGTAATGTGTTTTCTCTGTTGAGGTGCAACGTTTCTCAATGTTCATTTTCAGCTGCATCTGCAAAACCTGCCACAGTACTGCCTGTCCAGAAATGATTCCCAGCGCTATTTTCATCTGAGAAATCCATGGTATTAAAACTAATACTAACCAATCTGAGATTGTGCACCTAACATGATCTCTAACTGTACACAGCAGTTGAAATGAACAGAGGGACACAGACTAAAACACATCGCACAGCTCTGCTGCCTTAATTAACTACCCATCCCAGAGGGTTTTTTAGGCCACTTTCAGACATGTACAGTGCACACACAGCACGAAGTCATGCCACATGTAAAAATCCCGTGGGTGGGGTTTAGACGTGACATTTTGCGCATTAAAGCCAGTCGCACATTCTTTTAAAACCGCAAACAAAATACCTCAATATCAAGGGCCACAAAGGGACCACGTGGTAAAACCTTACTCTGGGCAAGAGTTCCTCCTCTCGATAGCGAGGTATTTAATTTGAGGTTTTAAAAGAATGTACGACCAGCTTTAACAGATGAAACGTCACGTCTAAACCCCGCCTGCAGGATTTTTACACACGGCATGATTTCATGCCGCGTGTGCGCTGCATAAGTCTAAAAGCGGCCTTAGTTAGATGGTAAAACAGTTGGGGAAACGATCCTAATTTCGTGGATAGAAAGAGTAGTGAAAATGGGTGTTTCCAGATGAGCAAGTTGATGGAGGCAGGTCCATGGCTGTGGCGCGGCTCTGCCATGGAGCACCCAAGCACATGGACTACATGGGGAGCAATTCATACAGGTAAATCCCAGCACGGCTACCGCAGCCACTGAGACAGCTGCTGCATATTTGACCTGCCTCGCATGGTGCACTCGGGATTTCCAGGCAGTGCTCTGTGAATGACTGAGAGTGGGTGCTTCATGGCTCGCGGGAGCACACATCCAGCTGCTCCGTCAGACGGTCAGCCAGATCCGTGGCTCATGGGTGGCCATGCGGGGTATCATCTGAAGGCACCCAGTGTTGAACCTTCAGACTAGAAGGGTCTTGGAGTAAAAAAATTAAAAGAGAAAACATCCTCATCTGATAAGCAAAATCCTGCAATTAATACTTGATGAAATACTCTATATGGCATTAAAGCAAAATTCCTCTTTGGAGAGAAAGTGTCATGGTTACACTAAACCTCTACTGAGGACTAGAGCTGAAACTAGTGCATTCTTGCATGATTCTTGCAACACTGGTGAGATCTCGCGAGATCTTGCTCGGGTTTTTGAGAATCTTGCAAGATTTTCAAAAATCCCCCCAAATTATCTTGAGCATATGCAAAATGGCCACTGCGGCCATTCTGTGCATGCCTGGCCCAGCAGCCATTTTGCAGATGCACTGAGCGTTTTTGAGGTTTCTCTAAAACCTCACAAGATTCTCGAAAACCAAAAAAAGCTCTGTGCGTGTGGAAAACGGCCATTGCGGCTCTTCTGCACATGCATGACCCACAGCAGCCATTTTGCTAATGCGCAGAACATTCTGGGGATAATTTTTTCAGCACTCAAGAATCTCACGAGAATGGCAGCAAGAATGCCGATTCTCATGAGATTCTCAGGCCGGAAAATCTCACCGAGAAGCCTGTTCTTGGCGAGATTTTTGACCAGATCAAAATCTCATTTCAACCCTACTGGGGACTATTGCCTACATAACATAAAAATGTACACAGCCATGCTGATAAAGAGGCCCTAGTATATTTAACAAAACATGCCACAATGGCTTAATCAGTCCAGCTATCAACGTGTGCTGCTTTTACTACGTCTAATTGGTGCTTTAATCTGCAAATCTCCTAGAATAATTAGGAATAGGACAACTTCAGTTACTATTTGGTATCAAGGTTCACTTTGTTTAAAAGGAAAAATAACTAGATTTGAAACAGGTCTGAATTCTCATAACTCTGGTGAACAGTCAGGGGCAATCCGTTCAATGAAGTTAGGAGATATTACAAATTGGTGTTTAAACATTAAAATGGGCATGAAGAACCCAAGCCAAATGTATAAAATTTCAGTTTTACCCTTCTCATATAAGTAGGATAAATTTCCCTGAATGTATAAGTGATTAAGGACACCGAGGAGATGCAAGGTATTTTTAAAATCTCACTTTCCCCCCAGAGTTCAGATGTTCTGCTGGCAGCAAAAACTTGCATGAACTGAGCCTCTTTTCAAGAATATTTGAGTTGCATACATGAAGAGTACTATATTCTCTCTCTCTCTTTGCTCCTAGCCTCTCGCTAGTGGTTAGCAAAACAGGTTACAGCAGATCCTCACTGATTTCAAGAAAGGGGTTTTAAATCCCTAGGTAAGGAATAACTCTGAGTATGGAGTTCAGCCACTGTTAAGTGAGTAGGAACTCTTGCCCAGAGCAAGGTTTTACCACGCGGTCCCTTTGTGGTCCATGAACTTACAGAATTTCAGTCTGTCTGTTGAAGATTTCCCATGTTCCAGACACCAGACACTCTATGCTTAGTACAATATAAGCCACCAGGGACACAGAGGGTATCTGAACCAGAGTCGACGGGGTTGCTAAAGCACATTTACTACAATTCTGGGGAGGTCAGGAGTTTGGGAGGAGTGATGGTCTCATATATATATATTTTTAAAATCTCCCCTCATGGACTGATACCTTGCTGGGGTTGTAGGAGCTCATGGCCTTTGTAAGGTGTTTATTGAACGTTAGAGGCCAGACCAAAGTCAGTCTGTTTTTTCTAGGCTGGTACTCTTAGTCGAGGGACAATTTACTAAATTTATCTTACAAAAACCAGGGAAATTATATGATCAAAGAACTTTTCAGTTTTAGAAAGGAGTTAAGGTTCTTACAAATTTAACCATATGCCAAAAAACATGAAAATTGTAAGTTAAGGCTCCAGCCTTAACTTGCATGACATGTAAGCAGTAACGATGTTGTACAGGGAGGCCCCAGCAGGTGGTGATGGAAGATTGATCATCATCCCCTCATGGCCTCCCCTGTAGTGTCCCACAGGGTTCCATTTTGTCCCCCCTCTTGTTCAATGTGTATCTGAAACTGTTAGGCAAGATTATCCGGAGGTCTGGAGTGAGGTGCCATCAGTATGCTGACAACACCCAGCTCAACCTCCCTTTTTCATCTGACCCAGGTCCCACAGTCTTGGTGCTTTCCTCGTGCCTGAATGCTGTTGGAGACTGGATGAGGGTGAGCTGACTAAAGTTGAATCCAGACAAGATTGAAATGACGGTTGCCCAACCTGGTGACTTGGAGGGGATTAGGATCCCTGTTATTGAGGGGGTCCATCTGTCCCCCTTTAGTTACTCAGGTTCTAAGCCTTGGTGTGCTTCTGGACCCTCTACTGCAACTGGATTGTCAGGTTGTGGTAGTGTCTAGGAGCGCTTTTCACCATCTCCATCTGGTGAGAAGGCTGCGGCCATTTCTTTCTGCCTCATCTAGCCACCATCATCCATGCTTTCATCACCTTGAGGCAAGATGACTGAAAAGGGGTGGGACATCAGGCCAAATACCGGCTACCGGTTTTACCGGTTACCGGTTTACAAAAAAACGGATTACCGGATTAAAACCGGATTACCAGTGCCGGATTTATTGCATTGATTTCAATGGGGAACTGTCCCCATTGAAATCAATGGGGGAAAAAATTACCTCCCCCCTCCCCCTCCCAGGCTGTGCGGGTGGAAAGGAGGCACCCCCCACCCACCCTGCCCAGCCTGGATTTTAACAAAAAAAATTTTTTACCCTAAGTCCCTACTAGTGCGGGCTCCAGGCCGCCGCCAGTGACCTGGAGCCCACACCAGCAGGTACTAGGGTGATCCCTGGGGTGGGGGGGGTTTAGCACACACCCCACCCCAGGGATCAACCTACCTCCCCACCCAGGGATCACCTATCTTTGGCGCTCCCGGTGGTGGCGGTCCGGATGCTTCAGCGCTGGCTGTGGCTGCCGGATTCAGTGCTTTCTAGACCTTCCAGGGAACTTCCAGAAGTTCCCCAGAAGGCCTAGAAAGTGCTGAAGCCACCAAACCTCCGCCGCCACCCGGAGCGCCAAAGGTAGGTGATCCTTGGGTGGGGAGGTAGGGTGATCCCTGGGGTGGGGTTTGTGTTATACCACCCACCACCCCAGGGATCACCCTAGTACCACAGTACCTACCTGCTGGTGTGGACCCTGGGTCGCTGGCAGCGGTCTGGAGCCCGCACTAGCAGGGACTTCGGGGAAACTTTTTTAAAAAAAAAAAATCCAGGCTGGGCAGGGTGGGTGGGGGGTGTCCACCCTTCCACCTGGACTGGGGAGGGAAAGTGTTTTTGGGGGGGGTTGTTTCTTTTTTTACATTGCAGCCATTCATTTCAATGGCCGCAATGTAAAAAAGATCCGGTACCAGTACCCCCAAATACCGGAGTAATCCGATACTGCCAGTACACCAAAATACCGGCAGTATCGGATACCAGAGGATCCGAACTTCCCACCCCTATGAAATACTCTCTACATGGGGCTGCCCTTAGTGACTGTTTGGAAGCTGTAGTTGGTGCAGAACGTGGCGACCCAGCTCCTTTTGGAGGTGGGTCACTGTGAGCACATAACACCAGTGCTGTATAGTCTGCACTAGCTTTCCAGGCATAATTCAAAGTGCTGGTTTTGATCTTTAAAGCATTAAAAGGTCTGGGCTTCACATATCTGAGAGACCGCCTGTCCTTCCTGTGGGTACCAACTGTTAGTCTTGTTCATACGGCAAGGAGGTATTCTCAGTTGCTATCCCAGTACTATGGAACTCCCTTGCCCTGAAGATCCACCAGAGCCCAAGTTGGAACATATTCCGGAGGAGGTATAAAAAAATTTTTTTGGGGGGCAGGGCATTTGGCAGATGGAATAGAGGGTGGGTGGGAGGGTCAGTGGGTTTTTATGGTGAGGGTAGACATTTTTAGGGGGTTTTATTTATTGTTTTGTATTTTTACCATTTTTGTTTTTGTACTTTTATTTTTGTAAACCACCTTGAGTCTTGAGAGAAGTGCAGAGTACACATTTTAATTAATAAATAAATATAGTATCACATATTGTACTCACAGCTTAGCACACTGTAAACAAGTCTACATTTGGGCAAGATTCCCAGTATAGGTTCGACTCTGGATGCATTCGAACTCTCTCAGGAATTGACCACTCACACAAGATGTTTACAGAAAGTAAGACAACAATTTATTACAACACAAGACAAAAAGAAAGTAGACTATTGGATAAAGAATGCAAATTACCTCTGCCTGGAATTGGACAAAAACCCAGACCCAATAATACATTCAGAAATCACAGGGTGATTTCAGACGTGACGCGGTGAGATTCACCACAGTGAATCCCACCCCGGTGTCAATTGCTTCACCGCGGGCCGTGGTGAGCCGCGCGGCCCCAACAGACGTACCAGGGGCAGCACTGCCGCCCGGGGCCAAGGGGAGTGAACACGGGGCAGGGGGACACAACAGACGTGACGTGGTGGCGAGGACCGCGGTGGGGGCCCCACAAGGCACCAGGGTTACGCGGCCGTGATCATGGCCCATGGTCATTTCCTTCCACCGCAGCCGGGGGTTTCCCTTCAGAAGTTACGTTTCTTTCACCCCTGCCGTGATGAACATTCACCACACTTCTGGACTGCCTCCCACCCCGACCTCACAAAGCATGGTTAGATTCACCCCAGGCCGCATTTGACTGTGGTGAACATCTGGATGCACGCCAACAGACGTGCACGGCTCTTTCACCACCGCCTGCATTTGACTGAGGTTGACTGTGGTGAATGCTGAGAACGTAACGTCTGAAATCACCCACAGTCTGTAAATAATCTTAAAATAGAACAATGAGACATATAAAGTAAATGACATTAGAAATCCTAAGAAGACTTCTATATGAGAGAAAACACCTTTTCAAGGAGATGGCTGGCCCCTTGAATCGGCAAATCTTTTCCACTAGAAAATAAGAAGCAAGTTGTGGTGGAGAAGTGGTGAGGGATCCAATTCTGCTGGGTCCATGTGTCCCGCAGACAGAGTCCCAAGGGTGAAGAGTTGTGAGCTGCACATTGGGGTCAACTTTTATAGACCATTCCGTTACCGGAATAGTAAGTAAATACAGCAACCCCTTATGATTATTCATCAGACTTCAGCAATAAGCATGATTTCTAGCTAAATATGGGGATAGTTTGCACCATCCAATCAAATCCATCATCTTACTTCCCTTACTTATTTCTGATCTGTCCGTTTGGCCCTTCTCCTCCTTCACCTTTCCCCCAATTGGCATGATTCCAAGTGAGGGAGACTTCAGGCCTGGTGGCTGAGTGGCTCTTCCCTATTTCACTCTCTTGCATTAGCATGATTTTACTTATGTCAGTTAGGCAAGCACAAAGCAAGCAAGAAAACCTAACTTTCTACTCGTATCAAGAAAGCAAGCAATTAACTTTAGTCGGGGACAAATAAAGTACTAGATACTATATCTCCCCCACCCCCCCTTGATCAGGTCTTTATAGAACAGAATCCTGACCATTATCAGGCCTTCTTTCAGCATTATCGGGTCTCAGGGACGTCAGTCATAGCATACCCTGTGAGATCTAGATAAGGCTCCCGGAGAGGACATGAACTTGATGACACACATATTACAATATCCCCGGGATTATTAGTAGACTAAGTCCTCAAATCATTACCCACACCTGAACATTGTTCCATTAATATCTGCACATTCAGATTTAGCTCTGGAATTGGAGCTCCCAATTTAGGAGTAAATTAGTTTACTAGGTCCTGATACTCTGGGGAGGCAAGAATGTCTATTTTCTCACAATACGTTCTCACTGGATGCAGGACAAGCTTGCCAAGTTTCACTAAAAGTCTTGGTTGGAAACAAAAGTTTGAAGTGAGGACTAGACACCATTTATTCCCATAGACTAAATTCTTTCTATGGCCCTTTTTACACGGGCCGCGTAGTGGGGGGGTTGGTGTGCATGGCAGTGTGTGGGCGGTGCATAGGGGGAGGGCGCAGAACTAAATCTGAGGTGCAGCTCATTGTATTCTCCATGACTCCTGGGTTCCCTGGGAAGGGACTACGGGTAGCGGGTTACCGGGGGTGTGTGTGTGACTGAGAGATAGGACTCCTGGGTTCTTTGTTAGGGGGTTGGGAGCTAGTGGGTTAGAGCAGAGGGGGCTGGGACCAATGACTCCTAGGTTCTCTGAAAGGGAAGTGGGAGCTAGTGGGTTAGAATGGGGGCAGGGGCTGTGAACTAGATCTTCTTGGTTCTCTTGGAGGGCAGTGAGGGCTAGTGAGACAACCCACAGCCATCTTTGTCTGCTCATTGCAATGCATTATTTATTTATTTATTTATTTACATTTCTTAGCTGCCCCCCCATGCCCATGGCATCTCGCATTTGTAAGAGCCTTAATTTCTCTCTAAAATCAAAAGTTTTTTTGATCCTATAATTTTAATTAAAAGATGGTGCTAATTTGCTAACAATTCAGGCTACCACAAGAGGTCTCACCCATGTAATTGATGGATTAATTAAGGTAGACCTGTCAGAAGACCATAAATTAACTGTTGCTACAGGTGAGATCCTGTCATGGATTAGCACCATTATAATTTTATTTGGTTAATTTGTTTGTCCTGCAAGGTACATTTTATTCCAAGATTAACCGCAACCCCAATTCCAGTTACAAGTACCCTACATTACCCCTTTGTTAGCCTTATGTAGAGGTAGGTCATTTGTAGAACATGCACCAAAACCATTATTTGACAAAGTCCTATTATGTGATCTTATGCTAATATCCATCATTTGTAAAATGTGAATCAAGTCACAACAAACCCTTCCAATCTCACCTACCAGATTTTACCCAGCTAGGCAATTCAGAGTGTGACGGGGCCAATTTATTGCTATTTCTTAGTCATATTCTTATATGCTTATCTTATTCCTTGTTTAGTGTCAACTTAGTCGTGTGTTTAATTGGCAAGCTATAGGTTAGGGGGTAACATAAATAGGGAGGCCATGGCTTTCAATAGGCCAAATGTCATGAGAGCTTTCTAAAATGTAGAATTAAAACAGTTCGTCACAGCATCTTGATGAAGCAATATAATGCAATATTAGGGTCAGTTCAGAATCGGGGAAGTCAGAGGAGGCAAGGTGTCTTTTAAGGGTAGTGGAATGATAAAATGAAGTGTGTTGCTATGGAACAAACAGAAAGAGGTTAGTAAGCTGGGTAGGTAGAGGCACCCAGGGACCGCAAGATTTCCTTTATTCAGGATGCCAGTTCCACTGCAGTGATGGGTAGGTTTGACCACATCTTGTGAGACCACTTGTGTATGTGACTGGACACTAGTCCATGTACATTGGTCATCTTTATAAGGATAGATGTTGATTTTATATTTTGATTGGAAAATATAAGCATCTTCAACATCTCCAGGGAGTCTCATGTGAGGCAGAGATGAGGCCTTAAAAAACCCATGTAATCCAGGAAGAGATGTTCTCCAGTGCTATCTCTGTTCTTTCTTCATGCATCTGTACTGACGTCCAGGAATCCAGACACCTAGGGAGCTGATCTCTCTGAAAAGGAAAGATAAGAACTAAACCTAGATTTGACTATCTTTTAAAATACTTTCCATACTTACTTAATTGCTATCCTGTTTTAAGACTAATTCATTTACTTGCATGTTTGGCCATACTTAGTGTGATTGTTTATGCATGTGTTGATATTCCATGGGGAATATATCTTTTAATAAAGAAAAATAGCTCATATGCTCAAGAGTGGTCATTGTCTCTTAAGGGTGTAGTTTATAATTTAATTGGGGACCATCAGCTTGAAACCACCAATTAGACTAAAAGATTAAATTAAGTTATTGATCCAAAGCGGTGGATCAATAGCCCTTTTCCCTAGCCCCCTGAGCTGAATCCCTCTTGTGCAAGTGGGTGGCACTCTGGTAAAGGGAACTGGGAAACTACTGTTATTCCTGCTCTGAGGATAAGGGGGGAGGAGGGTTTCTTTCCCCAGCAGGGCTGTCAATGCAACACCTTTCACAACCACCATGCAAAAGAAAAAAGAGTCAGAGAGAGAGAGGCTTCAGGGAGCCAACAAGCTGGGGCAGATGCCAAGTGGCAGCTGGGGACAAACTCCAGTCCCCTTAGGAGGGTGAAGGAAGCAAGGCTTGCTGTTGGCACACACATAAACACAGGGATATCTTATCCGGTGCATACATTCATGATAAGGACTAATAACAAGTCTCTCTTTGTCTTTCCTGGGAATTTTCAGCTCATGGCCTTGTATCTAGGAGAATTCCAGGTTGGATGCGCTTTGTTCCTGGGGTTTTGCTCCCTACCAAGTACCAGGTTTTAGCTGTACTCAAATTGGCTGCATTCACAGGAGACTTTCTCCCACCTTTTCAATTTCCCGCATTCCCCTCTAATTATTTCATTTCCACATCCCCCTTCCCCGCTTTAAACATTACTGCCTGTATTGCCATGACTGCTGCTAGGTATCCCAAACTTTTAAAAACTCAGTGTTACTTCCAGGGACCATAGAACAAACAGAAAGTAAAAAAGCAATAAGGTAGAAAACAACAACAAAGCAACCCCCCTCAAAAAAAAAAAATCTGGGAAATACGTAACTGTGATGCAGACAGATTGACAACAGGGCTAATCCCTTCACATGTTGTGCAAATGCATATGTGTGGAATAAGCTAGACCATCAAACCTTGGCTTTAAAGCAAAGTGCGTTGCACCTGCTGCATCCTGCATCCTAACCTTTTCACCCAATTAAAAAAAAAAAGGAGGGCTGGTGGGGGTGGGGGGGTGGAACGGATTTTTGTGAATTTAGCATCTCATGTGAATGCAGCCATTGACCCTTCCCATGCTGGTTGGAAGTACTACTCACTGTCTCTCTTGCTGGGCTTGCAGATGGCAGGCTGCCACAAGAGGGGTTAACAGATTCTGGCTGATGAAACATCAGAAGACAATTGCTTTTCCTTCTGACAGAGCGCCCTGAGAAGGGAATTCTTCTGGGAGAACAATGGCTGGGTGGCTCGCCAAGAACTCCTAATTGTCACTATGCCCTGCCAGGCGGTGTGTGTCTGTAATTAAAGAACTGACACATGACCAGGCTGCAAATAACTCCTCGAAAGAGCTGGGAACAAACAGTCATTAGCGTCTCAGCAAACAAAAGCTTTTCCAAAACACCAGTAGCCTCTTGATGCAAGGAGGGCAAGAGAAGACTAGAGTCCAATGCCTCTGGGGTTCCTAGCCCATGGGCAAACAATTAAAGCAGCATTTGGGAAAAGATAAGCCATGTCGCCATCACAAAAACACCACCATAGCATGTGAGAGTCAGGATGCCAAAGAAGGTTCACACCTCCCCCCACCCCCCCACCCCGAGACCTCTCTGGTATCATCAGCTGCTTTGAGGCTTGAAGTCACCTCAGGACAGAATGTCTCTTAGTGGACCCGCTTGCGAGTACCAACTGCCTGTGAAGCTTGTACAATGAGGGTCCACTAAGAGACATTCTTGGTGGCTGCTCCACACTTATGGAACTCTCTCTTCTTGGAGATCTGCCTAAGTC
The DNA here is from genome assembly GCA_003113815.1 of Sphenodon punctatus. Taxonomy (NCBI): domain Eukaryota; kingdom Metazoa; phylum Chordata; class Lepidosauria; order Sphenodontia; family Sphenodontidae; genus Sphenodon; species Sphenodon punctatus. The sequence goes on from QEPC01007924.1 coordinate 55,509, forward strand.
TAAGCCTACTTACCTTTCGAAAAAAGGTGTAAAACATTTTTGTTTGGCCAGGCATTTTGGTAGGTTGGGATAAGGTTGGGTGGGATAGGGTAGTGGGGAGAGGGTTGGTGGGTGGGGTTTAGGGTTTCTTTTAATTGATTTTATATGTTTTATCTATGTCTTATATGATTTATGTTCATGTATTTTATATATTTCTGTATGCTGCCTTGAGCCTTCAAGGAAAGGATGGGATAAAAATTAATGAATTAATTAGTTAATTAATTAATTAAACAAACAAAAAAATCTTTAAACAATTCCAGTACCCATCTTTTGCACATAAACTTAGCATCAAAAATGGGTAAACGTTCAAAAGAGACTGTCTATGCTATACTGAGCTGAAAATAGATCAATAATATAGTAGAAGGATGTAATGAGTGTCATGAGTTTGTTTGTCCTGAGGTGGCTTCAACCTCAGAGGCCATGATGGAAAATAAGGGAAGAGGTGAACTTTCAGATACCTGGGGTCCAAGCTGTTTAGGGCTTTATAGGTCAAAACCAGCACCTTGAATTGTGCCCAGAAAGCTATTGGCAGTCAGTGCAGACTCCAGAGCACCGGTGTAATGTGCTCCCAGAGACCCACCCCCAACAGAAGGCGGACCGGCACATTCTGCACCAACTGCAGCTTCCAAACAGTCATCAAGGACAACGCCATGTACAGTGCATTGCACTAGTCTAACCTTGAGGTTACAGAGGCATGGATGACTGTGGCCAAGGCCAAGTCGGAGAGAAAAGGTTGCAGCCTTCTCACCAGGTGAAATTGGTGAAAAGCACTCCAGACCACTGCTGCAACTTGGTCATTTAGGCACAGCAACCAAGAGCACCCCAAGGCTGTGAACATGAGTGACCAAAGGAGGCTGGACCCAATCAATAACAGGGGTCCCTACGTCTCCCAGGTCACACGGCCAGGAAGCCACCATCACCTCGGTCTTGTCTGGATTCAGCTTCAGTCCGCTCACCTGCATCCAGTCCCCAATAGCAGCCAGACTGTTAGGACGGGGGGAGGAAAAGGGGAGATATGAACCCCAACACCAACCACCACACTCCGTAGCCCCACTCGCTGCTGCACTCGCAGGCCCCACTCGACACTGGTGGCTAATTAACCCCTCAGGATCTTGATTGGCCTTATTTCTCCCTACTGGGAAAAGGGCCAGATCATCATAGGAGGGAGAGGACAGCAAGGCCCTGAGTGGAGCCCGTTCACTTGTGCAGCCTGTCCCACCACCCGTGCCCCCCACAGTCTTAGTACACACACGTCAGGGAAGAAAACCCGGTGCCCAGGATAAGTGAGGAAGAGAGGCTGGGGTCTCTTTTCGAGCCTAAAGCCATATGAGATCCTGAGGGTAGTTTTCCAGGCACTGCCTTGTGACCTCACTCCCCGTGTGGGTGGTCTTCCGTACCCTTTCCTCTGTTTCCCTTCCTTTCCCCCTTGTGAGGTAACCCTAACCTCACACCCACCCACACATGCCCACCCAAGGTTAAGTGCCTGTAGTCCCACCCCGCTGTGCATGCAGCCGTGCGGAGTGGTGCAGCGTGCCTGAGGGGCCAGCCTCCTCCCTCTCAGCTGTCTCTAAGTGCGGAACCTCTGCGGTGCTGAGAGCCGGGGTTTCTGCCGACTTTGTGGTCCTTACATCGGCGGGGTGGTGGTTCCCCGCCTGGGGCAAATTCTGGGATACCCTGCGCTGGGCGCTGCCGGTCCCACCCCCTGGGAGGGTGGCGGTAATGGCAGCGGTAGCGGGACCTAACAGTATCCCCCGCCAAGCCCCCCCCCCCGGGAAGGGACTGGGCCAGGTTTCAAGGGAAAGCGGGCATGGAACAGGCAAATAAATCGTGGGGCATGAATGACAGGGGCCGGTTCCCAAGACCTTTCGGTGACATCATACCCTTTCCAGTTGATTAAATAATGTAGCCTACTGTGTACCAGTTTGGAGTCTAAGATTGTGCGAACTTCATATTCCATCTTGGCCGGTACTGCAGCTACTGGGGTGCTGGTGCCATTTCTGGAAAGAAGGGCGGAGGACAAGGTTTAAGAAAGGAGACATGAAAGACCGGATGACATTGGGTTTGTGGTGGCAGTTGCACCCAGTAAATAACGGGGTTCAGTTGTTGTGTAATAGGGAAGGGGCCGAAGTATTTGTCGTCAAGTTTAGCGGAAGGACGGAGCGATAGATAGTGCCGGCGATCGACCCAAACAAGATGCCGACACTAAACTGTGGCGCAGGTTGACGAGATCGGTCAGCGGTGTGTTTATACTGCTGGTGAGCTGCCTGGAGCATAGCCCTGGCTTGGGCATGGTTTTGTTGTAGTTGTCCTAACATCACCCCTGCGGCTGGAACATCAACCGTGGGGAGTTCAGGGAAGGTTAGTCGCAGGTGAAAGCCATAAGAAATAAAAAATGGTGACGATCCAAGTGATGTGTTTAAGGCATCGTTAAAGGCGCATTCTGTGATAGGTAACTGAGCAGTCCAATCGTCTTGTAAGCAATCACTGTAACAATGCAGATATTGTTCAAGGGCTTGGTTAGTGTGCTCCACCTGCCCGTTGACCTGGGGGTGGTATGCTGTAGTAGGGGCGAGTTTAACCCCCACGGCCATGAATAAGGCGCGCCAAAAGCGTGCAATAAATTGAGACCCCCCGGTCTGTGATGATTACTTGAGGGAGTCCATGTAGGCATATAACATGCTGTAGGACTAGTTGTGCGGTATGGGGTGCCATAGGGAGTCCTTTGCAGGGGATAAAGTGACCCATTTTCGTAAACTGGTCTACTATGACCAGTATGGTAGTGTTACCTAGGGAGGGGGGAATTTCTATGATAAAATTCATGTTAATATGTTGCCACGGGCCCTTGGGTAGCAGAGCAAGTTGTAGCAGGCTGATGGGCTTTTGTTTTGAAGATTTGGTTCGACTACAGATCTTACAGCCATGAACATACGCTGTAATGTCTTTGTGCAATGTTGGCCACCAAAAATGATGTTGTATAAGCCATAGGTTTTGGCAAATCCCAGGGTGACCAGCCAGCGGGGCGTCATGATGTGCTCTTAAGATCTCCTGTCGTGCGACCCTGGGGACTACTAGCACCTTTTGATGAGCATGGAGTCCAGCTCCCAGGGGTGAGGGAGGAAATTTCTGCATCTCTGGGTCTCTCTTGATTAAGGTTTGGAACTGGGCGAGAGTGATCCCCACTGCTGCGAATACCTTTCTTGCTAGTAGCAACTCCCCATGTGGGACCAGGTCATCCTTGTAAAAACGTGACAGTGCATCCGCGATGGTGTTCTGTCAACCGGGGAGATGCACCACCTGGAAGGAGAAGCAAGTGAAAAAGAGAGCCCAGCGAGCATGCCTCGCATTCATTATGCGAATAGTCTGTAAAAAAGATGAGGTTTTTGTGGTCAATTATTACCTGAACCGAGTGTTGTGCCCCCTCCAGATAATGCCTCCAGGCGTCAAAGGCTGCCTTAATTGCCAGTAGTTCTCGGTCTAGAATAGTATAATTCCTTTCGGCTGTTTTTAGCTGGCGTGAAAAGAAGGCACAAGGGAGAGGTTTATTAGTGCAGGCAGCGTCTTGGGAGAGCACGGTCCCGATGGCTATATTGGACGCATCAGTCTCTACAATAAATGGGCACGTGAAATCAGGATGTTGCAGGATGGGGGCTTGTGTAAAGGTTCGTTTGAGGGTGTCAAAGACTGTCTGTTGGTCTTTTGTCCAGATATATGTTTCCCCTTTTTTCAATAATTTCGTGAGTGGTGCAGTAAGGGTGGTGTAATTCGGAAGATACTGTCAGTAATAGTTGGCCGTCCCTAGGAACCGCGAACTGGTTTCACCACTTGCGGTGGTGGCCACAAAGTGACTTTCATGAGGTCCATCTGGATGCCCTCTGGGGATACTACAAATCCTAGGAATTGCACCACTCGTGTGTGGAATACACATTTGTCTATCTTACAGTATAAGCGATATTGGCGCAACCTTAGGAGAACAGAACGTACATGTTGTGAGTGTTCCTCTAGCATCCAGGAGTATATAAGGATATCGTCCAGGTAGGCAATGACATAATTGTCCAGAATATCTCGAAAGATATCATTTATTAGACATTGAAAGGTGGCCAGAGCGTTGGCTAAGCCGAAGGGCATCACAAGCTACTCAAAATGTCTGTATCGTGTACGGAACACTGTTTTCCATTAATTCCCGGCTCTGATGCGCAACAAATTGTAGGCCCCCTGCAGGTCCAATTTGGTAAATATAATGGCTTCTTGTAGCCGGTCTAAAAGTTCTGGGATAAGGGGTAGCGGGTAGTGATTCTTAATTGTAATTGTGTTAAGGCCCCAATAATCTATGCAGGGGCGCAACCCGCCATCCTTTTTAGGGACAAAGAAAAGAGGGGGCCCAGCAGGAGAGGTAGATGGTCTAATAAATCCTTTTTCCAAGTTCTCATCAATGTATGCCTTTAATGTCTGCAACTCTGACTCAGAGAGGGTGTTCTCCTGTATGGTGGTATGGTGTTAGGGAGTAGATCAATGGGGCAGTCATAGCTGAGATGGGGAGGTAACTTCAGAGCCTGTTGTTCTTTAAAAACATCGGTCAGATCCTGGTAATTAATTGGAAGAGTTGACGAGGCCCTTGATGGGGCAGTACTAGTCCCGGACAACGTACATGTGGGGGTTTCAGGATGAGCAAGATTACAACAAGAATTACAATACGGTGAATCAAATTTCACTAGCGTTTGGTGCCAATTGATCCGAGGGTTGTGTTGGTGCAGCCATGGGAGGCCCAAAACCACTGGGAAGGCAGGAGTGCACACTACATCAAAACAGATGGCTTCCTTATGGTTGCCAATGGACCCTTTTAATGCAGCAGTGCAGGTAGTGATGGGCCCGGAACTTAGGGGTGACCCATCGATGGCATAGACGATGGGTCTCTGGAATTTCTTTCTCCTGCAATGGTACCCCCTTTTTATGTACAAAGACAACGTTAATAAAATTACCTGAAGCCCCTGAATCCACAAGGGCAAGAGTGACTACGGAGCAGCCCAGGGAAATTTCCAGTGACAGGGGTACCTGTAAATGTTCCAGGACCGTAAGAGCTGCCGCTATCCTTGGGACAGGGATAGGAAGGGGAGGCATGGTACTCACCGAGATGCCCCCTGTCCGTCTTGGTTCCTGGTGTTTCCCGATCTTTGTCGCTCAGGGGGTAGCAATTAACAACCAGAAGCGAAATGTCCGGGGACTCCACAGTAAAAACAGAGGCGTCCGATTCGTCACCGCTCCTTTTCCTGGGTTGCCAAAGGTCCCCGGGATGCCCCTATCTGCATCAGTTCTGGTTCATCTCCCTTGCTGGTCTCTATGCGGACAGGACCCGGTGACGATGGCCAAGTTGCCCAGCCTCACCCTCCTTCCTGTCGTCGCTCCCATCGTTGTTCCTTCAGACGATCGTCTATCTGACAAGTTAAATTAACCAGCGCGGTCCATGTATCTGGTATCGTGGTGTAGGACAACTGGTCTTTGGTCTCCTCACTTAGGCCCTTTCGATATAGTACCTTCAATACAGTGTTTGGCCAATCAGTTCTACAGCCAATTTCTGGAAGTGAGTCACATATTCTAACAGGGGTCCTGTCCCTTGTTTAAACCCCATAATGGCTGTCTCAACATCTTTTACCCAGTGGGGGTAATCAAACAAAAATTGGAATTCCTTAGTGAAGGCCTTGAAATCCTTCAATAAGGGACTATCTCTAGTTAGTAATAGGGTGGCCCAATCTAAGGCAAGACCTTCCAAATGACCAATGATGAAAGCCACTTTTGTGGCATCGGAGTGATACGTGTGGGACTGGAGTTGGAAGGCAAGTTTACACAGGGACATAAAGCCCTGGAACTGCCGCTTGTCACCCCCAAATTTTACAATAAGGGGGTGTTTGGGTTCCCTACCCCCTGGGGGCTGCTCCACCGGCTGCGCTGGGGGGGGGGTCTACCTCTTCCATTGCTTCAGAACTTCCCTCCTCTACTGCCTCCAGCTCCCCCTGGGTCCCTGATCCCTGCTTCTCCTTAAGCTCTTTTACTTCAAAGGCTAGGGCTTGGATAGCCCTCATTATTTCCTCCATCTGTTTCTCTAGATCCATATTAGGGCCAGAGATACTGTTAGGACGGGGGGAGGAAAGGGGGAGATATGGACCCCAATGTGAACCACCACACTCCATAGCCCCACTCGCTGCTGCACTCGCGGGCCCCACTTGACACTGGTGGCTAATTAGCCCCTCAGGATCTTGATTGGCCTTATTTCTCCCTACTGGGAAAAGGGCCAGATCATCATGGGGGGAGAGGACAGCAAGGCCCTGAGGAGCCCATTCACTTGTGCAGCCTGTCCCACCACCTGTGCCCCCCACAGTCTTACTACACACACGCCAGGGAAGAAAACATGGTGCCCAGGATAAGTGAGGAAGAGAGGGATTCAGACCCAGAGTTGAGGAGGAGGAACCCCAATGCACACTTACCTCGGGACAGGAGGGGGAAGGGTCCAGGGTAGGTAGGTAGGAACACAGCACACACATAAGCCCACCCAAGGTTACCTTTTACCTCCAGACAATCCACATGATCCACACACACCGTCCTTTCACTCGCCTCCACACTCACAGACTCGCTCTCCCAATCACTTCTCCGGTAACTTCTCTCCGTTCCAAATCTCTCTCTGCGCAAGGGGCCAGTCTCACAGCCTTGCTGATCTCCGGCAATGCTGTGTTCCTTCGCCCCTCCTTAAGTGCCTGTAGCCCCGCCACAGTGTGCACGCAGACGTGTGGAGTGGCGCAGCGTGCCTGAGGGGCCCGCCTCCTCCCTCTCAGCTGTCTCTAAGTGTGGCACCTCTGCAGTGCTGAGAGCTGGGGTTTCTGCCAGCTTTGCAGTCCTTACGTCGGCAGGGGGGGGTCCCAGTCCTTATGTTAGCAGGGGGGGTCCCCGCCCGGGGCAACTTCCGGGATACCCTGCACTGCGCACCACCGCCGCCGCCCCCTGGGAGGGCAGTGGTAACGGCGGCGGTAGCAGGACCTGACACAGACACATGTTAAGCACTGAGACTGCAGGGCCTGGGTCAGATGAAAAAGAGGTATAGAGTTGTGTGTCATCAGCATACTGATGGCACCTCACTCCAAACCTCCTAACAATCTCACCCAGGGGCCTCAGATATACATTGAACAGGAGTGGGGACAAGATAGAACCCTGTGGGACATCGCAAGGGAGCTCCTGAGGGGATGACGAACCACTGTCCAGCACCATTCTCTGGGCTCTCCCATCCAGGAATGAGCAGAACCACTCAAGAGCAGTCCCGTGCACCCCCGCCAGGTCCCACAGCCGTGCCAACCCTGTGATCAAATGTATCAAAGATTGTGCTGCAAGATCTAATAAAATCAACAGAATTTCCAGGCGGCGGCCTGAAGCTGCAGGGCAATCACCCCTTCAATAACCTTTCCTAAAAAGGGAAAATTAGAGACAGGATGGTAGCTGGCAAGGGAGTCAACATCAAGAGATGGTTTCTTGAGTAAGGGACAGACAATCATAATTTTGAGGCTGTCTGGTACCCTGCCTTCCCAAAGGGAGGCACTCACAACCCCAGCCAGCAATGGCCCCAGTGTCTCCCAGCTAGCTTTCACCAACCAGGATGGGGATGGATCTAAGGTCCTTTTCACACGGGTCTCAGTGGGTGGGGGGATGGGTGTATGCTGGTGGTGGGTGGAGGTGGATGTACGGTCATTCCCACAGGCACACACCAACCTCCACCCATTTCCACTCACGGAGCAACTGGCATTGGTGCCTATTGATCCATGTATGGGTGATGGGTGAAAGTGGGTAGAGATGGGTGGAGTACGGGAGCGTGCATGCACCCCCACCCACCACCAGTTGCATTCCTACACCACACACCTGACTGCCGCAGGGTTCACACAGGTGCCCCCCCACCCGTACACATGTGTGAGGGGGGGCGCTCATGTGAAAAGGACCTCATTCACAGCTGGTCGCTCGCACAACTGCAAGCACAGCCTCCACATTGGTGGGCAACACAAATTGAAACCTATCTAAGCAAACCATACAAGACCAGGCCTCCCCAACTCCAAATTCTGACTCAGCACTCAAAGTAACAACATCCAAGTTGAGCCAAATACAAGCGACTTTATCTGCAAAGTAGGTGGCAAATTCACCATAGCATGCAGCTAGTGACTCTAAGCGCCTCCAGTTGGAGACAGACAGGATTTAATAAGCTATTCACCACCCAGAAGAGCTACGCCAGATGACACTTTGCAGACGTCATGGCAGCAGCAAAGAAAGCTTTCTTCGCCATGGTCACCGCCATGGCATAGTTCTTCAAAAACAATCTATGCCGCAGTTGGTTGGCTTTTTGCGAGTCAAGCACCGCTTACACTCTAACCGCCTATCCTCCCACTTTAGCAACTTACGGTCCTTCATATACCAGGGAGACCCTGCACTGCTGCAGCAGAGGAAGCAGATGCCTATGTCGATAGCCCGGGTCAACAGAGCATATCACAAATCAATCAGGGCATTGATAGAAAGTCATCAAGGTCAGCTGATAAATCTCCAGAGAGGTCTGGAATCCTATTGGATCCATTAGTCTCTGAGGGTGGAATATCCTAACTGGTCCACCACCCCGATAGGGGCAAAGGAGGGCAGGGACCTGGGAACTCATAAGGTAATGGTCCGACCATGACAACAGTGTTGTAACGGCACCCCTAATAATTGGATCCCCTGTTTCCAAGCCAGTGCAAAACAAAAGATCCAACATGTGTCCAGCTTCATTTGTCAGGCCAGATATTATCTGAGATAGGCCCATGGTTGTCATGGCAGCCATGAGTTCCTGCTCTGCCCTGAAAGGCCAGCCTCGGCATGTATGCTGAAATCACCCAAAACAATAAGTCTGGGTGACCTTAACGCCACCTCTGAGACCAACCTAACTAGAGCAGTCAGGGAATGGTCAATACACCAGTGGAATCCTCAATCTCTCCTGGTCCTCAAACATTAGGCGGACACACTCTTTGCTGGATAAGTCAGAAACCAGATACCTTCGATAGACCAGATTGTCTTTACAGACCACTGCCACTCCACGCCCCCGGCTTCGAATCCTTGGCTGATGCTGCACCAAGTACCCAGCCGGCACCATCTGGACCAAGAGAGGTCCAGAAGCTTCATCCAGCCAGGTCTCGGTGATACACATGAGGTCAGTGGCATCATCCTGAATGAGCTGTATTTGAGCTGGATGAAGCTTCTGGACCTCTCTTGGTCCAGATGGTGCCGGCTGGGTACTTGGTGCAGCATCAGCCAAGGATTCGAGGGCTGGGGCGTGGAGTGGCAGTGGTCTGTAAAGACAATCTGGTCTATCGAAGGTATCTGGTTTCTGACTTATCCAGCAAAGAGTGTGTCCGCCTAGTGTTTGAGGACCAGAAGAGATTGAGGATTCCACTGGTGTACTGACCATTCCCTGACTGCTCTAGTTAGGTTGGTCTCAGAGGTGGCGTTAAGGTCACCCAGACTTATTGTTTTGGGTGATTTCAACATACATGCCGAGGCCGGCCTTTCAGGGCAGAGCAGGAACTCATGGCTGCCATGACAACCATGGGCCTATCTCAGATAGAGACCAACCTAACTAGAGAAGTCAGAGAATGGTCAGTACACCAGTGGAATCCTCAATCTCTCCTGGTCCTCAAACACTAGGCGGACACACTCTTTGCTGGATAAGTCAGAAACCAGATACCTTCGATAGACCAGATTGTCTTTACAGACCACTGCCACTCCACGCCCCAGCCTCGAATCCTTGGCTGATGCTGCACCAAGTACCCAGCCGGCACCATCTGGACCAAAAGAGGTCCAGAAGCTTCATCCAGCCAGGTCTCGGTGATACACATGAGGTCAGTGGCAACATCCTGAATGAGCTGTATTTGAAACTATTGTTAAGAATTGTAAGTTATGATGCATCTTCCTAATGACATTAGCACCATATTGTGGGCCAAGCCTTAGGTAGCTTAGTCTCCACCTTTGTGTGAACCACTTACAGAAAGTATCTGGGAGTTGAGGACTTTTCACACTCTATGCACTGAGTGAACAAAAGCTGATACCTATTGTGTTGTAAGGATGAGTCCAGGCCTGTCCTGCCTCCACCAGGGTGACAAAGAGACCTCCAGGTATAATTTGTGTGGGAAAGACCATCAAGGTTCTGGATTCAGTCAATGAGGGAGCACTCTGAGGGTATGTAGAGGTTATGATCAGGGACCATGAAGGTTTTGAACACAGGTCCCTGCTTATGATTAAAAGTTTAAAATGGCCTGATGGCCCTTTCTGAGAATGCTTGGCCCTTTTTGAAGATGGTGCTGGTGTGTTGACACTGCCAGCACCATCTTTGAAAAGGGCTGAACATGCTCAGGAGTGGGGGTTTTTTTCAAACCTAACCAGGGAAGAAGCACACCATGCATTGACGTGGGACCCCTCTGGAAGGTAAGTAAAATAACCAGCCTGGCCCCACTGATAGTGCCCCCCCCCCCCGGCTTCCCCTAAGCACCCTACCCCTGATCTCCATCCTCGCTTCGGCCAGTGCTAGGCCTCTGTTCCCCCTTCCCTGTCCTCCACTGGCCTATTCCCTCTCCAGTCTGTGGGGGCCACGGAAGGGGGAGCAGGGGCCTAGCACCAGCCTCCTGCCCCCACTTACCTGCCCTCTAGCCCTTCCCTGCACTTGGATGCAGTGGGCTGAGGTTTTCCAAGTTCTGGATTTT